>ML664177.1:2837793-3086166 GCA_007570785.1 Antilocapra americana | reverse complement strand
GCGGGAGGCGAGGGGCGGGCGGCGGGCTCGGGGGCCGGGGGCGGGGCGCCGAGGCGCGCCGGGCGAGCGGGGCCGGGAGCGGCGGGACCCGGGGCGAGCGGCGAGCCCGGCGCGGAGCCCGGCGCCGGCGCCATGGACGAGGACGACAGCTACGGTCAGTACGGCGCTCGGCCCGGCCGGCGGACGCCGCCGCCCTCGCTTCCTCCCTCCGCCGGCCCGGCGCCTCGGCCGCGCCTCAGGCGACTCGCGTCTCCCGGGGACTGCGGTGCCGGACGCCAGCCGAGGGCGGCCGGGCGGGGCGGGGGCCTGCTCGGGGCAGGGGCGCCGGGGGCCCGGGTGTCCAGGGCTGAGGGGCGCTGAGCGGCCGACGGCGGCGTGCCCGGGTCTCGGGGGCCGCGCTGGGGTCGCCGGGCTCGGGTCTCTGCGGCCGGACTCGCAGGACCGGGGCCTCGGGGCCCGAGTCCCCGGGGCGGAAGTCCTCCGGGGTGAGGGGCTCGAGGCCGGGGTCTAGGGCGGGGTTCGCGAGGAGACGCGGATCTCGGGGCCGGGGTGTCCGGCGGGGTCTCGGGCCGCTGTCCCGCGCAGGCCCGGCCTGCCCCGCAGCCGCTCGGGGGAGCCCCCCGCGAACGCTCAAGTTCCCCCGGGCGTTCTCTGTAGTTTCCGGCCCCTTCGGCGCTGGCAAGTTAGGTGCCCCGGTCCGTGTCTTTGTTCAGAAACGAAAAGGAGAAGACAGGCAGAGAGCCCCGAGTGGACAGGCTGCCACCCGAGGGTGCCGTCGGGGCTGGGGCCGAGGCTGACCGCCGCTCCGCGGAAGCGCGGCCTCTGGCCCCCCAACGCCTGCGGGCGAGCCCGAGGGGCACCGAGAAACCCAGGTCTGCCTTCTCATCTGTGCCCAGAGACGCTGCACAGTCCTCACGCCACACCGACAGCGAAAACTTGACAAAACTACCCGTTTCCAAAGCCTCCTCCTGCTGACCTCACCTGGGAACTGTTGGCCACCGCAGGGCATTCGTCCTGGCTTCAGATTGCCAGGGTGGCAGAAGGCTATGTGGAGTGCCTTAGTTAGTTTATTTAACGTTTTATTCCCGAGAGATGAAAGGATGGCAGATAGAACAAATGGTGAAGTTTTGTGGTTTGGTAGCAGAGTTCAGACAGCAGTTTGAGATGCTTGTGTGGCTTAGTGGGAGCGAATCTGCTTTCTTGACTGAGTGACATAGGCGACGTTTGTTTCTTAAGCTCTGAGGGAGCAAGCTTTGTTGTGGGGTATGTTAAAATGTGAAAGGTGAAGCACCTTGTTACTTTTCTGTTTATTTACAAGTAAGTCATTGAGGAACCGCTGACCGCAATAGGTGGGTTTGTGACCCACAGTGTCAGACAGGGGAAAGGCCGGCACTTGTGGCCTGAAATCCAGAGCACGTGGGATGGGTATTATCCATCAGATGTCCCCTGGTTACCTTCCAAGTAGCAGTGTGTGCTTTTCCTCTGTGGTTGAAAAAAAAAAACACCCACTGGTTGATTCCAAAGGATTTTTCGCCTTCCCCCTCCCCTAAGGCGTCTCTCAGCCCACCCAGGAGAAGCCTTCTCCAGCTTTACATGCTTCTGTACTATCTCTTGCTGTTTAATCCAGGCTTTCTTCATGCCCTCTCCTGGTGTTCTTACCCACCGCTCGAGGCAGGAAGCTGTTGGTCTGGTTGCTTTTAACACAGTGACTGCTTTGCTACCAGACATGGCATGAATTCATGCTCAGAAAGGGTGAATGGAAGCCGGGTGTATTTGTTTCCTGTGGTGGCTGTGACAGATTAGCACAAACAACATAAACTTATTATCTTACAGTTCTGGAGGCCAGAAGTCCAAATTTGGTCTCACTAAGCTAAAATCAAGGTGTTTACTAGGCTGTGTTCCTTTCTGGAGGTCCTAACAGGAACGTCCCTTTCCTTGCCTCTTCCAGCTTCTAGAGACTGCGCACGTTGCTTGGCTGATGGCCACCTTCCACCTTCAAAGCCAGCAGGTAGCATCTTCTCAGTTCTCTCTGACTTCTGCCTCTTCTAGTTAGGGCTCTGTGATGCCATTGGACCCACCTGGATAAGGATAAGGATCAGCAGCCTTATTTCTACAATGGTAATCCTCTTTTTGCCATGTAGGGGCGACGTTTCCAAGTTCTGGGATTGGGACAGGGCCATCTCTGGGGGCCATTATTCTGCTGACCACACAAAGATGAGGAAGAAGTTCTTTTTTTTCTATTTATACAGTTAAAAAAAATCATATTCTTTGTATGTTGGAGGAATCAGAAAGGTTGATTTATAGAAGATTCCCCCACTCGTTGGGTTTACCACACAAAAAGTACCTAATGGTTCAAGATGATCATTCAAGAAAAAGGTTCCTAGTTCTTCTTAAGGTTTGCCTGGGTCTCCAGAGCGTTCCATTTCTCTCCTAGGTTTTACAGAGAATTTACCTCAAAAGATAAGACAGCTATTCAGATTCCACATTTCATAAGAAAGTGGGTGCAGTGGACTCAAACAGTGCATAGAATGCCAGGTCCAGGGGGTTCCCTCAGAACCTCCATTGGTGGTTCATGAGTCAGCCTAGGTCACTACCATGGTTTTTTAATATTATATCATTGGGGACATGGTTTATGATTTCCATGCTATCACCTTGCTAGATAAAACCGTTGAAACATAACTCATTTATAATAAGCTAAAGAAAGATTATATGTCTTAGAGTTTCTCTGTTCAACGAAAGAGAATTTTGAAAACTCACCAGAAGGCTTTTCCTGACTGCATACTCTCTGATGTCCTGTGCAGACCCAGAGACCACACCACCGAGTTCGACAGCCCTTTCTCTTGTACACTCCCTGTGATCCTTGAGTTGTTTATTTGGTCTAGTTGTAATGCACTAGATCCGTACATCATGATTCAAACTACACATGTGGTGTGATAAACTGTACTGTGAACACCTGTGTGAAGTGGGGGGGGGTTAAACAAAAGTCATTCTAAAGCTTTTTTTTTCTTTTAGGAAAAGTGTGGAATTAGTGATTTTCTAAAAGCTTAATTGACACTTGAAGAAAGATGTTCCTAATGCTTATGGCTGGCTAGTCTTTATTCCCCCTCCAGCTTTTTTCTAAACCCTGAAATAGTTGGAATTTTTGAGGGGGTCATTTTACGTTCTTATTAGATGACTGTACTTCCTGGATGTCACAGTTCTCACTTGCAAAAGGAGGAGGCATTTTTGCCTTCATAGGGCTCCCTGCCCATGAGAGGATTCAGTGACTGTACTCCTCTTTGTGACTTCTGAATTCAAGCAGACATTTTTAATGTGCATCCTGCTTCTTAATGGGCTTTCACGTCCCTCTGAGATTGTTTGTTGAGAGTTTTTGTGAATGTGCATTTTTGGAGAGTCTTTTGCTTTAATCCAGTTCTCAAATGGCTCTGACTCTGGGAATTGCTGCTCCAGAGGTTTGCCTGCCTCTCTCTCACGAAAGGTCATGAGGTAGAGATGGGCAGGGTCCATCTAGTAGTAACATCGGAAATGTCCGTGGTGATGATTCTCTATCACAACTCTGACAAAATAATCGGATTTCTGAGCATAGGTTCTTAAAATCCTTGAACCCACGGTGCTGTTCAAGACCTTTACTTCTCAAATACAGACCTTGCTCCTCACAGCTTTATTAGCTTCAGCTTATCCCTATTTGCCTGCACGAGGGAGAAGCCTTTGAGAAGTAAGCCTCTCTGGAGAGTGTGGAGATGTTGATCTTAACCAGGCACACCTGCCATCCTCAGATGATTAAAGTGAGGTGTGGGCAGTGGTGTGCGTAGGCAGTGGCATGCATGGGTGCAGCCACAGGATTGTGCGTGGGAGCCTGTTGAGTCCAGGAGAGATTTGTGTTTGGTCTTTGTGCCTTAAGAACAAGCGTGGGGCCTGGTACCCAGTGGAAGCAGCTCAGTGACTCTTGAGGGAATAGTAGATTGAGCCAGATTCTATGTGGCAGAAGTTAACATTTGCTGAACTTGAATTTTTCTCTCCCCCTCATCCCAGAAGAAACTAGAACACTTTTATGAATGTGCTTGACCCTATGCCAAACCAATTTTCTTCATTTTTCAATGATATTGATGACTTTCATTGTTCCCAAATGTAGTTCCACTCGCAGTGATTTGCGTTTATTGAAAAGAATACAATTACATAAAGTCAGGGCTTTCTTAGAAAATCTGGAACACAAGGTTACCATAATTACACATTTTGTGGTCTATAAGGTAGATTTCTAGGGGTGACATTAACATGTCAGAGGATATAAACATTTTGGAAATTCTTGATGGGTGGTATCAATTTGCTTTTCCAAAAGGCTGTTTCAAGCTACCCTGTATGGGGGAATGTGTTCCAGTATCGCTACAAATGTGCCACTGGTGAGGATTAGCATGTGAAAGCTTTTTTTAAAAAACTAATTTAATGGTTATAAAATGGTTACTCAGTATATCTATTGATTACAAGCCTGCTTAAAAAAATTTCTTTTGTCTGTGTGTTATGACCTGTATTATGGCTGTTCATGTGAGATAGTGATTCATCTATTTAACCCATATTAACTCCTTTAATGCCTCTATTAAATCAACAGATTTATGTTTTTCTCACTCTGATGTTTTAAGCACGGGGAAAATATATACTTGAATTTGACTGGGGTTTGGGTCAGATTTTGACCATTTGTAGCAGTCACTTATTTACCTTTCCTTTGTTTTTCTCTTAAAATTTGAGACTCTCTCAACCCATATATTGTCTTCTGGCTAAATACAAAATGTTTCCTTTAGGGAAGAAAATTGTGAGTTCTGTAGTTTGTATTGGTTTGGGTAACAATGATAAATGGTTCAGTCTGTGGGATCTTAGGACACATATTTGCCTCTTTCTGAGAGTCCTGTGTTAGTCAAAAGCCATTTTGCCGCAGAGTTTTTTTCTTGTGTATTTCATGCCTTCAGAATTAGGGTAGTCGTCCAGGATGAACGAGAAGGAGGACGCCTTCTCATTCCAAGGGTGAGAGCAGACATGTAGGTCACTTGATGGGGGAGGAGAGCAGGGATGTGTATGAGAGACGGTGAGGCAGAGGATGGAAAGCTTGGGCCTGAGAACCATGTGGAGTCTCCTCTCTGCCCTTTTCCTGCTCACCCTCCAAGAGTAAGTCGTGGGCCGGGGGCTCCACTTTGCCCGAACCTGTCCATCTGCTCCATTGCCACACGGCCTCTCAACTGTCTAATTATTGCTGCTCAGTTTCAGTTGCAATAAGAGGCCTGGAGGAGGTGGAAAATTATTTAGAAATGTTTGAAGAATTGAATCCCACATCCTCTGAAACTGCTGGTGATGTTGTTTTGCTTCTCTCTTTGCATGGACCAAAAAAAAAACCCAAACACGTAATACAGGGTGAAGGCTGTAGGGGATTTTTGCTACTCTTCATTATCCATGATGGTGCGAGGCGGTGTGTTTCTGCCGCTTTGGTGGTGAGATGGTTGAGAGCTGTTTCCTGTGAGGCCTGGCTCCTTTAGCAAGGCTCAGGATGTCACCTTCCTTAGCGAGGTGCTTTCTGCATCTTCCACCACTTTCTTTTTTTTTTTGAAGTCTTCAGGAAGGATTCAGTGGGAATTCCCTGATGGTTCTAAGCTCTCACTGCCCAGGGCCCAGGTTCCATCTCTAGTTGGGAAACTAAGCTTCCACAAGCTGCGAGACCAAAAAAAAAGTTTATCTTTCAAAAACATTCCTTAATCTGACATTGTTGCAGTCTACATTGTAATTATTAAAGTTGGGCATAAATGATGGAATAGTTTTAAAACTATTAGAAAAACTTCCCCCTCCAGTAGTCCTGAAACTGGTTTGGGCTCTGTGAGCAATTTGTAAAGGCTTACGCAGTCAGCAGGCACTCGCAACCTCATCGTACAGCTCCTGCTATGACAGATACTTGGAGCCGAGCAGGTAGAGACAGATGTAGGAGGAGGCTGTGAAGGGGAGTGGCAGAGTGGGTGTGGTAAGTGTGCAGGAAAACGTAGGCGCAGAGAGGAGAGCAGTTCTGCTTGGAGCTGGGGTCAGACTGGACAGGGCAGAAGACAGTTCATGCAGGAGCTGCATTTGGGCTGGACTTTGAGAGATGAGTTCGTGCCAACTAGGCAGATGTGGCAAAGACATCCATTTCAGGCCAAAAATGAACCAGCTTGGCTGGAGAATCCAGCGCCTATGGGGAGCTGCAGGTGGCTCTGTGTGCCTGGATGGGCTCCTGCATAGAACCCAGGACTTTCCTCTCTGTGCCACAGGGATCCGTAGAGGGGGTCAGGCTGGGCTGTTTCCAGGTGATTATTTTGCAGTTTGGTGAGATCCTCTGTGGTGCGGTGCAGCTGGAGTCCTTCTGGGAGCTATTGCAGGCATCCAGGTGGGGGAGAGGATGGGGCCTGAGTTAAGGCAGTAGGGGTTGGGGGAAGGGGCGAACAACCACAAGACTGAGTGAGGACCTGAAATCATAGGATGTGGTTGCCAGAGTTTGGGAGAGACAGCATTGAAGGAACATAAAGAAGCCGAGTGAGTCTGGGGAGACCAGTTGTGTAGAGAGAGTGTGGACTGAGTGTGTAGAGTTGAACACAGGAGCTCAGGTGAGGACACCCTAAGTGGAGTCGTGAGGTCTGTACAGACCGTCCCCTGGCCCATTTAGGCAGCTGGATTCGGAACCGGCACTCAGAATTACCAACACACGAGTGGGAGTGGAAGCAGGGAGTGGGGGGTCATGTGACGTGCTGAGAAGAGGTCCAGGGACATCGTCTTGGGCGTGCCACGGTTGAAGGGCTGGGCAGAGAAAGTGGCCTGGAAAGGAGATGGAGACTGTGCAGTTGTATTATGTGTATAGATGGCTCTTTTTAGGAAACGAGAGAGGGGGCAGCAGCTAGAAGGCAGTGCAGAATGGAGAGACTTTTGTTTTTAATCTGGGGAGACTTAAGACTGTTTGCAAACTCTTTTTTGAAAAGTACTCTGAACCAGCCTTGGATTAAGGTATTCATAGACCGTGTGCTGTAAATGCCACATAGGACAGGCTCATATTTCATTTTGTCTGTTGAGGCTTTTATACACAGCAGCTGCAGGACTGCATGTGTTTTTGCAACCTTTTTAGCTTAAATTACTTTCTATTATGATCTCTGCTTCCCTGAAATACTGTTTCCAACAGCCCTAGTAATTGAAACTGAGAACGTTTTGATTTTTAGCTGTATCCTTGTGCTTCCGGCTGCCTGCTCGATGTTTCCCTATGGGTATCCTATCATCATCTCGAATTCAGCATCGGAACGCAGCCTTCTGCCTCTCTCCTGTCTTACTCTCCCCTCCAGACTTTTTTTTTTTCTATTTTTATCCCCATTTTCTTATCACTTCAGTTACTGAGGCTTGAAAAAATGTTTGATTCCTTTGTCTTTCTTGCCTTCTAAATAGTTTTCCAACCATCCAACCATCTATCCATCCCATTTTTCACTATCTTCTTTGTGTTATGCATTTGCTTGATGCCAAGGCTATGAAGAATTTTAAAAGATGGGCTCTGTTTTCAAGAAACAAAATGTGGGGTAGTTGACGAGTTGAAAAATTTCAGTCAGAATATATGAATATATGACAGATGCTCTGGTGGAGACGTAATACATGCTGTATGAGCCCGGAGGGTTCCAGTCTTCAGGGTGTTTTGGGTGAGAGACACTTTTGAGTAAAACACTTAACCATGGAATCAAATGAGGTGAGAGCATCACAGACCACATGTTACCAGTATGCCTCCAGCAGGTGACTGCGCTGTGTGCTAAGTTCACTGCTGAATAGTTTTCATATGTTCTTCCTTAATCCTCACAGTAATCCAGGGTGGGAGGTCCAGTGGCCTCGCCCACTTAACAGGTGAGGAGATAGAGGTTGAGAGATTTATTTATAATAGGCGATCTGACTGATGGAATCAGGTTTCTCAGACTTCAGAGCCCCTGTACTCACCACTTCTGCTGTACGGCCTGCTGTTCTTTTTTTTTTTTTTAATTGAAGTATAGTTGATTTACAGTGTGTTTTTTCAGTATACAGCAAAGTGATTTTGGTTATTGTTGTTGTTCAGTCGCTAAGATGTGTCCACCTCTTTGCAACCCCATGGACTGCAGCAGACTTCCCTGTCCTTCCCTGTCTCCCAGAGTTTACTCAGACTCATGTGGGTTGAGTCGGTGATGCCATCCAACCATCTCATCCTCTGTTGTCCCCTTCTCCTGCCCTCAATCTTTCCCAGCATCAAGGTCTTTTCCAGTGAGTCAGCTCTTTGCATCAGGTGGCCAGAGTATTGGAGTTTCAGCTTCCGCATCAGTCCTTCCAATGAATATTCAGGACTGATTTCCTTTAGGATGGACTGGCTTGATCTCCTTGCAGTCCAAGAGACTCTTAAGAGTCTTCTCCAACACCTCAGTTCAGTTATACATACATTTGCATGCATATTTTTTTTTCACCTTCTTTTCCATTATAGATTATTATAAGATGTTGACTATAATTTCCTGTGCAGTACAGTAGGTCCTCATTGGCCACCTGTTTTATATACAGTAATGTGTGTATATTAATCCCTAACGCCTGATTGATCCCAGCGCCCCTTCCCTTTTGGTAACCATACGATTGTTTTCTGTGAGTCTGTTTTGTAAATATGTTTACCTATATTACTTTTTAGGCTCCACATATAAGTGACAATTATGATCCTTGTCTTGTCTGACTGACTTCACTTAGCATGTTAGTCTCTGGGCCCATCCACATTGCTCCATTTAGCCTGCTTACTCTTATTTCCTGTTATTTCCCACTCCTGTGTGTACTTTTACACCCTTGTACTTTTACACACCTTTTCTAAACTTTCTCTTGGACTTAGGAGTTCCAGTTCCATGATTCCATGCCTTGATACATTTTGTTTACTTTTTCGGTGAAAACCTGTGTTGCAGGTTATTAGACAGATTGATATTGAAAGAGCCTGTCGCTCATGTTAGGGTTGAGATAGTCTGCTGGGTTGTGCTGGCTTCTCCTGGGGCCTTTGGTGAGTGGGGGCAGGTGTGGCGACAGGAGTGGCCCCCCTGGCCTTTGAGGATTCCCTGGAGCCAAACCGTCTTGTGGTTGGGCAACCAGCGTTTGTGTGGGAAGGCCAGGCAACCAGGTGAAGGTTGACACAGGAGTCCTGCCTCCTACAGATCTGTCCCGAAGCTGGCCTGTCCACCTCTTCCAGGGCCCTCTGGTCTAGCTCTTCACCTCTCACCGTTTACTATGAAATAGAAGAAGCTACTGAGAGAGGAAACTCAGCAGTGAAACGGGAGACGGCTGTGGAGGCACAGTGTTTCTTCATGAGAATGGCAGTGTTGCCCTTCATCCAGCACCCATCTCGCCACTCTGACTTCATCGCTGTGCCTCCTGTCAGGGGCTATCTGTTAGACCATCCCCTGGAGGGGTCACCGAGGGTTCTGGTGCAAGACTTAGCTCTGCGGGCTGAAAAAGACTTTGGGGCCTACATTCCTAAGCAAGCATGCTGATTTATGATGGCATTTGTGAAGAAGTTTTTAAAGCCAGCCTTTGGTCATTTGCCTGCTCTCAGCCCAGCTGTGGAAGTGCCTGTACGAGGACCGTGTTTCAGGGGGACTTCCTAGTGGTCCAGTGGCTAAGGCTCTGCATTCCCAGTGTAGGGGGCCAGGATTGTTCTGTCAGCTTGCGAGCTGTTGAAATTAGAATTTAGCCCTCTTACCTTACATGTGCGCTGTCCCGTTTCATTCTTCTGTGTTTTGTGGTTTATTTGGGGGCTTGGTTCTTGCTGCAGCTGGTTATGGTGATAACCAGTTAGGAAGTTTCTCACTGCTGGCTTGCTGGGAGGGTTATGAGTACGGTTTCTATGCATTTGGAGATTTTAGTACATATTCCTTAAAAAAGGGATATTTGGACAAAGCATATGATTATTCTATTCTTGAAAGATGAGTGTGGCAAGAAAATTCTTTAAGAGGGCTACTATCACCTACAGTAAGGTGATTTCTGGTGTGAGTTAGGAAGTATTAAGGTATTTGATAAATGTATGCCTCTTGACAAGGATTGGTGTGCACAGAGTGCTTAGTCGCTCAGTCCTGTCCAACTCTTTGTGACCTTTGGACTGTAGCCCGCCAGGCTCCTCCGTCCCTGGGATTTTCCGGGCAAGAATACTGGACTGAATTGCCATTTCCTTCTCCAGGGCATCTTCCCGACCCAGGGGTCAAACCTGCATCTCCTGTGTCTCCCGCTTTGTAGGCAGTTTCTTTACCCACTGAGCCATTAGTAGCTTAGTGGTTTAAGTGACAGGGATTAAAAATTGGTAATTTTTTTTTTGCGTGTAATTTAAAAAATCAGTAAGACAACTGGACGTGTTACTAGGATGCTGCTTTAACTTGGAGCTTTTCTGGACAACCTGTCCCACATGGTAGACAAAAGAAGTGGCTTCACTGTGTTAGTTTTTTATGGCTTTTGTAACAAAGTATCATGAATTGAGTGGCTTAAAACCATGCTAATTTGTTTTGTTGTCCTGGGGGTCACAGTCTGGAATGGGTCTCAGGGCTAAAATCAGGGTGTCAACTTTGTTTCTTCTGGAGCCCCAGGGGAGAATCCATGCCCTTGCCTTTCCCACCCTGTAGAAGCTATCTGCATCCCTTGGTGTGTGGCCCTGTTACATCTTTTTCATTCGTTTTGTTCTCTTTTATTCCTGTCACTGCATCCTCAAAACCAGCAATGACTGATAAGGCTTTCTCACCTCTCATCCCTCTGATGATGACTGCCCCACTTCCTCAGTTTTCTCCCACTTCCACTTTCAAGCAGTCTTGTGATCATATTGTGCCTCCCCAGATAATCCAGGATAATCTCTCCATCTCTAGGTCAGCTGATTAGCAACCTTAATTTCATCTGCAATGTTAATTCCCCTTCACCATGGAATTTACCAGATCCACAGATCTGGGGTCTGTTCTGCAGACCAGATCACCCTAGCGATGTTGTTCCTTGGCTGTTTCTTGTGAGGCAGGACCTCTTTCTTCTTGAGGAGATGTTCCATGTGGATAGAAAGGACTCCAGTATTGTGTGGACTTTTTCTAATTGCTTTAAGCATTTCTTGTCCTGGAAGAGCATTCCCCTTTCAGAGGTAGCACACGTGCAGAGCAGCAGCCAGCTGTGTGTCCTGTTTCTGCTCCTCAGCAGCCCTGTTTGTCATCAGATTGCTAGAACAGAGAATGTCTTCAGTTGTTGCTGCCTGTTCTTGAATGTTTTTGTGTTGATACTTAATTTGGTAGCAAAGAGATTTTTTTTTTTTTTTTTTTTTTTGGTTTCAGGTAATGAAAACATCCCTGAACAACGGAGCTTGTTAGGAAAAAGGAGTTCCTTGTTGTAGAAGATCTTGACATGACATTGGTGATTATTTTTCCAGACACCTGCCTTTGTTCTTCATGTCACATGATGAGCATCTTGTGTAGAGGAAGCAGGCGAGGTGTGACACTCTTTCACAAATTCATGTTAAAGGCTCATTTGGTTTAATTTCCTACGGAACTGAATTTTTGACTAAATACTACTGTTCTTTCCCTTTTTTGATCTTGTTGTCTTTCATTTTCTCAAACATATAAATATGTATACATACAACTTTTTGAATAAGAGGAATTTAAATTTCTACTTTAAAAAATTATAGAAGTAACATATCTTTATGGACTTCCTGGGTAGCTCAGCTGGTAAAGAATACACCTGCGATGCAGGAGACCCCAGTTCAATTCCTGGGTCAGGAAGTTCCCCTGCAAAAGGGATAGGCTACCCACTCCAGTATTTTTGAGCTTACCTGGTAGTTCAGATGATAAAGAATCCACCTACAGCGCAGGAGATCTGAGTTGATCCTTGGATTGGGAAGATCCCCTGGAGGAGGGCATGGCAATCCACTCCAGTATTCTTGCCTGGAGAATCCCCTTGGACAGAGGAGCCTGGCAGACTACAGTCCATGAGGTCACAAAGAGTCAGACACAGCTGAGTGACTCAGCATAGCACAGCAACATATCGTTCTAGTAAAAATGTGATTGATAGTGAAAAGCCTATAGTTAAAAGTCACTTTTGACTTTTAAAGGGCTCTACGAGGCTCTAGGAAGTTTGCATGATTTTAGTTCTCTGTGTTACCTCCAAGGTCGGTTGATTTCCACACAAAAATATGTTGCACATCATCCCCCGATTCCTGCCTGTGCAGCAGAAGTGAAGAAAACAGTCCTTGTGAGACTGAATTACTCTTGTCTGCATATCTGCAGACAAGAGATCTGCAGCTTGGAGAAAATAAGAACCTCAGAACTCTCTGGATGCGAAAGTCAGGGGATCTCTCATGTAGGAGAACACGTGAGGAAGGATGCATGCTTCTGAGTTACTGCAGGAGTCAGACTGAAATGTAAAAAGTTGCTTGTTTACCTGCCCACCTGAAGTTGGGAATCTAGGAAATAGGGGTTAGAATAGTGCTTTCCATACCTGGCTTAGCTACAGAATTGCATAGGTCATTTTAAAAAGCTGTTGACTCTGAGGCCCTGCTCTTGCCAAGGCTGATGAACCAGGATCCTCCAGAGTAGAATCCAGGACTGACAGACTGAGTGAGTACAGACACACACACACACGCACATGTGTCCACACGTATTTTCAAAGCACCTGAATTCAAGAGCCCAGATGCAGAAGACCAGTTCTTGGGAAGCCTGTGCTGCTCTTCTTGGGGTCATGTTGCTTGGTCCTGTCTTGGGTTAGAGATGGTTCCCTTCATTTCCTGTGTTTGTTTGAAATGATGGTGTGGGGATTTGTGTCTAGGATTATAGGAGAGGTTGACTGAGTATTAAATGCATTTTTTTCCAGCTGTAACCATCTAATTGATGTGGTTTTGCTTTAGGCCATTCAGAATTCCCCTTGGAGGGTTTTGAGCTTTCAGGCAGAGGTTTGTAAGAAAAGGCTCCGTGGATCAAAGAAGCAAAAAATAACCAAGCTTGGGTTTTATTTTCACTCCTTTATTATAGCTACCAAGTTCATCTGCCTCCCCGCTTCAGCTTCCTCAAGTGTCTGTGTGGTTTTAGTTTTTGCTCCTTTTAGAAAGACACCTTCCCTGTGTGTTGCTCAGTTGCTGGGCAGCTGCTGGGCAGGCGCCATCCTGGAGTCCTGATCTTCACAGCAGAGGAAGTGACCCAAAATGAGCCTTCCTCTCTCTCTCTGGACATGGATTGCCAGGCATGTGAGCCTGCGGACGGGCTGAGGCCCAGTCACCTGCCAGAGCAGCTTCCGAGTGCCTCTCAGCCTCTCCTAGGGTGTTCGTTGGTGGATAGTCTGGCTGTGCTAGGCTGACTGCAACTGTAATGTCCTTCCTACAGTAGCACTTGGATGAGCTTTGAAAAGTTAACGTTGTGGAAAATTTTAAAACACATGCAGAAGTGGATGGAAGAGTGTGAGGAACTCCCGTGGACCCATCACCACAAACATTTTGGTGTAGTTTCCTTTCAGTCTTTTTTTCTTTTTTAATGTATATTTCTACATGTCCACCGACCTTAAGTCCTTCTTGGAAAATGTAGGATTTAAAAAATAAGCTCAAACCTCAGCTTCCATCTTAAGAGACTAGCAAAAAAGAGAAAATGAAATCAAAGCAAGCAGAAGGAAGATATAAAAGAGCAGAAATCAGTGAAATAGAAGACAGAGCAGCTGCCCAGAGAAGTTCCCACCTTGAAGGGAAGTAGATTAGCAGAGAGGAGGAGGAGGGCATCCACTGTGTTGATCACAGTTGAGCAGTCGGGTTATGTCGTGCTGAGCAGGTGGCGTGGTAGAAAGAGTACTGGGCGTGGAGCCTGGCTTCTGGGTCTGGTACTGTCTCTAAGGGCCCTTTGATCTTGGGCAAGTCAGTTGGCATCCCCAAGTCCCCCGAAAATGCAGACAATGGTATCTTTTCTACCTGCCCTGCAGAGTTGTTGCAAGGTCAATAAGACAATGCATGTGAAAGTAATTTACATAAAACAGCTGGAAAAAAAGTGAAGTATAAAATTTGATGAGAAATTTGAAATTACTAGCTCAACTGAAGATCGGGGATTATATGTGTGGATTTTATTTACAACAGTGATAACAACAAAAAGTTTAAAAATTAGTTCCAGTCATCCTGTGGAATCTTTTGTAGCTTGTTTAAGAAAGAGAAATATTTTTCTCTGCCCTTAAAGTGTATATATGGATGAGTGTTTTGCTGGCATCTTCTGGGGAAGGACCCCATCCTCACAGGGACGGCAGGAGAAGCAAGACTCCAAAGGGGGTGCTGGCAGCTGGCTGTCTCCACTCGGCTCTGTGGGCGCTGGAGGCAGGAAGCAGGCCTCTCTGGGTCAGACAGTTGGTCATGTGGAGTCCAGCAGAAACCGGAACCCAGGCTGGAAGTGCTGCTTCCCTGACACCAAGGCCCACAGGGTGACCAGGTGAGCCCAGAGGACGGTCACGCCTGAATTGAGTTAGTCTGTAGCTGAGGAACCAGGTGCCAGGGCTTAGCACCTTCCGCAGCAGACCAGCCAGCCCTCCCCTGGGAGCTGCCTGGTCATGCTGTGGCCTCCTTGGCCGACCAGCTGTGACAGAGTATGTGCAAGGATGCTCGGGCCCGTGGTGGTCTGACTGCCCAAGGCTGTGTCATGTGATTGCACCATGATTTGGTTACTTGTCCTTTCTTCTTGGTCATTTAGAAGTTTCCTCTGTGTTCTGTAACAAGTAACGCTGTAACATCATTGTTGGTAAAGCTTTGCCCATATTTCTAATTGTTTTCTTAGGCTAGACTTCTCTAAGTGAAATCACTAGGTCAGTGACTAAAAACTGTTTTTTAGTCTCTTGATATGTACTGCCAGGTGATTTTCCAGAAAGTTCTGGCACATTTGCATTTCACACTGGTATATGATGATATTTGTAATTTATCTTTTAAACATTGAATTGTTTTTTAATGTAACTTTTAAATATTTTCCATCTCTTCTCAGTGTTGGTAGGGTAGATTTACTCTAAGACCTTGCCTAGTGTTTGTATAAATCAGAATGGGATTTATAGCAGCTTCTTTCCCAGGTCATTTCTTGTTAATTTAGTCAACAGATATTTATTGAGGATAAACTAGAAGCTGGGCACTCTATGAGTCTTGGGATTTAGACATGAAATCTCAGGGACCTGGCATTCTAGATGGAAGGAGAACTTTGACCTTTAAGCAAGAAAAGGAGCTGGTTTTTCTGGATAGTGTCTGTTTCATCCAGCTGTATGTGGAGTTCAGATGAAGGTTTCTTAAGAGTTAAGTAAGGGTGAGAACTCACCTGCTTCCCACCCTGTGTGTGTTGGACACAGGTCAGCAGTTAAACTTTGTGTTCCTGACTTTTCAGTACTCCTGTGTCCCCTTGCAACTGACAAGGCCTTTTTATAAGACATCTGCATCCACAAATTGTGTTGAAGACTTTTGAAAGTGAGTCTACAAAAACCATGATTTAATGCTGAACACGTAGGTTTTAGATCCCTTTTATGTGAGGATAGGGAGAACAGTGCGTATTTAGGGAACTTCTGGTGGAAAGAAGCTTAAACTTGGCTTCATAGCTTTGTCTCTTACTACTCTCCAAAGCGCACTGACGGAATTCCCTGGCAGTCCAGTGGTTAGGACTCGTGCCTTCAATGCCAAGGGTCTGGGTTTGATCCCTGATTGGGGAACTAAGATCCCACAAGCCACATGGCATGGCCAGAAAAAGAAAAAGAGCAAAATGCATTGTCATGGATCTTTCATCTGTCAGCCTTGACTTTTACTCTTTGGCCCAAGGCCACCTTGTGCCTTGGGGCCAGTTTATCTTGTCTTCTCTCAGGGGCACAGACTTGGGGTAAAGACCTTGCAGGTCGTTGTGAAAGGTCCAGTGAGATGCTCTATGTACATCAGTCAGGGGTCAGCACACAGCAGGAGCCTGGGGAGTGAAGCGATGGCTGTCATCAGCAGGCACTCTGGGGGGCTTGGAAGGGCCACCACAGACGCTAGGACACCAGAGGTGATGTGAAACATCTTACTTAATGATAATGAACACATTCGTTTCCATTTATCTTTTTGCTAAAAAACTTTTCTGGTTCTCCCTTATTGTAGTTTTTTAAAAACTTATTGAGATATAATTTACATACAGTAAACTGTATCCATTTGAAGTACAGTCTGATGAGATATATTTGGCAGATTTATACGCTGTTGAAACTGCCATCATAGTCAAGATACAGAACATTTCTCTGAAAAGGTTCTTCAGGTTCATTTGCAGCCCATCCCTCCTTCCACTCTAGGCACCCTGGATCTTTTTGTCACTACAGATTAGTTTGTGTCCCCCAGAATTTCGTATACATGGAATCATACAATGTATTCTCTACTGTGTCTGGCCCTCCCTCAGCATGAAGTGATTGAGGTCATTATTGGGACATCCGTCTTTCCTCTCTACTACTGAGTGGTGGTCCACTGTCTGTATTTATCCAGTCACCTGTCTTGATTGTGTACATTGTTTCTGGTTTGAGCCCATTGTGAATAAAGCTGCCGTAAAGCCATCGTGTATAGTCATTGTGTGGACATGTTTAATTTCTGTTGGATTAATACCTGTGGATGGAATGGCTGGGTTGTATGGTAGGGTTTTCCTTTTCTCCTAAAAAATGTTTTGTTATATGTAAAATGTAATAAGGAATGGTATGTACAAATGGTATGTAACTAGTTTAAAATGTCTCAGAAAAGCTTTTATTTAATGTTAAGTATAATATGCAAATCAGTTAAAGTATGTTTTAATATGTTATCATTTTGCATCAATCAAAAAATACTGGATTTTCTTAGAGAAAAACAGTGATAATAAAACTTGAAACAATCACAAAATAAATGAAAATATTTTTTTCCTATTCTTATACACAATTCTTTGCTTCCTTAAAATTGAAGAGAAAGCGTCACACAGAAATTTCGAAGTATAAATTCTTGGGGGTGGGCAGATGCACCCAAGAGCACAGCAGAGTCGGGCTGGGGGCCGGGTGGGCCTCGGGAGGGGTCTCTCTGTATCGGGTGTGTGCTTTGCAGAGTCGCTCTGTGTGTCTAAGTCAGCTGCTTCCCGGTAGCTCATGGTGTTTGTCCATGATGTCTGTGAGACAAACACAGCATGGACACGCCTTTGTGGTCACTTCATTCCTCCTCGCAGGGCAGCCAGAGGGTGGGCTCCCTCTCAGGCCATCAGCCGGGCCTTTGCCACCACTGAATTGCTTGTGCCACTGCCACTCAGGGTAAATCTTTTAAAAAGAGAGGAGTGGGAGTTAATATTTATTTTTAAAGGAATTTTTGCTGTAAAATCTTTTTAGAACAATTCTGTTGTTTAGGGGTTTTTGGCATTTGAACTACCAGGCAGAAAGTTTTCTACTTTGGAATTAAGGTATTAATTACAGATTTTTCTAAAGAATCAGTGAGTTATATCCCCAGATGAGTTAGATGATGGGAGTTAGTAATTTAACTTAGAGCTGGGAAATTGGTCCTTTCATAATTGCAGTGTGGCGAGTCGGCGATTTAGTCTACTTAGTACCTTATTATGTACCGTTTTCTGTGCTGATTGTTAGTACTGCTTAATTTAATGGTTGTGATGTGTCAGATTCCCTCAGGTCATTGTGTAAACCCCATGTGAGGAACAAGGGGTCCTAGCAGCCCCCTGAGACTTCGTTTGCAGTCTGTCAGCCTATGGGATGGGATGAAAGGCTTGGACCCCATGTCCTCATGTTCCTGGTGACTCATCACCCAGCTCACTCAGGTTCATGCTTGGAGACTTCCAGAAGGAGGAGTAACCTTTGGGGAGACTGGGTAACCCCTGCGTGTACTCTTTCTCTTGATGTGTCCTGACCAGGATCATACATGGCTTTTTGGCTGGACTGTCTTTTACTAAACAGGGAGTTTTCTACTCTACAGAATATCCTTTAGTTTTGTATTTAATTAGACATTTTACATTTTCAATATAGGATTCAATCTGTACCGTCACTTAGTGATAAGACGTTTGTGACATTATCTCCATTTACTCGGTCAGTGTTAACAAACTCACTGACATACTTTTGCATAGTTATCAGTCATCAGTCATCGTCTTAACCACTGACAGCAATATTTGTCCTGATAATCCCAAGCCAGTTAATTGATGATATTCTCCTCCAGTTACATATGCTTTAAAGGTAATTTCTATGGAAGTTGCTATGAAATGCAAATGATAAACCTCTTTCCTTTCCAGTGAGAGAGAGGGCAATGAAAAACAGTCCCTTCTTTTCCTGCCATGTTCTGAACTGCTGGAAATAGAGAAAGGAAGAGGAAACGGGAGATGAAACCACCAGGCTTTGTGACTGGTGAAGAGAAGGAGTCCCCCTAACGCCTGGCCTCAGGGAACAGGTTGCAGATTTGTAAAGTAGGTCAGGTTTCTAACTCCTAATCGGATCTTTTGAACGTTTGGAACCGCAGGCTCCCAGGACCTTCTGCCTTCCGTTTCAGTGCTCAGGTGGTAAGCAGGGGCCCTGGATCCACTCTGCTTAGTGCCATGCTTTTGGTATTTCTGTTGGTGATTTCTTTGTTTAAAATGGCCCCACACACAGGGCTAAAGTGCTCTCTGGGGTTTCCAAGTGCAAGAAGCTGTGATGTACCCACTGAGAACACATGTGTGTTCAGTGAGCCTCCTTCAGGTATGAGTTCGTTGTCAGTGAGGTGTCCTGAAACATGCCCACGTGTCGGTCCCTGGAGGAACTGGGGTCAGGGGCTCACAGGAACCTAGCCTTGTATTCCCCTGGGACCTGGGTTCGGTATTTGGCATTTCAGGGTTAACAGCGACTTTTCTAGGAGCCTTTCTAGGATGCGTGAATTATGAGGACTGACTGTATCACTAGCCTTCTTTCTCCCCTCTAAGCTTCAGGCTTAGATGGCTCACTGCCTCATTTCTCTTCCCTCCTCACTGAGATGTCTGAAGGGGGCCTTGTGCTTGGCGTGGCACAGAAGAACCCCCAGATGTCCCCATTCTAGCAGACAGCATAACCACCCACATGGTGTGCAAGTCGCGTGTTGAGAAGTCAACCCCTATTCCTCCCTTTCTCTCATTTTCCACATTCAGTTTCTTAGTGGTGCTGTCCATTCCACCTCCAAACATGGTCTAAAGCCCTCTGCTTTTCTCCATTCTCCTGCTACCACGAGTGGAGACCCCTGGCGTTGCTCCTGGGGTGCGACTCCAGCTCCCTATGTCACTCTCACTGTGACCCTGTATCCTGTGCTCTCCCCCTTATGGGCACCTGATCAGCTGTCCCTTCTCAGACCCAGAGGGAACAGGCTGAGAAAGATTTTGTGGTTTGAGCCGATGTCACTCTGGGTGATGGTAGCTTCTGCAAACAGACCTGCCTCCAAACCTGGTAGGAATATTTTTGAGACTGGAAAGGAGGTTTGCTTTTTTCTTTTTATAGGGAAAATAGACATCAGAACAGTTGTTTAAGAACTTGAAGAAAATCTTGAAGAAATGCCCCTTCAAGAATAGATTATTAGAGTTTTCTTATTTGTTTTGTATTTCACTGAAGCCACCTGTCTTCTAAAACAAGGAGATTAGATTTTAGACAAAACCATGGTTTCCACTTAGTTTGTTTTTAGAATCAGTGGCAGGTGCCAAGAAGAAGCTCGGACTGGCTGTGTGTGTGGTACTGCCTTCCGCCTTCTCTGCCCTGCCCTGTGACGCAGGGTGAGCGTGATCTGTCTCCTCCTGCTCCTCTCTCACGTGGTGGCCTCATCAGCAGGGCCCTGGTGCCTTTCCACGGGTTCACTTTGCACTCTGTCAGCTGAGTAAAAGGACGGGTGGAGTGCACCGATTTTATAACATCCGTCCTGTGGTTTTACAAAGAAAAGGGGTGATGTATAATTAGTAAGTCAGAAAGGGAGGGAAGGAGACAGGAAGAGAGTATGCAGTGCTTGTGCATCAGGGTTGATGTCCAAGGCAAGAAAGCGCGGGCAGGCAAGCTCTTGCCTTCTGCAGCCCCACTTGTGCTTACTCTTTGAGCTGTCAGGGAGCTTTGCTTTCGTACACACTTGAATTTCATACTATAATGACACTTGTTTTCGTATTTATTGAAGGCTGGCCACTTTTTCTAAAAACTATTAATTGAATTTGGTTTAGAAGTGAACAGAACAGCCAATGAATTAATTTGATCATTCTCCCTGACATTGTTCGTATTCCCCTAAGTAGTAAAAGTATCAGAAAGATCATTTCTGGAAATATCAATTGAAGTTATCTTCAATGGCTAGTGCTTTTCATGTATAACAGTTAAAGAATGAACTTGCCTGATAGCTTAGTCACCATTGTCCCCTACAAGACCTTTGTCTTGTTTGACCCATAAATGTTTTCCTTTCGATCCAGGACAGCATTGAACCCATCATCTGGTGGGTGATGAGTATAGCATTGAGCTGATGGAACACCTAACATGATTGCTCTGTGATTACTTGAGACCGCAGGACGCTGGTTCAGCAGATGCTCCTCTTCTTTGAGAAGGGGAATCTTAGTTCACAGAGTCATAAAATGTTTAGAGGGGAAGTGAAAAGTGAAAGTGAAGTCGTTCAGTCCCGTCAGACTGCAGCCCCATGGACCTGTAGCCTACCAGGCTCCTCCGTCCATGGGGTTTTCCAGGCAAGAGTACTGGAGTGGGTTGCCGTTTCCTTACACTTTACCGTCTGAGCCAGACCCACCCTAAGTCTGAGTCAGCACCTTCAGCTTGGTTCCTGTATGTGTGCGGCTGTAGGTGACAGTGAGAGGGTCGTGGGAGGAGGGTCAGCAGCTGGACTTTGAAGAATTGCTCTTGTAAATTTCAAATACAAACATTTGCCATCTTGGAAAAAAGAAAACTGTGTTACAGAACTAAAAACAATAAAATGAAAAGCAGCAGTTCCTTGCACCACCTTGAGATCCTCCTCCTAACGGGTAGCCATTTTGAATTTTTTAAGCTGTTTAACAGTATTCTTCTCTTGCTTCTTGATGGCCAGTTTCAGACCTGCTCTGTGGACTTCCTGTTGAGCACGACACTGCCAAGCCACGGACTATTCTGCAATCATTCTGTCTTCCTGGTACCACTCTTTGTTTTTCCTGGAGCTATTAATTGCCTCAACTTTTCCCTTTGCCCAACTGTCTTTGAAATTATCGGTTGTTTTGTAACAGACGGCAGCTGTGCCGTAAGTGTATCTGTGGTGTTTTTGTCTGCTTCAGGGCGTCAGTCAGTTGTGTCCCCCTGGACTGTGCCTGCCGTTTTCCTGCTCAAATCTAGATCAGCTGCTCCTAGGTCTGCTGTCTGGCCTTTGTTCCCACTTCCCCCCAGAGTCGTTTGGGATTACCTCTCTGTTGAATCACCTTTTCCCTGGTCTGTGTCTTCCTGTTTTTGATTTACCTTAAGTACATTCTCTAGAAGTTTCCTTCGAAAGGGTATGTGGGAGATCTGTGCTCTGAGTTCAGATGTTAGAAAATGTCTTAACACTTTTTGGACTTGGTATAAAATTCTTCTAGTAAAATTTTCTTCTGAATTTGAAGACTTTTACTTTACTTTTTTTGTTGTTGCTATCATTCTGCCTGTGAGATTTATCTATGTTGTTTCATGTAGTGATATTCACTTTTACAAACATGATGTTTTGTCTTTTGGATATACCACAATTAAAAAAACTCTGTTCCACTCTCATTGGACATTTAGGTGGTTTCCATTTGGGGGTTATTGCTACAAGTGCTGCTGTGACCGTTCACGTTCGTATTTCCTGGTATTATTCATGTGAGTGATGTATTGCCAGCAGCGCTTATAGGAAACTCAGTCTGTGATTTTTTTTTTTTTTTCCCTGAGCTCTGTCATATGTCAAATGCTTATATCTACAAGGATTTCTGGGCTCACATTCTGTTCGGATGGTCTGTCCCATGCCAGAACCACCCATCTTATAACCCCCAAAGCAGAGAAGTAAAAATCTGCTGGGATTGTGCTTCGCAGTGACAAATCTAGATTGGACCTGTGGATCCTCTGGGGAAAAGTGACAGCTGAGAGGGCTGGATGCTGAGTGTGCTTTCTCTCTCCATGGATTTAGGTCCTCTTTCAAGTTTTTCAACTCAATTTTAGAATTTTTTTCCATTAAACTCTTAGACATTGTTGAACTGGTTTATCACCAGGTGTTAAATTTGTGGGCTTTCCTGATGGCTCATGGTAGAGGACCCACCTGCCAGTGCAGGGGACGTGGGTTCAATCCCTGAGTCAGGATGATCCCCTGGAGAAGGAAGTGGCAACCCACTCCAGTATTCTTGCCTGGGAAATCCCATGGACAGAGGAGCCTGGTGGGCTACAGTCCAGGGCATCACAAGAGTTGGACAGGACTTAGCGACTAAACAACAATTTAATTTCTGCTTTTATATGTTGACTTTGTAACCAGCAGTGTTGTCAATCTCTGTGAACAATTCTATTCTAACAGTTCAGGTTTTTGGGTTTTTTTTTTTTTTTTTTTTTTTACCTTTTCTAGGTGGATAGTCAATCCACTAGTGAGATAATCATTTCCATTTTTTTTCCTTCTTTACAATCTTTGTGCCCTTTTCCTTGCCCGTTTCATTGGCTAGAGCACTTGGGCCCAGTTCTGCTGGGACTTCCTGGCTGAGAAGACTGGGCTAGAAAATCCTCCAGCACAGTACCAGTGAAGTTGCTGAGCGTGGACACCCCTCATTCTTCCCCATCTTAAGGGAAAAGCTTTCAGCATGTCCCCACAAACTATAACATTTACTGTGAGTTGTAAATACCTTTTATCATGTTGAAAAAAAAATTCGTCCTGTTTCTAGTTTGTCAACAAGATTTTTTTCAGTCATGGATGGCTGTTCAGTTCTTTTAGTACTTTTCTTGCAGGTACATGTGTCATATTGTGGTGACAATATATTATACAACTAAGTCATGAACCAGTCTAGCCCTGCATTGCTTCACGTGATAACCATTGTTGAGTTCTTTAAGTATGTTCTAAGTGTAAAACAAATCCAGGATTTTGAAACCTTAGTACAAAAAAAAAAAGGCAGAATATTTATCATATTGATTATATATAGAAATGATAATGTTTTAGATATATTGGGTTAAATAAAACTTATTATTAAGGTTACTTTTTACCATTTTATCTTTTAGTTGTTTACCGTGTAAGTAAGTAAGTGTAAGTGAAAGTCGCTCAGTCAGGTCTGATTCTTGGTGACCCTATGGACTATACAGTCCATGGAATTCTCCAGGCTGGAATACTGGAGTGAGTAGCCATTCCCTTCTCCAGAGGATTGTCCCAACCCAGGGATCGAACCCAGGTCTCCCGCACTGCAGGCAGATTCTTTACCAGCTGAGCTGCCAGGGAAGCCGCTGTTTACTGTGGGTGCTAGAAAATTTTAAAATACATATTTGGCTCATATTATGTGTTTTTTGGACAGCACTGGCTAGACACGCCAGTGTTTGCATCCAAATTTAGTTTATAATAATAGCCAATGTGTATTAAGTGTTTAATAGGTGTCCTCATTATTTTAAGCATTTTTACAGTAACCCAATGAAGTGGGAAAATTTTCTCCATGTCTTAGATGAGAAAACTAAAAGTCACGGAGAGAGTAACCAAGTAGCTAGTGGGCAGTGGAGCCAGGACTGTAACCCCAGCGGCTGACTCCTGCTCCTGCGCTCTCAGTCACTTCCTTGTATAGATCATATGACATTTTAGATCACTGGGGAAAGGATGTGCTTTTCATTGAACGGTGATGACAGTTGATTACCCAGAAAATATTTAGATTCTCTTTGTCATTCTACACTAGAAAAATCAAACCAAAAAAAAAAACTCCAGATGGATTAGGCCAAAGTGTATCTTATTTGTGTATATACACTTTGACCTGTAACCCACCTGGAGTTTTTTGTTTTATTTCTTTAAGTATAAAATGACAAATATAAATACATAAATATATATACATATGCACATATATGTAATTTTTAAGTGAATATTTTTCTAATTTCATTGAGAAAGGAATACTGCTTCCTAAGCATGTCACAGAAGCTTAGAAGTCATAAAAAAGCAATCAACAGACATGACATATGAATATGAACTTAATATATATATAAATATATTATTTACATTCTTTTTTGTGTGACAAAAGCTTTCATAAATAAGTAAAACAGGCAGTATAGTTGGGGGAGATATTTACAGCACTAACAAGCAAAGATTGCTATCCAGAATATATGAAGAGTCCCCGCAAACCAGTAAAAAAGACAAACAACAGTAGAAAAATAGGACAAAGGATATAAACAATTCAGAGAAGAAACACAGCCAGCCAATAATCCTAATAGACAGGGAAATGTAAACTACAACAGCCAGCAGGTTACCAGAATGTTAAAGAGCATCGGTGAGATTGTGGAGAAGTGGGCGTTCTCATAGTGTTTGGTGGGGGGCATTTTGTGCCAGATTTCAGAAGGCAGTTTGGTAATGTCTGTCCCAGTTTAAAATGTTTATAGAGTACATCCTATGCTCAGAGCTTCATTTCTAAATACCATTCACCATTAAAAGGAGAATGGATCCTTTTAATGTGATCCTTGGGGAAATGGTTGATTCCAGGGCTGGGTAGGGAAAAGTACAAAGTGAGCCTGCCTGGAAAGTCTTGTGATGGCAGGAAGTGAAGAAGTGCTCAGAGAATGATGGGGACAAGTTGGAAGACACAGGAGCCAACTTGAAGAAGCACTTGGCCGCTGACCCAAAAAATTGGGGCATGATAAAAGATGGCAAGGAATGCACATCTTCCAAGAGCATCTCCTAACAAGATTCTTAAGAATCACAGAGGGACAAACAGCCACAAAAACAGAAACCTGGTGGACTCAGACTCACCTTTAGCAGGTGTTCAAGGTTAGCATCACTGCTGCCACTGCTGCTAAGTTGCTTCAGTCGTGTCCGACTCTGTGTGACCCCATAGACAGCAGCCCACCAGGCTCCGCCGCCCCTGGGATTCTCCAGGCAAGAACACTGGAGTGGGTTGCCATTTCCTTCTCCAGTGCATCACTAGTAAAAGACTAATCAACATCATGGACCCTGATGTCATGCATCAAGAACTCAGCCAGCCTCATTTTCTGTGTTGTTGTTGTTTAGACGCTCAGTTGTGTCCGATTCTCTTGCGACCCCATGGACTGTAGCCCACCAGGCTTCTCTGTCCGTGGGATTTCCCAGGCAAGAATACTGGAGTGGGTCGCCATTTCCTTCTCCACATTTTCTGTGTAATTCTTACCAAAAATATACAACCTCAGTTGCATCAGGAGAAAACTGCAGGCAAATCCAAATTAGGGAACATTCTACAAAACAACCAAGCAATACTCTGTGAAGTGAAAAGGTCATAACACTGAGACTGGGAACAGTCATGATCAGACTAATTGCAGTGGGGTCTCCTGGATTGGATCCTGGACTGGAAGAAAAGGACCTTATTGAGAAAACCGAGGAGGTTCCAGTAGGTTTACCAGGTTGCCTTTTAGTATTGTGTTGATAAGATGGTAACCTTAGGGGAAGTTGGGTGGAGGACATATGGCAAGTCCATGTTTATGCAGTTTTTCTGCAGATCTAAAATTTTTCAAAATAAAAAATTAGCTGCTCATACTGGTCGACTCTGGAGTTAAGTTTCTGAATCTCTTCTGCTGGTTCAGAAATAAAGATAAGAAACAATGTTGATTTCACATAGCTTGTGATGGCAGAGTATTGGAAACAAGAGAGTCACCAGTACAAAATCAAAGTATATCATTAATATAGATTTTACTGTGGGGTGTACCAATTTAAAAAATTGAGGTAGATTTATATGCCGTGACATAGGAAAATCTCTATGAAAAAAAAACTTGCAGAAAAACATATCTTAAATTTAACTTTGTGATATAAGCAGTCAAAAAAAAAAGTACTTTTATTTTTGTATTTTATATGTTCTGCATCTTCCTCCCCACACCAGAATGTAGTAATCATGCACTCCTTCTATAATTTAAACACAGGGAGACAGTAAGTATGGTATGTTCTGTCTTCAATGAGATCGTCCTCTTTTGTGTGTTAGAAAAACTCAGAATGATTATTTAATATTTATGCTTTATTTTATAAGCGGTTCTTTGATAAAAACACAAAGACCTAAACTCAGCCCTTAGGAAGTTTCTTACTGGTTCATATTTGTGTTTCTAAAACTAACCTCAGTGGAGAGGGGCTGTCTTTTAGGCAGTCTCAGAGTTAAGGGAATTCACAGTTGATGACTTCTTCACTGGGGTGTCTGGTCCCTGTGCCCAGAGCGCGTGTCCATTGGGCTGAGGGAGCACACTGCCCTGGGAGGGCCCCCTGGGCTTGGTGTCGGCAGCCGTGGTCACATGGCTCCTCAGCTCGCCTGTGTCTTCAGCGTCCTTCATCGTGGAAGGGGGATCGTGGTGGTTGGGGTGCCGCCTGGTCTCCTGCAGGTTGTTTTGATGCCCAAGAAATCCTGTGTTTCTGTGAAAATGTCTCTGTGTCTCTTTGGAAACCGAGGCAGCTTTTGAAGGTTAGCTGCTTGGTTATGGTGCAGTAGCACACATCCCTTCAGCCAGAGTGACAGACCTCCGGCTGTCCAGCCGCACCTCGAACCTTGTTCATGTTGGGATTTCTGCGTTGTTTTATCTTTGAGTCTGCATTCCTCAGGTCTCTTTTTTCCTGCAGACTTCTTTCCAGGTAGGTTCCCTGGCTGGGAAGAGAATGTGCAGCCCCGCCAATACAAATGTCATTCTGTGACTTTGGGTATAAAATCATTTTCAAGAAGAGTAAGGTAATTGGACTGAGGGTTTGTTCAGTGGCGGGAAGTTTGGGGCCCATAGTCTTGGAAGGATGAATGATCACTATGCGAATGACAGAAATGCAGGTAGGTCTCTGTGGGTGGAGGAGCTCTGCTGGAGTGACAGCAGACATGGGGTGAGACAGTCAGGACCACATTTTGAAGGGCCTCTTGTGCGGGCAGTTCTATATCTAAAATGCCCTTCCTCTCCCAGACAGTGTCTGCTCACCTATAAAGGTCACCTTTACTTTTCTCTTCAACATTGTGACCCCCAAGGCAGTATTTGAATCACCCCTGATCTCTTAAATGCCAGATATTGCCACTAAGATTGTGGATTTTCTCAAAAGTCATCTTTTTTGGATTGCTCACGCCTCCATTCTTCCTGCTGCCCCCAGGGACTGATTTTTGGTGTTCTTTCTCCCAGAGCTTGGAGCACCCGACCCTCACATCCTAGTCCTGAGCAGCCCAGGTGGTGGTTTCAGGTGACCTCTGCCACCACCCGGGGCCTCCAGAGACGTGCTCTCATCACCTCTGGAGCCCAGCACCCAGCTAGCGTGGCGCTCAGCACAGTTCAAACTGAACACACAGTAGAGACGCAAGTCTTTTTTGCGGGAATGCAGAGTACTCAGCCTTGAGTGCTTCTTGGAAGGACTGATGCTGAAGCTGAAGCTCCAGTACTTTGGTCACCTAATTGTGAACAAGCTGACTCATTGGAAAAGACCTTGATGCTGGGAAAGATTGAAGGCGGAAGGAGAAGAGGAGGGCAGAGGATGAAATGGTTGGATGGCATCACTGACTCAGTGGACATGAACTTGGGCAAACTCTGGGAGATAGTGAGGGACAGGGAGGAGGTCTCGCACGCTGAGTCCGTGGGGTTGCAAAGAGTCAGACACAGCTTAGTGACTGAACAACAACAACTTAGCACTTATGTTTTTCAGATAATGAGCACCAGCTTTGTGAACACCAGCTAGAACATGGCGCACAAACCCTCAGGTTACCAGGGGATGAGACTTCTCCTAAGGACACAGAAAGTGGGAGGTTCAGCTACCACAGCGGCTCTGGGTCCCCGAGCTTGGATCTCTTCATGGGGAAACAGCCTTGGGAATCTAGTCATGTAAACAGTGCCTGGTTAATTTCATTAGTCCACGTGGTGGGGAACGGGAAGCAGGAGGTTCAGAGGAGAATATAAATGCACCTCACACTGCAGAATTTTGGACCCGAAAAGCCTGTGTCCAGTGTTTTTGTTTTGGGTTGGGGGAGTCACAGAGGTTCAGATTTCACCTCTGTGATGCTTGTTCTCACCACCACGTTTAATACTTTTTTGGGGGGCTATGTTGGGTCTTCGTTGCTGCACGAGCTTTTCTCTGGTTGTGGCGAGGGTGGGGCTACTCTTTGTTGCAGTGCGAAGGCGGCTTCTCACAGTGGCTTCTCTCGTTGCAACGCGGTGCACAGGCTCTGTGGTGCTCGGGCTTCAGTAGCTGCAGTGCCTGGGCTCAGCAGTAGCAGTTCCCGGGCTCTAGAGCCCAGGCTTGATAATTGTGGCACACGGGCTTAGTTGCTCTGCAGCATGTGGGATCTTCCCGAATCAGAGATGGAACCCGTGTCTCCTGAATTGGCAGGTGGATTCTTTACCACTGAGCCACCAGGGAAGCCCTGTGTTTAGTACTTTAATAATTACTGCACCCCACACACACACTCCTGGATCCTTCTTTTCCCCATGGCACCTCTGCTTTCTAGCATGCTAGTTAATTTATTATTTATTGTGAATATTGTTTGTTGTCTGTGTCTGCCTGTATAACATAAGTTCCCATTGGCCATCACCTGTTCCCATAAATTAATCACAGTGGCAAACCAATTTTCATATAACGAAAACCTTTCAGGAAATGAGAACTGGAATATCACCAGAACACACCGTACATACTAGGTAGAACATGACTTTCTTCTGTATGCATTCAAAAGGTAATGTATGCGAGACAGCAAAAGAAACGCAGATGTATAGAACAGTCTTTTGGACTCTATGGGAGAGGGCGAGGGTGGGACGATATGAGAGAACAG
Organism: Antilocapra americana; assembly: GCA_007570785.1. Classification (NCBI taxonomy): domain Eukaryota; kingdom Metazoa; phylum Chordata; class Mammalia; order Artiodactyla; family Antilocapridae; genus Antilocapra; species Antilocapra americana. The sequence goes on along the minus strand of ML664177.1, from coordinate 3,057,328 downwards.
CATTGAAACATGTTAATCGTATGTTAAATCAATCACCAGCCCAGGTCTGATGCTCAGGGCTGGTGCACTGGGATGACCCAGAGAGAGGGAATCGGGAGGGAGGTGGGAGGGGGGTTCTGGAAGGGGAACACAATGTATACCCATGGCAGATTCATGTCAATGTATGGCAAAACCAACACAATAATGTAAAGAAAATTAAAATAAATTAATTAAATTTTGGTAATGTGTTTGCAAAAAATGGCTAATTGTAAACCTTTTAACAGTCTTCTCATGTAGCCAGCAGAGGGCAGCACAGTTTGAATTTATCACATCTAGGAATTTTGATTTTATTTTAAAGGACATATAGAACTGTAGCAACTCTTTCAGATGTAGTTCAATGTTTATCTCAATATCAAGTTTAATTTTTTTTTGCTGCACCATGAGGCATGTGGGATCTTGGTTCCCCAGCCAGAGGTCAAACCCATCCCCCCTGCGGTAGAAGCACACAGAGCCCTAACCACTGGACAGCCAGGGAATTCCTCAGCATCAAATATAGTATATTGGTTTCTCATTTGCGAGTCATGCTGTTGCTTTTCTGTCTTTGTGGAGGAAGGCGTTTCTGTTTAGCATCATGAATAGGTCAAGCGCATGTTTTCTAAAGTGCCCAGGACCACGTTTCTGAGTGTGATGGTGACAACAGGTGTGAGTCCTGTGGGGCATCATTCCGTCACCAGTGGGGGTGCTAACCATTTACCCGAGCTTCTCTCAGGGACAGGGCTGCCCTCACCACTCCTGGAGGACTGGATCCAGCTGCAGATCCCCCAGCATAAGGGTCCTCACTGAGCACCTGGTGTTATGTTGACCCCCTTCTCAAGGAAAATTGCATAGAAACTCAAAATCAGTGCCCCCGCCCCTCGCAGTTTTATGGCATTCTAGTCAGACATCCTGGAATGTGAAGTTGAGTGGGCCTTAGAAAGCATTGCTACAAACAAAGCTACTGGAGGTGATGGAATTCCAGTTGAGCTATTTCAAATCCTAAAAGATGATGCTGTGAAAGTGCTGCACTCCATATGCCAGCAAATTTGGAAAACTCAGCAATGACCACAGGAATGGAAAAGGTCAGTTTTCATTCCTATCCCAAAGAAAGGCAATGCCAAAGAATGCTCAAACTGCCACACAATTGCACTCATCTCACACGCTAGTAAAGTAATGCTCAAAATTCTCCAAGCCAGGCTTCAGCAATACATGAACCGTGAACTTCCAGATGTTCAAGCTGGTTTTAGAAAAGGCAGAGGAACCAGAGATCAAATTGCCAACATCTGCTGGAGCCGCGAAAAAGCAAGAGAGTTCCAGAAAAACATCTACTTCTGCTTTATTGACTATGCCAAAGCCTTTGACTGTGTGGATCACAATAAACTATGGAAAATTCCAAAAGAGACGGGAATACCAGACCATCTGACCTGTCTCTTGAGAAACCTATATGCATGTCAGGAAGCAACAGTTAGAACTGGACATGAAACAACAGACCAGTTCCAAATAGGAAAGGGAGTACGTCAAGGCTGTGTATTATCCCCTTACTTATTTAAACTTACATGCAGAGTACATCATGAGAAATGCTGGGCTGGAAGAAGCACAAGCTGGAATCAAGATTGCCAGGAGAAATATCAGTAACCTCAGATATGCAGATGACACCACCCTTATGGCAGAAAGTGAAGAGGAACTAAAAAGCCTCTTGATGAAAGTGAAAGAGGAGCGTGAAAAAGTAGGCTAAGGCTCAACATTCAGAAAACTAAGATCATGGCATCTGCTCCCATTACTTCATGGGAAACAGAAGGGGAAACAGTGGAAACAGTGTCAGACTTTATATTTTTGGGCTCCAAAATCACTGTAGATGGTGACTGCAGCCATGAAATCAAAAGACGCTTACTCCTTGGAAGCAAAGTTGTGACCAACCTGGATAGCATATTGAAAAGCAGAGACATTACTTTGTCAACAAAGGTCCGTCTAGTCAAGGCTATGGTTTTTCCAGTAGTAATGTATGGATGTGAGAGTTGGACAGTGAAAAAGGCTGAGCGCTGAAGAATTGATGCTTTTGAACTGTGGTGTTGGAGAAGACTCTTGAGAGTCCCTTGGACTGCAAGGAGATCCAGCGAGTCCATCCTAAAGGAGATCAGTCCTGGGTGTTCATTGGAAGGACTGATGTTGAAGCTGAAACTCCAGTACTTTGGCCACCTCATGCGAAGAGTTGACTCATTGGAAAAGACCCTGCTGCTGGGAAGGATTGGCAGCAGGAGGAGAAGGGTATGACAGAGGATGAGATGGGTGGATGGCATCACCGATTCGATGGACATGGGTTTGGGTGGACTCCCGGGAGTTGGTGACGGACAGGAAGGCCTGGCGTGCTGCAGTTCATGGGGTCGCAAAGAGTCGGACACGACTGAGCGACTGAACTGAACTGAACTTAATATAGTGACGACGCATGTTTTTTGTTGAAATTATAGTAGTGGGGGGGGTCTTAATTCTATCACTCAGGGATAACCACTGATGACATTTCAGTATATATTCTTAATATTCATCCAGATTTGTTTTCTATATTATATTCTCATTCTCTCTCTTTTACATATTTAACTCCTTATATATATATATATATATATCAACATATCTCTCACTACAGCTGCCATATTTACTACATATAATAACTACATATACTATACAATATATGAAAGATATTTATCCTTCTCTTAAGATACATTCACCTCAAGAGATAAGTATACAGATGGTCCCTGACTTTCAATGATTGATTTTTTTTGTGGCCGTGCTGTGGGGCACAAGGGATCTTAGTTCCCCAACCAGGGATCAAGCACAGGCCCCAAACCACTGGACTGCCAGGAAGTCTCACAACGGTTGACTTATGACTTTTCGATTATATTATGGCAAGAAAGTGATACACAGTCAGTGGAAACTATGCTCTGAATGTTGCTCTTTTCTGGGTTAGCAACAAGTGGTCCGACCCTCTCCTGTGCTGCCAGGCAGTGGCAGGGAGCACAGCCCCCAGTCGGCACGCTATCGCAAAGGGGAGCGACCGACACACTCACAGCCGCCCTGGATGCAGACAGCTGTCCTGCTTCTCTTCGCTGTGTCAGCGCACTGTTCGAGTCATTACAGGAGACAGCACGGGCTGTGTGTTAGATGGCTTGGCCCCACTGTAAGCCATTTTGCTGTTCTGCACATCTAAGGTAGGCTGTGCTAAGCTGTGCTGTTCAGTTTGGGTGTATCACATACATGTTAACCTATGACATTTTCAACTTATGATGTGTTTATCAGGATGTAACCTGAAAGAAAGCTTCCATGAATATTCACATAATGTTCTGAGGAAAGTCTTTTTCTCAGCATAATACCCACATCAGTTGCAATCCCAAGGAGACAGACACACACTCAGAGTGGGAGTGTGGACAGAAGAGAGGATGGTCTAGAAAAGTGAGGGCAGGGTCTGCGGAGATCACAGGGAGAGATGCAGCCCCAGGGCCAATGAGAGGGGGCGGCCCTGACCCAGGCCAGGCCTGCTAGGCAGTGGAATGGAGAGGACCCCGGTAAGGGTTCAACTGACCCCAGCTACCTGGTGGGGAGTGTCCCCCGGCATGCCAGCCTCCTAGACAATCCAATGGGCCAGAGGGCTGGGGACAGTGCAGAGTGGAGCTGGGAGGGCACAAACCCACACTAACCATACTGACCACACAACGCCCAAGGCCAGGAGCCAGCCCTAAAGTCCTCAGTCCCATAATCACCACAGTGTCAAGACCCTCTTCCTGGGACCCTATGCCTCTCCAGGCTCGTCTCTCACCACCATACTTGATTTGTTTCTCTAAGCAAGACACATACATCACATCAAGCAAGTAGTACTGACGGTTTAAAACAGAAAACCACAGCTTCCTGCCCGACTCCTCCCTCCCCCACCTAAAATCACGCTCTACAGATGTATGTTTCTTGGCTATTTCTTCTGCTCATTACCTCCCTGTTGTGAAATAACTAGTTACACCACTTGTTCTGGAGTTTTCATCCTTAGATATCGACTGCCTGCCACAGAAGATGAAACCTCGGCTTCTACCCCCATACCACACCCATGTGCACACACATGCACACACCCCCTTGGTATAATTATGCAAACATTTTTGGTTAAATCAGTATTTAGTATTCCCATAAATACTGCTCAAAACCTAGCTACATAATGTACTGTGATTAAAATAACCACCTAACGGCATTAAGCGTCCTTTTTGTTTCTCTCTGCTCAGTGCCAAACTCTCTACCATGCTATGAACCCGTCAATATGGTCAAACTTAAGGAGGGGTCTGTCTCCTGAGACAGCCTCCAGAAACCTCCAGGCTTCTGCTCAGCCTAGTCTTGCGGTTCTGAGGCCCAAGTTCTGGGTACTATCCCATGCACTCCCTCCGCTGTTTCCCACCACCGGTCCTGAGTCTCTGATTTCTGTTTTCTTTTTTTCCTTCTTGGGATTACTCCCTCATTTTGGTGGAGGACATCCTCTCACAACAAAGAGAAGCTGTGAAGGAGTGGGTTTTCATCACTGGGGCTGTGACTTTTGCATGCCTCTTCTCTTACACCTGACATTTTGGCTGGGTGTGGCACTCTAAGTGAAGTTATATTTCCTCCGCACGGTGGAGGCACCCCCTTACTGTTCCCTCTCCTGTATGCTGGTAGCGATGGTGCCACTCTGATTCCCAATATGTGGTATGTGACCCTTTCCCCTCTTGGGAAGATTTCAGGACCTTCTCTCTATGCAGAGTGTTATGAAATTTCATACGTTTTTGTTAGCCATCGGGGACAACCTACGCCTGAAATTTCTACTCTAAAAATTAAATTTCTGTCCTTTTTTCCCCCGCCAGTTCTTGTTTTTTGACATTTTTATTAGACAACTAGACCTTTCCTGTGGATCCTTTAGTTATTCTTACCTATTCACTCCTCCTTTTCCTCTTCTTTTTGAGCTGCTTTCTAGGAAATATTTTTTCAATGGACCAAATGTTTGTGTCCCCTCACGCACAACGCGATGCTATTTGGAAATGAAGCCTCTGGGAGGTGACCAGGTCATGAGGGTGGAGCCACCTGAACAGGAATAGTGCCCTTACTTGAAGAGGCCAGAGAGTTAGCCAGCTCTCTTTCCGCCACGTGAGGACACAGCAGGAGTGTAGCTCTCTATAAACCAGGAAGGAGGCCCTCACCAAGAACCGCTAGCACTGAGATCTCAGACTTCTAGCCTCTACAGCGGTGAGAAACAAACACCTGCTGTTTAAGCCGCCCATCCTGTGGTGCTTTGTTACAACAGCCTGAACTAAGACAGTTCTCTGCTTTATCTTCCAATCTAGAATGCTCTATTTCTAGTATTTGTTGTTTGGTTGCAAGTCACGTTAGATTCTCTGCCACTCCATGGACTGTAGCCTGCCAGGCTTCACTGTCCATGGGATTCTCCAGGCAAAAATACTGGGTGGGTTGCCATTTCCTTTTCCAGGGGATCTTCTAGACCTAGGGACTGAATCTGCATCTCCTGCATTGCAGGTAGATTCTTTACCACTGAGCCATCTGGGAAGCCTATTTATTTTTAATCTGCAAGAACTCACTCTTAATCTCTGAATGTATCTTTTTGATACCATTCTATTCTTATTTCATTAATATAATTTCTGAGACTCTTCAGTATTAAAAATTTTCTTCTATATCTTCCATGACCTGTTTCCTCTAATTTCTTTTCTTCTGTTTACTTTGTTCTATTCATGTTCAGGGATTTTCCTTAAATGTCTAGTAAACAGAGGCTATTTCTTCATATTTAAGAGAGAGGCACTGACAATCTGATTAAAAACTCTGTGTAGTAGCTATGGCCTGTTAAGTGGTGAGTGTCTTTGTAAAATAATAAAGCAATTAACACGTAGAGACCCCACATATAGGGCTCTGTAGGTTCTTGTCTTGAGCAGTGACCTAAAGACACGATCTCCAATAAAGCTGGCCAGCAGCACCTGGGCAGGTAAATAGAGGGAGAGAAAGGGAAAGGAGCTCTAAGTAAGTATACAGACTTTCACTCAGTCCTCTTACAGCCTGATCTCCATGTTTTACCAAAGGGAAAGAGAAATCGCCTTGCTACAGGAGATGGAAAAGAACTGGGTGTCTTAATTGCCCGTCATGGCTTCAGACCCACCCTCTGGTTTCTAGTGTCACTCCATATCTCCAATCTCAGAGGAATTTCTGAGATTTGAAGATATGTCATTTTGTTTCCTGATGACCTCTTTCTTTGCAGCTTAGATCTTTCCTGATAAACTGCCAACAGGAAGGGCTTGGAGAACACAATCATGCAAGTGTCCAAAAACCCACAGAAGTGCATCTGTAAGGTGACGTAGAAAGTGACAAAGACCTCAACCTTCTACAGACAGAAACCCACAGTTGCCTAGAAACACTGCAAAGCTGTTCTGAAAGTTACTTCTACTTCTTGGGCTTCTCTGGCGGCTCAGATGGTAAAGAGTCTACCTGCAGTGCAGGAGACCTTGGTTTGATCCCTAGGTCGGGAAGATATCCTGGAGAAGGAAATGGCAACCCACTCCAGTATTCTTGCCTAGAAAATCCCATGAATGAAGGAGCCTGGCAGGTTACACAGTCCATGGGGTTGCAAAGAGTTGGACACAACTGAGCGACTTCACTTTCTTTCTTTCTACTTCTTGGGTTACCTGAAAAATATGGACTTGTACTGTTTTTCCACATATACATGAACAGCATCAAATCAGCAATGTACAAAAAGACTTGAGAACAAAGGAAATACTAGGCATGTGTCGCAGAGAATGCATATAAAGAATCCTGGATGTGCACTCACCTTGCACCTCGCCACTGTCACCTGCACATACGGCGTAAGGCAGAATTCTAGCAGTTTTATCACCAACAGTAAGAATCAGTTACATGTTTATCAAAAGCCCTAAGCCATGTCCTTTTACCCTTTGTCTTACTTACACAATCTGAATTTCAATTTTTTCCAAGAAGAGTCATTAACCTTTGCAAGAAAAAAAAGAGAAAGGTGTAATTCTTCAGAGTCTGATCATAATTTTCATGTGAAGAAAATTCACTATCAATGCCATCAGTTCAGTTCAGTCGCTCAGTCGTGTCCGACTCTTTGCAACCCCATGATTCACAACAAGCCAGGCCTCCCTGTCCATCACCAACTCCCGGAGTCCACCCAAACCCATGTCCATTGAGTCGGTGATGCCATCCACCCATCTCATCCTCTGTCATACCCTTCTCCTCCTGCCCTCAATCCTTCCCAGCATTAGGGTCTTTTCCAATAAGTCAACTTTTCGCATGAGGTGGCCAAAGTACTGGAGTTTCAGCTTCAACATCAGTCCTTCCAATGAACACCCAGGACTGATCTCCTTTAGGATGGACTCGCTGGATCTCCTTGCAGTCCAAGGGACTCTCAAGAGTCTTCTCCAACACCACAGTTCAAAAGCATCAATTCTTCAGCGCTCAGCCTTTTTCACTGTCCAACTCTCACATCCATACATTACTACTGGAAAAACCATAGCCTTGACTAGACGGACCTTTGTTGACAAAGTAATGTCTCTGCTTTTCAATATGCTATCCAGGTTGGTCACAACTTTGCTTCCAAGGAGTAAGCGTCTTTTGATTTCATGGCTGCAGTCACCATCTACAGTGATTTTGGAGCCCAAAAATATAAAGTCTGACACTGTTTCCACTGTTTCCCCTTCTGTTTCCCATGAAGTAATGGGAGCAGATGCCATGATCTTAGTTTTCTGAATGTTGAGCCTTAGCCTACTTTTTCACGCTCCTCTTTCACTTTCATCAAGAGGCTTTTTAGTTCCTCTTCACTTTCTGCCATAAGGGTGGTGTCATCTGCATATCTGAGGTTACTGATATTTCTCCTGGCAATCTTGATTCCAGCTTGTGCTTCTTCCAGCCCAGCATTTCTCATGATGTACTCTGCATGTAAGTTTAAATAAGTAAGGGGATAATACACAGCCTTGACGTACTCCCTTTCCTATTTGGAACTGGTCTGTTGTTTCATGTCCAGTTCTAACTGTTGCTTCCTGACATGCATATAGGTTTCTCAAGAGACAGGTCAGATGGTCTGGTATTCCCGTCTCTTTTGGAATTTTCCATAGTTTATTGTGATCCACACAGTCAAAGGCTTTGGCATAGTCAATAAAGCAGAAGTAGATGTTTTTCTGGAACTCTCTTGCTTTTTCGCGGCTCCAGCAGATGTTGGCAATTTGATCTCTGGTTCCTCTGCCTTTTCTAAAACCAGCTTGAACATCTGGAAGTTCACGGTTCATGTATTGCTGAAGCCTGGCTTGGAGAATTTTGAGCATTACTTTACTAGCGTGTGAGATGAGTGCAATTGTGTGGCAGTTTGAGCATTCTTTGGCATTGCCTTTCTTTGGGATAGGAATGAAAACTGACCTTTTCCATTCCTGTGGTCATTGCTGAGTTTTCCAAATTTGCTGGCATATGGAGTGCAGCACTTTCACAGCATCATCTTTTAGGATTTGAAATAGCTCAACTGGAATTCCATCACCTCCAGTAGCTTTGTTTATAGTGATGCTTTCTAAGGCCCACTTGACTTCACCTTCCAGGAAATCTGGCTCTAGCTGAGTGTGAGTGATCACACCAATGTGATTATCTGAGTGGTGAAGATCTTTTTTGTACAGTTCTTCTGTGTATTCTTGCCACCTCTTCTTAACATCTTCTGCTTCTGTTAGGTCCATACCATTTCTGTCCTTTATTGAGCCCATCTTTGCATGAAATGTTCCCTTGGTATCTCTAATTTTCTTGAAGAGGTCTCTAGTCTTTTCCATTCTATTGTTTTTCTCTCTTTCTTTGCATTGATCGCTAAGGAAGGCTTTCTTATCTCTCCTTGCTATTTTTTGGAATTCTGCATTCAGATGGGAATATCTTTCCTTTTCTCCTTTGGTTTTTGCTTCTCTTTTCACAGCTATTTGTAAGGCCTCCTCAGACAGCCATTTTGCTTTTTTGCATTTCTTTTCCTTGGGGATGGTCTTAATCCCTGTCTCCTGTACAATGTCATGAACCTCTGTCCATTGTTCATCAGGCACTCTGTCTATCAGATCTAGTCTCTTAAATCTGTTTCTCACTTCCACTGTATAGTCATAAGGGATTTGATTTAGGTCATACCTGAATGGTCTAGTGGTTTTCCCCACTTTCTTCAATTTAAGTCTGAATTTGGCAATAAGGAGTTGATGATCCGAGCCACGGTCAGCTCCCGGTCTTGTTTTTGCTGACTGTGTAGAGCTTCTCCATCTTCGGCTGCAAAGAATATAATCAGTCTGATTTCAGTGTTGACTGTCTGGTGATGTCCATGTGTAGAGTCTTCTCTTGTGTTGTTGGAAGAGGGTGTATGCTATGGCTAAGAGTTTTGCCAGGAGAACACACTGGTCATGGCAAACACCCTCTTCCAACAACAGAAGAGAAGACTCTACACATGGACATCACCAGATGGTCAACACCGAAATCAGATTGATTATATTCTTTGCAGCTGAAGATGGAGAATATATTAAGAGTATGCAGAAAAGAACAGTTTGGTGCAATATATTAGAATATAGAATGGCGATGAAATTGAACTTATATGGGAATGATGCCCTTAGTTGTTTTGGCTTGTTTTTGGGTTTTTTTTGCCTCTAAAATCTGCCTCCTATTTTTATCCCGTGACCTCATAACATACTATCACGATTATGATCTCTTAGTCACGCTCTTGGGAAATGCGCTGTTATCTCACTGTGAGACAGCCCTGGGTTTTTAAGTGATTTCGTTCTAAGGAAGTTCTTGGGAACTGAAGAGAGAAACGCCAGCTCTGTCTGTTGCTTTGGGTGAGTCTGAGACCAGAAGTGCCGCTGTTCCTCACTGGACTCCAGCCTCAGACTGCTTCCAGGGAGAAGGTGGTTAACCTCTAGGGAGCTTCTTGAGCTTGACTTCAGGAACTGGGTGGTGGCCGTGAACTGGGAGTGACGCTTCTGTAGATGGGGGCTGATTGGTCCAGGCGTCCAGCCAGGGAGTTCCCCAGTGTCCAGGAAGCAGCTCTGAGCTGTCACAGTGTTGGGCCCACAGGTATTCCCGCCCACCCGGCCCTGCCTCCCAGGGAGTCGCACTCTGAGTTCTCCTGTGAAGTACAAACCCTAGCAACCTTCAGGGTCCTGCTGTGACAGAAAAGATGGTCCTTAAAACTGAAGAAGAAGATGGTGAGTCCCAGTCCTGGCCTGGTTGTATGGGGTGAGGTTTAGGTATTTCTTCTGATCAACACGTGCCGACATGTGTTGCGTGACGACAGTTTCACAGCCCCTTGAGGAGTACCAGCTGACAGGCTCTTGCTTGTGTGTGTGTATGAGAGAGAGACTGTATTTTTGCACTGAAAGTGTCCCCCAGTCCCCACCCCCACTCTGCCTTTTGTTGGGGATCCGCCCTGAGTGCGTCTTGGTAGCGTTCGCCGTCCTGCTTGGCAATGGTGTCTGACTTCCTGAGTCTGAGCAACAGTCTTAGAAGCACTGAAAGTTGCGTGTACACCAGAGTGGGCGTGCCACTAAAAAAAGGAAAGATGTTAGAGACCAGCTTTGAAAGTACCTGAGGGTGAATAATAACCATGAGGTTCAGGATGAATAATAACTTTTTGTTAAATAAAAATGCGACAGAGGGAATATCCGTAGTTGTTTGATCTTCCTCTTTTGGTATTAGGTAACGACTGAAGCCTTGCAGGGTCTGGGGAACTTCCTTTGTCTTCTCTACATCCACACTGTAAACAGTGAAGCTATGAGGAAAGGGGTGACAAATTCTGTGGATTCTAAATCCCAGAAGCTTTTACAGAAGAACTGGCTTTAAAGCCCCCTAGCTCAGGGCCCTCAAATGTCTTGAAGTTTTGTGTGTGGGTCTGTGTCTGTTTCATTGTGAGACTTTCATCAGCTAGCCGTGTATTTTTTGTGTGCTTTGATTTTTTTTTTTTACATGTACACACTGCTGTGTTTTATTTATTTATTTGTGGTTGCCCTGCGTCTTCGTTGCTGCCCGCGGGCTTTCTCTAGTTGCAGCGAGTGGGGGCTGCGCTCTGGTATCTGTGCACCAGCTTCACCTCGTGGTGGCTGCTCCTGCTGCGGAGCACAGGCTCTGAGCATGCGGGCTTCAGTTGTTGCAGCATGCAGGCTCGGTAGTTGCAACCTGCTGGCTCTAGGGTGCTCGGTCTTCAGTAGTTGCGATACAGGGGCTCCTTAGTTGTGGCTGGAGGGCCCTGAAGCATGCAGGCTTCGGTAGTTGTGGTGCATGGGCTGAGATGCTCAGCAGCATGTGGATTCTTCCAAGACCAGGGATTGAACCCGGGTTTCCTGCATTGGCAGGCAGATTTTATCCACTTGTGCCACCAGGAAAGTCCCAGACGCCCATGTTTTAGTGCTTTTAAGACAAAAAGCAAAATATATACTGGTTTGTAGCTGGTATTGGATGATATGAATAAGTCAGAAATATTAAGCTATTTTTCAAAATGGATTTTGTGAAAGTGATGATAAACTTTAGGGGTCCTTTTTATCTTTTTCCTTATCTGGTTCACTATAAAATGTATTTTGACATTTCTTTATGTCAGACAGTATTGTGAACCATACCCCACAGGGTGGCCCAGAAAGCTATACTGTGTGTGAAAAGCCTATGGGAGAGAGGGGCATTTGGTGCTGACAGCACCTGGCATGTGAGGAGGGGGTGATGATGGAGCGGTTCTCCATCAGGGCTGAACTTCCCCCGTGGGAGGTTTTGTATCTGAAAGGTGTGTCTACCGTAGCCAAGGTCACTAGCTCAGAAGTAGACCCTTGTGAGTGTGGAGGACACCAGTGGCCGATGGGCGGTAGAGGCGCCCGGCCCGGCCTGGGCAGAGGGTGGCCGCTGCTCGCTGAGCTGGCTCTTGCCTCTTGCTTGCCGCTGCTCCTCCCTGGTGGCCTGGCTTCAGACCCGCTGAGGCGGTGCTAACAGTCACTTTAAAGTCAGAATCAAGGGGTTCCATGCTGCTGGCCATTCTGGAGGCTTTAGCATTCAACCTAAACTGTTCAGTGTGTGTGCCCTTGATTCATGGGTGAGAGTAGGGCCAGTGCATTTAGAAATCAATTTTGAGAGATGGGCAACTTTGCTTTGAAAAAGTAATCTTCTGAATGGGTGGTTCTCCATTTCCCTCAGCACCCCCCGCCCCGGGAATGTTTCATCTTGTTTGTTTGAGACATCGGGGGGTGCAGTGTTGCTAAGATAGTTGCCCCTGGGTACTGAGATGAGATGACAGAAATGGCATCGGGCATATGTGAAAGTGAAGGGAGCAAATGGACCATCCCAGGCCAGTCCCCAGCATCCCAGGAGGGCGGGTGAAGTGTCAGCATGTGCTTCTCACACAACTGCATTGATTAGATTGTCACCCTAAGGGCCACCCAGCACAGGGGAATGAAGTCTTAAAATATGTCTCTAGAGAAGTCAGCTCTTACCTGCTGCATGAGTGTCTGCAGTCCTTCAGTTACAGACGTGGCTTTGCCTCTGTTCTTCCTTGTTACTTACGCTCATCAAGTTCCACTCTAGTTACGCAGATGCGTGTGAGTGAGACTTAACCAGTATCCAGTTACGCACATGTGTGTAAGGGTAGTGTCCCGTTATGCAGGTGTGTGAGACTTAGCCACCTGAGGCTGTTTTTAGCTGTTACCTTTTGAAGGTTTGAAGGTAAACCTACCCCTTGGTTTGCTTTTGAACCTTCTCTCAGGACTCCGATCCCAGCTCCCTGCTGAGGGGAACACGAGACCCTCACTGGCACAGCTCAGGCTCTCTGCTGGGGGCCCCGGGCCCTGACCGGAGCTGTGCTCCCTGGCCCCAGGCACTCAGCCACCACGGCCCCCTTGCCTGGCGTGGTACATGCATCCACCCTCTCTCTGCATCTGCGTCCGTCCTCAAGCCCAGGCTCCGCTCGTCTGAGTCCTGAGCAGCCTGGCCGAGGCGCTGCTGAGGGCCTGCCCACCTCCCCTGCTGGCCTGTCCGGTCTGTGCAGGGCAGGGCTGAGCTCTTTAAATCCCAGCCCCAGCGCTGGCTGGCATATGCAGATGCGCAGTGAGTGCTGAGCTGACGTGGCACAATTATTCTGGGGAGAGAAAATAAAGAGCTGACGGCTCAGCCAGTGAGTTTGAGTTGGACTTGGTCTATTCCTGGATTATTTATACTCATTGAATCTTACCTCATCTCTAAACTGGAGATAACACCGCATACATAGTTCATTGTCAGGAAGTGTGCAGAGTTCACAGTTGGGCTTTGTTGTCAAGTTCAAATAATGGAAATGAAAAAAGATTTTAGGCCGTGGATCTTATGTGCATATAAGTTAGTATTATTTGTAGGAAAATATACTGACTAGAATGGAATTAAGTAGAGTGTCTCTCCCTTAGGACACTGGATTTTCAGGTTGCATCTGAAATACTCTGTCTGGTGGTAACTTACCCCGTATCCCACCCTCTCGATATGGTCATTGCCATTGTTCCAGCCTCACATTGGCCAGGTTGCTGAGGCTGAGGGGAGTTTTAATCCGGAAAGCAGAGGTGCTATAAGTGCACATCCCATAGATACTCCCCACTCCCTTCCTCACAGGTTGAGTTTGTATTTTGCAGAACCGAAAATGGTTACATCTTTATTTTTAAGCAAGAGCTCTTGGCATTATGCAAAGCACAGATCTCAGCAGACCTGCATCACCATCTGCCAGGACCAGTTTTGAAGGGGCCTCTCTCTGGTCTGGATTTCATAGGCTGTGGTCTGGATTTCTTTGACTCTGGTCTGAATTTCATAGGCTATCTGTGGACACACCAGCATGAGTGCCTGCAGCGCTGAACAGAGGGTCAGGACTGCCCTTTCTTGATGAAGGAGGTTAAAGAAATGAGGCTCAGGTTCTGCTCTGAAAAGAGTGGACCTTTATCTGTCACGGGAGGCTTTCCACAGCTTCCCAAGTTCTTTTTGCTGTGGAACATAAATGCATAGGGCTGGCTGTCGGTGGTCAGGACCCAGCATCCAGGAGGCAGGTGGGGTGTGGAGGGCAGCGGGTGAAGTTGTCTGAGGAGCCAGCGTTGTGGAAAGAACAGGCAGGGAGTGTGGTCTTGGCAGGACACAGGACTGGGGCTTTAGCAGCCCCCAGCCTGTAGAGTGGGCCGCGGAGCCGAGGGCAAGGGAGATGCAGTGGATCTGGACAGGAGGCGTCAGGACCTTGCCGCCCAGCCCTCCCTGGGGCTCTGGAAGATTCGCTATGTTGGGGTGGGGAGGGGCTGACTGGACCTACATATAGTTTGCTGTTGGTTACCTTAAAAGTAGAGGGCTAGACCTTCTGCACATTTTAGATAGTTTCCATTTCTCACTCTTGCCTTGCATTTTGACAGCCTTCCAAAGGCACCTTTACTGAATTTACATTGTTCTTGTCTTTGCTTCTCTGTTTGCTGAAGCCAAGCTGAGATTTCCTTTTTAGAAAGATTCTTGTAACAGCTTCTGTCTTCTCCTGTTGCCTTGTGAAGAGCTTCCGCTCATGGGGATTCAGATGGGTTCACCTTGCAGCTGAGACTGTCACTAGTGCAGAGGGGCCGCAGGCTCGTGGGGCCCTGGCTCCCAGGGCACGTGGACCTCCCCCAGGGCTGGCATTGGGCAGCGCTGCTGAGACTCACTGCTCTCAGGACCCACGTGTCCACCTTCTGAGCCTGTGCTGGGTGTGATACACCAGGGAGAATGGACACAGAAGTCAGGCTTGTTGCCCTCAGCTCTGCTCATGGTCAGGATTCGCCCCGCCACTCCCTTCCCTTCTTCCAAAGATAATTTCTTGACTTTTGTATGGTCTTCTTCCCATACCATACAGAGAAATTGTGAAAGCTTAACTTCTGACCTAGAAAAACGCAGCACATTCTTCTCCAAGTTAGTGACTGTTTCTGCATCGCCTCTCTTTCTGGCATCTTGAGTCTCTTCTCCTTTGTCTCTTCTGTTAAGAGTTCAGGATTCTGATCCATAGAAATCCAGTGGAATCCTACATAGACAACACAGCATGATGGTATAGTTCCCCCCAGGGATTTCACATGCATTATATATAACAGGACTCCAAGTATGTTCCTCGCACAAAAGAAATACTTAGGCGTAAACTGAGCAAATGTTTTGGGGTAATTGGCTGGTGACGTTTCCATATTCCTTTCTGAATAGAGATTTCAGCATAAAATTTTGCCTCAGTTTTGGATCCAGACAGATAGAAAAGTATAAAGTGCAGCATCGCTGCCTCCAGCCATTCCCTGTCCGCACTCCCTGTCTCTGAAGAGGGTCCCCGTCGACAGTTTCAAGTGCATCCTTCTCAGATCTGTGCATTTCCAAGCATTGGTGTCACGTGCGTGGTGTCCTTTTCCTTCTCGTGGCACCGTGTCTGGGAGATCTTTCTGTGTTGGCATCTGTGACCAGCTCACTCTTTTTAACGAACAAATTGTGTGTAAGTAGCTTTCACCTTTGCACTTTTGAGAGCATGTCTGTTGGGTAAGTTCTCAAATGCAACTGGTGAATCGCGAAGTATTGCACAAAGTTTGCACCGTCTACGCTCCTCCAGCAGAGCCTGGACCCTCGTGCCCTTGGCAGATGCTTGTTTCTGCCAGGCTGTCGGGAAGTGGTGTGGCATCCCTGCTTTAACTGGGTAGTTGCAGCATCCTTCGTGTCTGGCCATTGTGTTTCTCTGTCTGCCTTTTATGTCTTTCATGGCTTGTGTCTTACTACTCTGGATGGTGCTCTCCTTGTGAAAAGAAGGTAGCCCTCTGTCGCAGATTGTGTACATTTGTTGTCCCGGTTGTTTACTTTTTAGCTCATAGAACTTTATTTTCCATTCTGAAGCCTTTCATTTTATTATAGCAAATTGAACAGATTCTCTGAGATTATGACCATATTAATCTATGCTTTATTCTAGAATTTCTGTGGTTTCTTTTTTTATATTAAAATCTTTGATTCAACTAGAATTTATTCTGATATAAATGAGGTAGGCATTCAGCTTAGCTTTCCCTCAAATGGGTAGCTAATTACCCTACCACCATTGACTGAATAATCCTATTTTTGTTTATACTTTTATGTCTTTTAAAAATACTTTCTTTATGAGACTTCATGACTTGAAGTGTTCCAGTATTTCTTGAGTTTCTTTTCTGCTGTTTTCCTTCTCTGTTGCTGAAAGTTCAAATTATTGACACCTCACTTTAATCTCTGGCAGCAGCTCTCTCACATTACCCTTCTTCCTCTTCATAGTTGCCTGTGCTATTCACATATGCATTTTCCATGTGAACTTTAATATTGCTTTATCCGTCACCCTTCCTGTAAAACTCTTGTTGGTAATGTAAATAGTATTTTTAGAAACCGATGTGTAAAATGAGGACCGCCTTCCCCCACTGGGGTCCTCCTGCCTGTGCTCAGATTGTTCTTGTTTTCTTGACGGCTTTCTCCAGCCATGGTAATCATGCTAGCTTGCAGGGAATTTGCTGGTCTTTGGGGGTAGAATAGAGTGAGGATCTCTTTGTTTTAGATGAAGGAGGCCCATGCCCTCTCCTAGGTCAGCTCGCCTCCCAGAGCTGGCGGTGGAGGGGCACAGTGCCACTCTGGGTCTCCACGGGCAGAGGTGCCTGCCTCCTGTCTCCTCCCCTCCTCCCTCCCTCCCTGCAGTTTCCTCTCGCTCTGCTGCGCCCTCTGCCAAGGGCAGGAGGGCGAGGACTCGAGAGTAGCCCCCGAAGGGATGAGTCCCCATGCTGGGGCTGGGAGCAGCCCTCCCCCCGGAAGGCGGGCTGCCCGCCTGCCCCAGCTGTGCTGCCTGTGAAGGGACTCAGGGCTGCTGCGACCTGGAGAGCAGGGCCTGGGTCGATGCCTCCAGCTCCTCTCAGGCTCCTCTCAAACCTCGAGAACCTTCCCTGGACCTCGGGCAGCTCTGAGGAGGGTTGATGTCTGGCACCAGGAGCCAGCTTTTTCTAGTCTGAGGTTAGAGTTAGGAACTGCTACCCTCTCAACTGCTTCCGGCCCTTCTCAGAGCGGGAACAGAAGCCAATCTTGGCTTCTTTGAAGAAGCATTTATGCTCCTGGCTTTTACTAAAGAGTAACTCAGCACTTTAAAGCAGAAGGAATGGAGTAGAATAGTTGAAACTCCATGCCTGACTTTCTTGTGATGCAGAAGCAGGGGATGTGGGCTTGCTTAGACTCAGAGGGCTACCCTGGCCTGGGGCCTTTGCCCAGAGGATGTGGGGCTTGGGGATGCAAAGGATTAGCAAGTCTGTGAGGTGGAAAGACACTGATTCATTGCCTCTCAGGAGTTGTCTGTGGAATTAAGTGCAAGTGGGTGGCTGTGGAACCTCTGAGCTGTCAGGGGGCAGAAGACACTTAGTTCTGTGCCCCGACTCCTGAGCTGAAGTTTCGCTGCCTTGTGTCCCTGTCACTCTCCCTGGTCACCCCAGAAATGCTGCTCATCCCTCTCTCCTGGTGTCCCCACACCTCCTGTGACTGCCTCACTGCCTGTCCACCAACAGTCAGAGGTTGTCTTCGGGCCAGACTCAAAGGACACCAAAACATGGGTCGGTCAGATGTCTTCAGGCCAGACTCAGAGGACACCGTTTCTGACTGGTGCAGCTTTTCCAGGAGTTTCCAGTTTGTTCTGTGTCCCTGTTTGTCCTCTGTCCCCAGCCTCGTGTGCCCTCTTCTGTGAGGCCTCCTGGGACAGCCTGGCTGCCGGCTTTGCTGTTGCTGACCCCACAGCACCTGTCACCAGGGTTCCGTTGGCACTTACTGCTGCTTGATTCTTTTTCTTTAAAAGGAGCAGTAACATGGAAGCTCTCTGGGGGCTAAACCCGTGTCTTACTATCTCTGTATCTTCTGCAGTGACTAATAGAGCACCGAGTTTATGGGTGGTAACCATTTTTTCCCCCAAAGATTGTTGGATTATGGGTCTGAGAAAGTAATTTTTTAAAGCTTATATTTTCTCTGTTGGTGGATTTCCTGAGATTACTACCGTGTGCCCAGTCTTTTTCTCCAGTCATCACTGTGATTTCATAAACTTGATCATGGGTCTGTTTATTTGAGGTGTGTCTGTAGATATGAGGCGGACCATACTGCAGACTTCCTGTTGGTAGCTTTTCCCTGTCACTTCTTGTCTCCTTGCTTCCTCGGACCTTACTGTTTTTGCAGAGAATTGATTGTGGTGTAGGCTTTGCTGCCAGCGAGTCTGGCCTGGAGGCACGCTGAGGTCTTCTCCAGTTTACGTGTTGCAAGTCCAGCCCCAGCGGTGGATCCTCTGTTGCTCAATTGTAGCTGGTGGGTTCAGGACACGCCACAGCGAGCCTGTTCCTTGTGACTGAGTCATGCACAGGAAGTGACGTCAGGACCCACCTACCGGGACCTTTAAATCCCTGGAGGGTATGTGTGCCTATTTTGATGTTGCCTCAGAAAGGGGGATGTAGCCCTTAGGACTATGCAGAGTGCTGTGAGAATGTTTATATTTTATTGGAAGGCAAGAGCTTCATTTCATGGACAGAAACCCCTCTGCGAACAGGACAGTGTCTAACCAGGTGGTAAACTTGGTGATTCAAACGCCTTCAGAGGAGACCGTATGGATGAGGGCCTTTAGTGATGGTTCTTTTGTGTGAACTGAGGGAGTTCTTCCTGGAAGAGGCGGTCTTAATGGCTGGGGATGGGGAGGATGAGTGTCTGAACAACAGGAAGGAATGGAGATAGGTTGGAAACCTGTCTCCCTGGGGCCAGGAGATGTGCGATTGCTCCCCAGACCCAGTATCTATTAGGGACTCTCAGCTGGTCTGTTTGTTGAAAACTTGTTTTCTTTTGTAGCTCTAAGCAGAGATTTCACAATTTTAGGGTTTATTTCTCATAGATTTGGTATGATTCCTTCAGATGAGAACTCTTATGACACAAAAATAAAATTTTTTATATTGTGACTGTTTCTTTAAAGACAGGCTGGGCTGCCAAGCCTAAGTGTTGGTCACCTCTGGTGACCCTGTCCTGGTGATGAGGAACCCACGTTAGTGTAGTGGAGGGAGGGAGCCGTCTATCAGCAGTTTTCTGAGGACTGAGCACTGGAAGGCAGGCCAGAGTGTAGGATTTTTAGTTTTTTTCCTCTTTTTGTTGTGTGTCTGGAGCGGTGGTTCTTAGGCAGGGCGGTTTGGCCCTGCAGGGGATTTGGCATGTCTGGAAGCCGGCGGGGCTGTCCTCTTGGGCAGTAGGGTGGGATGCTGCCAGCATCCAGTGGGTGGAGGCCAGGGCGCAGTGAAATGTGCTGCACAGGACACCCTCCCACACAGAAGGAGCCCCAAGACGTCAGTAGTGCTGAGATCAGAGAACTTCATCTAGTGTAGTGGTTTGTCCTGTCTTTTTCTCCTCGTGTATCTGGCACTTGTTTTAATCCTTAGGTCTCTTCCCTCATTAGTCAGAGGCAGTGCTTCCTAGAGGAGTCGGCAGACACAGCCTGCAGTCGCCATGTTCTGCTTTAACACGGGGCCTGAGCCTCCAGACCCCAGGTCTGGGGCCTGGGGTCCCCAGTGTGTGTGTCTGCCAATGCCCTTTGTGATCCTCACACCTCGAGTTGGACAGCCACCCCTCTCAGGCTGTAGTGATGTTTCTTGTCACCAGCCATCTTACGGTATTGTCCTAGACCCACCTGCCACTTGCCCCAATCAGCATGTACCTGCACACAGGGTTGGAGACTCTGGTGCTTGTGGCCTGAGTAGGAGGCAGGCCGTTTTAGTAAAAGACTGGAGCAAATCACCTGGAGACAAGGGGCTTAGGGCTGCAGAGGACTGGAAGGGGTGGGGTGTGGGGGGGACATTGGAGCAGCGGGGTCAGCATCCCTGCCTGCTGATGCTGTTGGTGGTGGTGGTGGGGGAGTCGAGGGTAGGGGGAGAGGGGAGATGGCCTTCTGCTGAGGGTGGCAGAACAGCCTGCATTCTGGATCCTACCCTCCTGTTTATCCACTCAGGGAGTAGAGGCAACTTAAGTAAGGGTTAACATCCTCCCAGGGAAGCCACCATCAGCCTTTTGCTTCCAAGGGGGAGAAAAAAGCCGCTGCAGCCTGTGAGCAAAGGCTCGTGGTGCGTCCCCTCCCCCTCGGAGGCCTCGAGTGGGAGTGCGGTGGGCGGGGCGCTGTAATTGCATTCATGGAAATAAGCCTGGAGGACTGAGCACGGACTCCAAGTGTCAGCCTGGCGGTAGCTCCGCGGCCATCTCCAACCACGCCACCTTCCCCACCAGGATCGCTTCCTCCACACCCGGGTTTCTGCTCAGCTTTTGTGTCTCCGCCTGGCTGCTGCCTCTGCCTGGGCAGTGCGGGCGCACATGCCGTGGGGGCTTAGTCCCTGCCTCCACCCGGCGCGGGGAGGGCTGCCGGGGGCCTGGGACTGGGGGGTCGCGGTGCCGGGCCACCATGGCCTCTGAAGCGGACAGCTGCCTCCTGCCGGGGCTTTGACATCGCTGCCCCAGGGCTGCTGGGATCCTGGGGCCGCCGGAGAGGGGACTCGCCCCCGGTAAGAGGCCGAGTGGGTGGCTCGGGTGAGCCCACCGTGTGGAGCTTCTTGTACAGCGCGAATCCCTCTGTTACTGTTACGCGCCGCTGCCGCGCTCTCCCACCCCGGCCTCTCCCACCCCGGAGCCAGGCAAGCCTGATGTGCAGCCGCTGCTTCTCTGCATGTCTGTCTTGTGGTTTGCATTCTGCTGTCTCTTCCTAGGGTTTGTTTCCAGTAGCTTCTTCTAACAGAGGTTTCAGCCTTCAGTGTGGTTTCTTCTAGGCCCCAGATTAAAGAATAAGCTAATAACCAATTTGTATGATCCTGCTCGGATGAGGTTAAAAAAAGGAGGACAGAAAACAGAGGAGCAAATTCTGAAAGATGCCCCTCCCAACCCACCCCTGGAGTTTTTATTTTACTCATTAAAAACTTGAACCTTCCCCTGGTACACATAGCCCTCTTCCCGAAAATGCACGTAGAAGAGGAGCAGGAGTCCCTTGTTTGTTTTCCTGCCAGGAGTCTGTTCCAGCTGTCAGGCTGAGGGGGAGTGTTTCAGTCTGCAGAAATATTCAGGGTTTTACAAAGGGTGAGCATGCACATAGGTTTTAGGAAGGTGAGTAAAGTGAGAGAAAACTGAGGTACATGCCTCGGGTCCCCACCAAGCCTCTCTTTTGGAGGGAGGGGTGTGGTGGCACAGCTGTGCAGTGCCCAGATGGCAGCTGGCTTGGGGAGGGGAGCACTCGCTCCGCCTGGGAGGAAAGAGAAGGGCACCAATGACAGTGGAGTTTGTCTGCTGGGATGGGAGCTCCCAGGCTCGCCCTGAGAGTGGAGGGCTCCTTTCTTGAGAAGCCAGAGGTGGAACATGGTTCTCCTTGTCAAGCTGGCTCCAACTCTGCTTTCAGTCCATGACACCCTTTCAGAAACAGCCTTGGAGACAGGGATTGTAAGTATGAGCACTGGAAAGAAACTGCTGCAGAAGTCCAGCTGGACCATGTATTACCACTGCCAGGTTTTAGGAAAAAGCTTGAGGTTCTTAAATGATTATTTTCTAGTTTTCAGCTTTTATTGAAAGCAGATGTTAACTTTATCTTTCTAAACCAAAGTTTTAGGATAAAATTTTATGACTTTGTCTCTTTTACTACCTTGAAATTTGACCTCATTTCCCTTTGATTAGGCAAACCTGTCTTCAAGTTCTCCTTTTTACTAGATAAAATGTGTCGATTCCTTCTCTAAATAAGGTAAGATGATAAAATACTTTGCTTTCATGAGGCAGTTTATGGAGCTGTTTAATATACACCCTCTCACTGGGAAGGGCGAGGATGCTGACATGCCCATTCCTGCTTAAGGAAACCAAAGCAGGGAGAGATGGTGATTTTTCCCAGGTCCACTGGTTTTTCCCAGAACCACTGGTCAGTGAAGCCCCACTCAGGTACCCCCTACCTCAACTCCTGGGCAGTCTCATCTCAGTTAAGGAGGCCTAAATTTTTAGGTTAGTGGTTAGATGAGATGTCTGTAAGATTGATATAGGAACAAAGTTTTCCTTAAAGCTGTAAACTGCAGGAATAAAATCTTTACTATACTTACTTCTGGGTGGGAGATTGAGTGGCTTTTATGTGGAAAGAATTTAAGCTATAAGAGTAAATACTCACATTGGTAATTTGCTGTAAGGCACCTTTCACCTTCGATGTAGAATGTCAGTTATGCTAGCACATGCCAGTTTAATTCCTTTTGGTCCTGTTGGTGTGTCTACATTCTTTTAGTCACTTAGGCTGTAAATTGCTTCCCTGGTGGCTCAGACAGTAAAGAATCCACCTGTAATGTGGGAGACCTGGGTTTGATCCCTTGGTTGGGAAGATTCCCTGGAGGAGAGCATGGCAACCCACTCCAGTACTCTTGCCTGGAGAATCTCCATGGACAGAGGAGCCTAGCAGACTACAGTCCATGGGGTCGCAAAGAGCTGGACATGACTGAGTGACACACTTCTTCTACAGTGCTTTATACAAAAATCAAATCACAGCTTCTGAGTAAAGGGACTAAGCTTAGCAGGAATCAGGAATTCAGTATCTTGCTATTAAAATTTTTGTTTCATTTATTTTTAATTGTGGTAAAATAAACGTAACATAAACTTTACCATTTTAAGTGTACAGTTCAGTAGCATTAAGTTCATTCATTCACACCATCACCATTATCCATCTCTAGAACTTCTGTGAAACTGCAACTCTGTCCCTGTTGAATTTTGGCTCCCCATTCTCCCCTCCCCTTTCTATCTTTCTGAATATGGCTTCTCTGGGTACCTCATGTAAGTGGAATCGTCTAGGATTGGTCCTGCTGTGGCTGGCTTATTTCGCTGAGCATAATGTCTTCTGAGTTCCTTCATCCTGTAGCACGTGTCAGAATTCATTCCTTTTCAAGGCAGAATAATATGGTATTAAATTTTACAAAAGGTTGCTATAGTTTTGACTTATGCACTGAAAAAGAATTGTTTCCCACGGTTGGGAGACTTTCTGTAAAGTTGTGAGGGGGTCAGGTCAGCACACGGATGGGCTACGTATGTGTCCCCAGGTTTCAGGTCTCAGGCACATCCCTGTGCCTTGTCCTTCTGTGTCCTCTGGTCTGACAGCCACCCTGAGGTCTGTCTCTGAAGTATGAGGCTGTCAGCGAAGCCCCTTAGTCATTTTATCTTTCTGTTTCACCCATCTCTATGTTGCCTGGTCTTAAGGACCCTGTGAATTTTGGTTGTTTTCTTATGCCTGTCAAGAATATCTGACCTCGTGTATTTCCAATGTCAGCATAGAATTGAGAGTTTTGTGAAGGTTTGCTGACTGTGTGTCACCCAAAGCCTGAGTTTTTTCTAGTCTTGAGAATTTTTTCACATTGGAAGGTGGTAGGATCTCCTGGGAGACCAGGTGACTTACCCCAGGGCGGGGCAGAACAAGTAATCTGACCGGAGGATCTGCGCTGGCTGAGTCAGGAAGGGCCCAGTGTGTGACCAGCACTCGCTGCGCGGCAGGCTCCTTGATCTTAGTCTCTGGAGGCAGTAGACAAAACACCCTCAGTCCATGGGCAGCTTCCCAGATTTGTGCGCTTAAGCCCAAAAGCTGTTCGTAAATAGCTTGTGTTCCCTCTGGAGCTGGTAACAGTTTCTGGAGTGGGTACAGGAAGGCCCAGTGCTTAATTTACCTTTCTTTCTTAAAAAAAAAAAAAATTAATTGAAGTATAGTTGATTTACTGTGTTGTGTTAATTTCTGGTGTACAGTAGAGCGATTCATATATATATATATTGGCGTGTATATGCACACACATTCTCTTTCATATTCTCTCCATTATGGTTTATCACAGGATATTGAATGTAGTTCCCCATGCTCTGCAGTAGTCTTGTCGCTTACCCATTTTCTGTACAGTAGTTTTTTCGTCTGCAGATCGGCAGCCTTTCCCCGGTCGCTGTGGCTCCAGGCAGGCGGGTGGTTTCTGCGGCCCTCTGTGTTTTCAATTTCATGACACTCCAGCCTGGAAAGGGTCCGTCTGGCCTCGCTTAGCAGGGCCCCCTGGCACAGGCTCTAGAGGGCTGGAAGCCCGTCTGCACAGTAACACCTTCCTGGGCTGCATGAGGAGTCAGACCTATCTGTCTGCCCTCTCCACGTGTGGGGAAAGGGAGGGCTTTCTGACTCTTGACCTGCCCTTTAAAATGTTACCCTGCTGTGCTGGTTTAAATTTGGACTCTTGTTATCACCAAAAGGCAGGGGCTATATATAAGAAGGACCATGGTTGATGATTATGGTGGAAAAAATAAGGCAAATTTAAATCTAGGCAATGGGACCTGGTGTAGCTGGAGCCTCTCTGGGAGCTGTGTCTGGGCCCTAAGGTGCACCTCCAACACTTTGACGTATGTCACTCCTGGGGACCAGGGGCAGAGAGGAAGCAGGGTCCCTTTGGCCTGTATTCTTGTTGAGCAGAAACTGCTGTCGGTAGATCTCTCTTTTCAGTTGGACTCCACGGCAGGTCTTTGGGCACCTGCCTGTGACCTCTGGGGCTGGAGAAGCTGGACCTAGGGATGCTGCCCTATGCATTTCTACCTGCCCCCAGCCTGGAAGGAGGGCACTGTCCCTTTAAGACAGCCTCCTTTGTATGCGCTGGATGGAGCATGTTGCAGCTCTGGGTTTCTGCTGGTTAAATCTGCAGAGCAACATTTAAATAAAGAAATAAATAGAAGGTTCCCTTGTGTGGCTCTCCTATTCACAGCTGAGTACAATGGTCCCTTGTTGTTGTAGGCTTTTTAATCCCCTTCATTAAATTGGAGCCTTGCGAGGGAATGGTGAGGGGCTGCTGCTGGAATGGTCTCCGTGCTGGAAGCAGGACACCTTGTAAATTAACCTTTGCAGGCATGAATTCCCGAGGCCTCCGGGCCCTCTGCTCTGTGTCCTTTCTGCCCAGGCCCCTGCCTCCCTAGCTGCCATTCTTTTCAGAAGAGGGCTTAGCTGCCTCCCTGGCACAGAAGTGTGGCTGCAGCACGTGGCAGTCGGGGGAGGGAGGAGTTGTTTGTTGCTCTGCCATCTGGCCCATCAGCAGATATTTTACAGTTTAACCCCAGTGGCTATGCAGGAAAGCCCGGCCGTGGGCAGATAGATGCCTTTGCCAGGTGCCCATGCCACGTCATCAGAATCTCGGGGTGGATGTGGTGGGTTCTGAGTACCAGCTAGCTGTTCCTGTCCTGGTGGTGGCTTGCAGGGTCCTGGAGATGCCAGCCAAGAACCTCAGGACCCCTCTCTCCTTCAGCTCTCCAGCCATGGTTTTGATTCTTCATGCTGTTAAATGAAATTAAGCATTTTGTCTGTGAATTTTTTTTTTCCTCATGGGCAGCATGAGAATGAAGGCTAGAGTTGAAGATTTGGTGTTGCATTAATAAGTTTAAGCAGAGGAAAATACATTTGTTAAAGTATTGGATTTTTTTTCTCAGAACAAAATTCCACTAGAAAAATGAGATCTAAATCTGCTTCTTTTTTTTTTTGTAAGTTCCTAGGTGATTTATTGACCCATAGAGGAAGCAGTGTTGTGATTTGAGGGGGACTAGATGTCAAATGGAGAAGTGATTTAGAAATCATGGGGTTAATGTCAGGAGACTGTTTCAAAGTAAATGTGGTTGAATGTCTTGCTGGTCCTAACTGCACATGGGTTAGAACACCTTCCATCTGACTACCAGGTCACAGGAAGCTTATCTTTTCTCATAACCATAGATTAACATTTTTATTTTTCATTAAAAAAAAAAAAACCCAGTTGTACCTAACTGTATTTTTTAAAGCAAATATTCAGGAGCTCATGTTCCCTCTCTCTCTCTATTCCCAGACACACCCTTCCCAGAAGCAATCACTCAGAATTAACTTTTTCTGACTTTTGATCTTCTGGCAGGTGCTGCCAGGTCTGTATTAATACTCCTGTCCTGCTCATTATTTTATCAGACTCTCTCCTGATTTCCTTCACTCGCAGCATTCTTTTTCTTCATTCTCTGCCTGTCTGATAGTTTATCACAGATGTTTGGTCGCTTAATCTTCATTGAGATTTTCACACACACATTCACAACCTTGATTTCTGTCTGTGATCGTTCATGAGTGCCTCCTCCCCCTTTGTAGGAGGAAACGCAGGGACCCTGCTTTCCCTCCATGTGCTGCCTGCCCTCCTCCGGCCCTCTCGCCTCTGCCCGCTCCTCCCCCACTTAACAAGTTGACGGCTGATTACATACAACTTTTGTGGTGGAGCCTGGATGGGCCTCTGTGTGTGCTCCACTGGCGCCACCCGAGACCAGAGTGCACGCTGATCATCCCTCCTGGGAGCTGTTCCCAGCACCAAGGTCAGGCCTCTCCTTCCGTGCCTCCCGTTGGCCTGTGGCTTGTACCTGATGCCCTCTATCCTCTGTTTTTCCTGTTTCCAGCTGCCTTGTTATTCTGCTGAGAGGAGACCCAGCGATGCCTTCTTCCATTAAACACTCCAGCTCTTTCCTATTCATTCTCTCGTGACCTTCCAGAAAAACTGTCCTGAGTGAAGGCTAACCCAGAATAGCCGAGTGTTTAGATTCTGAAAAGGAAGCTACCACTGAGAGTTTCCAGTTTGGAACAATAACATTTGACTTCTTAGGGTACCCAGCAGTCTTGAGATACAAGTTTTTCTTATCATGGTTCTGCTTTAAATGCACGTGTTATGTAGTCCTGCCTCTGATAGGGGCAAGACTCATTGGTGATCTGAGGAGTCCATCTCTGGTTCACAGTCAGAGCCTGGTTGTTCACTCCCCCATGGAAAAGCTGTTTAAGAGATGAACTATGAATCTTTGTCTTTTAGAACCTCAAAAAATTACTTTCTTAAAGGGAACTTCTCATCTGCAGGGACTAGAAATTTTTCTGGTTTGTGACGTTCAGAAAAAGCAGAATAAACTCCCTTTAGGCTTGCTTTTCTCTAGAATGGGGTGTGAATCAGAATTTGTGTTGTTTCTCAGAGTGGTTTTTGCTCAAACTAGAGCTAACCTGTTGTTAGTTAACTTGTTCCTGACGTGGCCTTTGGAATGCTCGCCCTGGCTTCCCAGAGACACAGTTGAAGCCTCGTGTGGAAGGTCTGGGCTGCGTGTAGGCTGTATGTCTGTTGGGATTTCTAGATGGCTGTGTCTTCCAGGCTTTAGTGTACTGGGAGTATGTTTCAAACTGCAGTGCATTTATTAGCCTATGAAATCAATTTCATGGGCTAAAGCTACTGTTAGGAAAACTAAAACAGTAGGAAATGTCAATGGATTTCACACAGTGAGGGAGTATTCTGTTACTGTTGTGTTTGGGGCAGATTGGGTCATGAAGTCAAATGCATTTCTTAATTGTGGGTCTTGAACTTTGAAAGACACTTTTCTAGGAAAGGGTGGAGAAAAACTGGATTAAAAGGAAGAAGTCAGCTGAGATTCTAATATAGCTAATTAACCTGTGCTGAGACTTAATCGTGGTGGTCTCTTGCTTCTGCCTTCTTGTGCTGTCGTACATGATTTGTCTGAAACATTTGGGGAGAAGAACTGCTCTCTGAGTGCAGTAGGTTGAGTTTCAGCGGCACGGCTGGTGAGTCGGGCACCCTGACTGCGCTCTCAAGCAGGGCTGTTCTTCTGTGCTGCCCAGTAGAAATGCCACACGAGCCACAAGGGCAGCGTTCCTCTCTAGCAGCCCCTGCGAGCGCAATTAAAATACTGTATTTTGTGTACCAAGTTATTTCAACGTGTCATCAATATAAAATAGTGTTAAAGAAATGCTACTTTTTTGTACAGTCTGGTGTGTCTTTTACATACACCACACATCTCAAACTGGGCTAGTCCCATTTCAAGTGCTTACTACCCACACGTGGCCCGTGGCCACCACGTCACGTAGAGCAGTTCTCACTAGGCGCCTGCGCGAAAGGTGGATGCCCGCAGTAACTGTTCTGATGATAGAGCTCATTCTGAAACATGCTTCAAAAAAACGTTACAGGATATATAAAGCAGAGAGAAAAGTTACCATAACCCCGTCCCTGGAGTTAAGCGTCGTTTCAGTTTGGGGTTGTATCCTTCTAGATTTTTTCTCTGTACACCCTAGCCTCCCCACTCCAGAAGTGGCACAGAACTGTCATTCACATTGCTTTGCAGTTGCGCCCCCCGCTAGGGTCCTAGACACCGCCCCATGTCAGGTGGATTCAGCGAGAGGTCAGAGACCCGGGGAGGCTGATTAACCAGGGGCCTGAGCCCCCAGCCTATGGGACGGAAATGGCTGGGGCCTGATGAGTGGTCTTCCTCTTTCGTTCCTGGCCAACCTCTCCTCACCACAGGCAGCCTTTTCTCTTGTTATTTTGTGTGTGTGTGTGTGACAGCTGTTCCTTTATCAGCACTTCTCTCTGTGATCCATGGTCCTTTCTAACTTTGGTCAACCTGATGGTAAATGGGAACCAGAGGCCCCCCAGCAGTCGATCACTTCCGACACAGGCGTCTCGCCTCTTCTGTGGTATCTTTGTCCTTTTGTGGTCTCCGAATTGTATTTATTTTTGGTGAGGTACTTTCTTAGTGACCTTTCCCTCCTTTTTCGTAGTTCCCAGTGACCTGACTGCAGAGGAGCGCCAGGAGCTGGAGAACATTCGGCGGAGAAAGCAGGAGCTGCTGGCCGACATCCAGGTAGGAGCTGGGCGGTGCCCTGACCACGTGTCTTCCCGTGACGCCTTCTGACTTGCTCTCTCCGCGGTTCGGCCAGGGTGCAGGAACTGACACCCAGTTTTGCTCAACAAGTGAAAATGGGATCTCCAAGTGGGGGGTTGCTCTGGAGCTGCACCCAGCTGGTCAGCCGTCAGGCTAGAGTGACCCCAGTTCTCCTGACTGTGACTTGAACCCAGGCCTCAGGCTAAGTAGACCCACGTCCACGTCCTGGTGGCCATTTTCTGGCAGGGCAATTCTAGAGAGAGACTTGGTTCTTTGAATTTTAGTTTCTTCTTCTGTAAGATAGGAGTGAAAACAGCTGTTGATAGGTTGTCATTAGTTGGATTATTTTAGGCCTTGGGGAAGCCATTTCTTTTAGAATTCTCTGTAAAACATCTGGAAGCCCAAGGGTGGGGAACGGAGGGGGCACACCCCAAGCTGCATTGTATCAAGGAGAGACTGGTTCTGCTCCATTGTTAGTGTGAGCGTACCTTGCTGTTACCTAGTTCTTTGAGTCCTACCTCACTGGTAAATGCTGGAAAAGCATAGCAGTTCTTCACTCAAAGCCCCCTCCACCCCAACAGTGAACTCTGTCCGTCCTGCAGACCTGGTTAGAGGGGCAGGAGGTGCAAGGCATAGCCAAGAGTGGCGTTCCTTTTGCTGGCCGCTTGGCGGCAGTGTTGACCCAGTACAGGCACTGCTGGCTGGGCAGCTGGGTGCCTGGGGGACTGGTTTGTCCTGGTTTGTCCCCCTTCAGTGAGCTGCAGGTGCACTGGGACAGACTGTCAAGGCAGCTGTTTTCCAGTGGAAAACCCCTATTTTACATAGTGTATATGATTATAAACTTCTTTCCAAGACTGTAAACTCCTTGAGGTCAGGATGTTCTCTTTTTCTTCTTTGTATTCCCTAGAATATTTACAGTCTGGTAGGAACTCACAATATTTGCTGAACAGATAAATTTTCCAAACATTTTTAGGTTTTGGGGGGCATTGTCTTTATTTTGTTTGCTCTGTTTTACTTTTTGGTCAGAGGGAGTTATAGGAGATTTTGGCAATTTTAACCTGATCTGTATCTTCCGCCTGGTAATTCTGGACTGTGTGTTTTGCAGAGGCTGAAGGATGAGATAGCAGAAGTAGCTAATGAAATTGAAAACCTGGGGTCCACAGAAGAGAGGTGAGTCTGTCCTTTTCTGGGTAACTTTGTGGTTGTGGCATCACCAAGTGCCATCCTGGAATTGTGCCCATGTCGCATATTTAAGGAGAAAGTGTGTCTTCTGCCTTCTTTTCTGAGCAAGCACATATGTAGCCATACTTTCTGCCTTCCGTGCAGGGACTCCTGAATGTGAAGGCTTTTGATGTTTTTGGAAAGGCTGAACTGGAGAACTTGGCAGGTCCCCCAAAATCTTAAACTGCCTTTAAATTGTTGTGTGAACTATTTCTTCTCTTATCCACTGCGTTCCTATTTTAGAGTTTCCATTTTTTGCTTTGGGTAAAGGAAAAGCTTAACAGATGCTACTGATGCAGCTCCAGAAAGCTGGAGGCCCAGTTGTGTCTAGGCATCACTGGAAGCTTGCTTGTGCCTCCCTAACACTTAAGAGAACGTAGAAGTGAGATTATAGCACAAAGTGCCAAGGTGTGTCCGCTGGTTCTTTTTTCCTTTAACTACATGAAATGTTAGTTGCTTTGAGAGTTTAATTTTGAATGGGGTTCCCAGACCGTTTCTAACTGCTTAATGTTGTAAATGGGCTGTTTCTAATTCACTGCATGTCTGTATTTTTCTAAGCCTAAGTCTCCCTGTCTAGCTTCAGGAGACTGTTGGATTTTGTTATTTTAAACTTGTGTGCACAGGGCCATATGGATTAGTGAAGCTGCATGTCCAGCAAAAACCAGCCAGCTCATCATGTCCAGTCTCTGCTTTGCCAGTTCTGAATTACAGCTTTCTTACTTGCCACTACAAAAAGAAATTTGCAGCTTCAAAGATATGGACAAATTGGTGTTTGTCAGAATTTACCATTTCTGCTTTTACAAAGGGTACTCTTAGAAGAAGTGAGTAGGGACTTCCCTAGTGGTCCAGGGGCTAAGACTCTGTACTCTCAATGCAGTGGGCCTAGGTTTGATCCCTGGTCAGGGAGCTAGATCCCACATGCCACAACTGAAGATCCTGCATGTTGCAGCCAAGACTCAGCACAGCCACATAAATTTTTCAAAAAGGAAATGAATCGGCAGGCTACAGAGAGGGGGAAAATACCTGCATTACCTGTCTTTAAAAAAAGACTTGTATCTGGAATCTATATAGAAAGAACACATAAAAGTCAATAATAAAAAGACAACTTGACTGAAAAGCAGGCAAAAAAAAGCCGTGAATGCTTTTACGTGAGTCATGAGGAGACGCCACTTTACACCCACTAGGACGGCCAGAGTTAAATGGACAGGTGGTGTCTCGTGTTGCCGAGAGCTGGTGAGAACAAGCGGTGTAAACACTGGGGAAAACCAACTGGCAGTCCTTCCTGATGTTGGCCGTATACCCCTGTGTGCCCAGCAGTGCAGCTCCCAGGTATTTACTCAGGAAAAAGGAGAACATGCCCACATGCATGAGGACATCTATAGCGTTCTTATTTAAAATAGCCCAAAACTGAAATTAGCTTTAACATCCCCCAACAGATGAGTGGATGAACACGTGAGTTCATGAGCTGTTAGCTTACATAGTTAATTTAATGTAACTGTGACAGTGCCCTAAAACTGGATTATGGTGAGAGTTGCCCAACTCAGTAAACTTACTAAACATTGTTGAGACGTGCACTCAAAATGGGTATGTTAAATGACATGCAAATTATACCTCAATAAAGTTTCAAAAATGACATAGAAAAAAAAAAACAGAAATCCACTGTAGTAGAAGTAAAGGAGCTTAGGACCAGGGTCAGGATTTCAGTTGACCTTCCATAGTTAGACCCAACTGTGCCTGAGCTTTCCTGGATAAATCTCAGAAATCACTGCACTTCAGCGACACATGTGGGAGTTATGTCAGTCTTTCAAAAATTCTTGGTTACCCAGAGAACTTAAATGGCTGTGATGGTTGTTTTACAGGAAAAACATGCAGAGGAATAAACAGGTAGCCATGGGCAGGAAAAAATTCAACATGGATCCTAAAAAAGTAAGTGACTGAAGACAGCAGCCTGAGCCTATGGTCTGTAAAGTGGGGGCTTCCACACTGTCAGCTGGAACCTGGGGCCTCTGAGACAGCCTCCCTTTCCTTTTGTGGAGTGCAGCTCATGTCATGGGCTCTGCCTCCTGCAGAACATAGGAAGTACTTACTGGACACTTCTTCTGAGTGCAGAGCACCTGCACCCATTCTCCCTGTGCCCCCACCTCCTTTCTAGATGTTCCTGGGGTCTGAAGCACTATTGGCATCTTTGCTGTCTTTCCAGGGGATCCAGTTCTTAATAGAGAATGATCTGCTGAAGAACACCTGTGAAGACATTGCCCAGTTCTTGTATAAAGGTGAAGGGCTCAACAAAACAGCCATTGGCGACTACCTGGGAGAGAGGTAAGACTTCTGGAGACACCTGCAGTAGAGAAGGTTGGGAAGCAGTTACCTAGAGAAACAAACTCCAGGACGCTCCAAGCTTTGTCCTGGGACAGGTGGAGGTGTCCAGCAGCTGGTATCCTGTGTCCAGGCAGTACACAGAGG
Source organism: Antilocapra americana (assembly GCA_007570785.1). NCBI lineage: Eukaryota > Metazoa > Chordata > Mammalia > Artiodactyla > Antilocapridae > Antilocapra > Antilocapra americana. The sequence goes on along the minus strand of ML664177.1, from coordinate 3,024,946 downwards.
CTGCAGATCTTTCCTTTAACATTTGGCTGCCTCCTGGGGGTCTCAGCGCTCAGCCTGGGAGGCAGCCTGACTGGGGGTCTGCACGACCTTGGATTCTCAGCATCATTGTCTGACTTCTGCTTTCCCCAACCCCATATCTTTTGTTTCTCTTGCTAGAGATGAGTTTAACATCCAAGTTCTTCATGCGTTTGTGGAGCTGCATGAGTTCACTGATCTCAACCTCGTCCAGGCCTTACGGTGAGTATGTCCGCAGCCAGCAGCTTGTGGAGGGAGACGGGTCTTTGGTTGTAGGTCTGTCCTGCACAGTTCAGTCCAGTCCAGTTGTTCAGTCGTGCCTGATTCTTGGCGACCCCGTGGGTCCTGCACAGCCTAGCGTTTTAGTGAAATTGTGCCTTGGGTGGTGATTTGAGTATCTATGATTGAAATGATTGGATGGTTAGAGGGGATTAAATTGAAAGCAAAATTTGTAAAAGTCTTCCTCAAATCTTTCATTTAACATTTGGAAATTGATGAATATTTCCACTTTGAATCTTTCCCAATTTCACTTCAGAAAATCCTTTAGATTTCTTGCTCTGGAACAGGAAATAGGTAGTGTGCCCTTCATTTTAGAAGGAAAAAAGTCAACATTAATTTTTTTTTTTTGCCAAATCTAGTCCCCTTGTGCTTTTTTGAGAAATTGTAATTTGGTATTTTCATTGCTGTTTAAGTGTAAATAATATCATATTTTGTGTTGCTGTTTAGGTAGGTGAAAAAAATCCAGAATTAAACCTGTTGGCCACGGGTCTCTGTTTGACTTTAAGGGCTCAGTTGTGACTGCTTTGATAGAAAATCTCTTTTCCTGCTATGTCATTTTTTTTTTCTTTCTGGAAATTGGAGTTCTTATGTATCAGTCTGAGGAGGTGAACCATTCTTTTGACTAGGAAAATCTTGTTCTTTTTTTTTTCATAAATACATTCCCTCCTGCCGAGAGGACAGAGATGTGGAGTGGTTAGCCTGCATCTGACAGAAGGCTGAAGCTCCCGACATCTCCGTTTGCTGCAGAAACCTTTCACAAACAGGGCAGCTCCCTCAGTCCCGTAACACACCCTGTCTTCACCTCTCAGGCAGTTCCTGTGGAGCTTCCGGCTGCCCGGAGAGGCCCAGAAGATTGACCGGATGATGGAGGCGTTTGCCCAGCGCTACTGCCAGTGCAACCACGGGGTGTTCCAGTCCACGGGTGAGCACGAGGGGCGTCCCCTTCTGAGGGTGGCAGTGCCCGCCGGGTTCTCTTCTAGGCACTGGGTCATTCCTAAAACCAGAGGGATTAGGTTCCTGCCTAAGACTATTGCTTTAAATGGTATTTATACTTGTAAAAAGTTGGAAACTATCCAGAGTCTGCCAGTTAAGGTAGTAGGCATCTGTCTAAGTAAGGGCACCTCTGAATTATAAAGTGTACAACTATTAAAAATTGTTTTTATAAAAAAGCTTTATTGACATGGACAAATGCTAATAAGATTAGCCAAATAGCAGACCTCACAACTATGTATCTATTGTAATTCTAACAGATATGTTACAGTCTGTATCTCTGAGGTACATATGTTTTTAAGTTTTATTTATTTTTTAATTGAAGGATCATCACTTTACAGAATTATGCTGTTTTCTGTCAAACCTCTGAGGTACATTTTGTGATACATTACACATAGGCACATTTATGTAAGAAAGCGAAATAAGTTATTCCTAGGTAGTGGGATTGTAGGTAGTTTATATGTTCTTTTTCATATATTGTGCTTTTCTGTACATGTTCTTCTTTTACAGTCTGGCAAAAATAAAATGCTAGTTAAGTCTTGAATGCTTTAGGTTCTTTCTCGTGCCTTGCCCTTTGCAGTTAGAGTGTACCCAGACGCATGGATTTTGCTTACTCTTTTGAGAGCACTGCTTTGTATTCTGTCTCACCTGGCATTTCTTGTTCTTTCTGCTTGGATATTTCTGACTGGATTTTGTTTTTCCCTTTTAGACACTTGTTACGTCCTCTCATTTGCCATCATCATGTTGAACACCAGCTTGCATAACCCCAATGTCAAAGATAAGCCCACCGTGGAGAGGTTCATCGCCATGAATCGAGGCATCAACGATGGGGGAGACCTGCCCGAGGAGCTGCTCCGGGTGAGTTCAGCTCTCCTCCAAGGCCGTGGGCTCAGGCAATGCTGATGGAGGGGACGGGAGGGGCATGGGGTCAATCCAGTGTCTGCTCAGACCATCCACTCAGCTGCATGAATTGCATCGAGAAACTGATAGTGAGGCCCAGCGAGGAATCTGAGGGAGAAAGGAATTCATAACTCTGAGACTAGAAGGCTCCAGTGGAGGTCGGGCCTACCTCTCTCCTTTCTTGCTCGTGGTCAGGCCTCTGTTTCTCTTGTCTCTGGGGCTCCTGAAGGCAGAGGGGTTCTCATGCCGCCCGTGCATGACGCGCTGTTATGCTCATTGCATGAGTGACAGGAAAGGGCAGGGGGAGAGGTCTTTCTAGGATCGGAGACATGTAGCGTCATCTTGTCTTCCAGAATCTGTATGAGAGCATAAAAAATGAACCCTTTAAAATCCCCGAAGATGATGGAAATGACCTCACCCACACTTTTTTCAACCCAGACCGAGAAGGCTGGCTGCTGAAGCTCGGTAAGTGATGCCCTCTGGGTCAGGGCTCCTCATGAAGCTCAGAAAGGACGTGTGTGTGCACCTGCTCACGCACTGTGGGGAAAGGGGGCTTGGTGCAGGAGGTGCCGAGGAGAGCCTTTGATATGGGTTCCTGCTGGTCTAACAGAGTTGCCTCCCAGAAGACAGTGAGTGCGTGGCCAGCTCCCCACGGGACACACAGACTCCTGGGGACAGACTTGCCCACATAAATGCCGCCCCACAGGGGTTTGCGCTCCCGTTCCCTCTCTGGGGTGGACTGAGGAGGGTTCGTTTCAAGGCGGTTCCCTGAGGACCTCGTCCTTTTCCCTCCCCAGCCCCCTGCCCACTGGGAGGGTGGCTGTCTGTGCCCATCTCTCTACTTCCCTTCACAAGTTTGTGCCCAGTGCTCCCGCCTCCCCCACCCCCAGTGCATCATCACCTCCTCCTGCATCTGGCTCCCCACAGGCAGCGTGCATGGCAAGCCCAGGGCCCTGGCTGCAGCGCAATCCACGGCACTCTTACTCATTCTCGGGCGCTGGGTTTTTTTCCCCCCTCCTTTCCAATCCAAATCAGCCACGTTAATGATTTTGTTCATTCAGAAAAACTGAAAGTTGCTCCCCTTCCCACTGCCAAAAGTGAGCTGGTATTGTTGAGCTATGTGGTCATGGTTTGCCATCAGAGAGACAGGAGTGACCCGAAGGAGCAGGAGGTTTTGCGCACATTCATACACACTTGTGACTATCTCATTGACAGTTTCAGCACTCAGAGAGAGCCCCCAGACATAATGATGCTAATTTTTTGGCCACTGAGAGAGTACATTCCTCTGTTTTCTTTCGCCTTGGCCTTTTGAGGTGTGGGTTCCCACATTCTCAGAAGGTGTCATTGGAATGATCTTCCTGTCACCATTCCAGCTGCTGGCCCCAGTGAGATTAGAAGTCCTTATTATACTCTAGGCTGTTAGTGACACATCTGGGAAGTGTTGAAATGGAATCTTTAATTTCTGCCTCGTTCAGGAGGATTTGTATCCCCTTTTAAAGTCCCAAGTCCTTGTGTTTATACATAATGACTTAATTCTCCTTAAAGCACCACCTCACTGATCGGAGTTTTTAATGTCTCTCAGATTGGTCAGCATATCGTATATATTTAAGCCAGTAGAATCTCTGAAGTGAAGGCTCTAAAATTACCCCAGAGGCAGCCACTCTGCTCTGTGTCCTGATTGCCACATGGACAGAGTTAAAAGGAAACCTGCTGGAAATGTAAGAAGTATATCCAAGTTTGGGTTTGCTTTCCCCTCCAGTGAGATTTGTTTAAATGCTAATACTAAGTGTTAGCTTTGACAGCCCAGATACTAAATTTAGAGCAGTACTAAGATTATCTTGGTTCTTACACCATGATGACATGTAAATTCATGAGGCATCCCATATTTTTAAAAAAGAAAAAAAATTTACCTAAATGTGAAACTCATTTTTAGGTCATTGCATTACTTTTTCTGACCCTCCACCAAACCCTCCTAAGCTCTCCTTGTTGTGTTTTCATCGTAGCGCACGTAGAGTCACCCCTTTATGTGTGTGTGCCCCAGAAGGCGGGCCTTCTGGCCGTCTGTAGGTGTTTGTGTATGTCTGTGTATGCATAGAACTGTAAGAATGTGTATTCTTGTGTATACACATATGTACATACGTATTCACAGGCTTGTGAGTGTGAATTTCACACACACTTTAAAAAGGAGTAGCCGTCCGGAGAGAGACATTTAATTTTTCCCAAAGTAATCTTCACTGTGTTTGCTCTGGATTCTAGATGTAGTAATAAATGTCAGCTCGGTGAGAACTGGTTTGTGGCATCTTTGGGGCCAGGATTTGGGTGGTGCCTCGGATCCTGCCTTTACCAGGTAGGGTGTGGCAGATGAGGCAGACCCCTATTCCCACGCCAGATAGCGGCATTTGCCCCGAGACTGTTTTTATGTCCCCATCCCCCACCCAGGCAGACAGCAGTGACTGATACAGTGCACCTTAAGATTAAGGAGTCGGGTTTAATTTCTTTGTTTTAATTTTCTTTTCTCCCTCATTTGTATGTTTCCATGATTTTGGCTCTCCTTTTCCTTGCCCCAAACTCCAGGAGGTATGTAATCCCCTCAACCCTGCTCGCTCGCTCTGCCCAGGCCACTGTAATCGCTGCAGCGTTTTATTTTGTTATTTTTGGTTATTTTGTTTTTTAATTGCTGGTGGTAGTGTTAATGCTGCTTCTAACTTACCATACAGTCCCTCGGGAACTGGTCAGGCTTGGGGGTGTGGAGGGATTTTCATCTTTCCCTGGTAGGGGTGGTGCACAGCGTGTCCAGCAGCTGGGCCCAGATGTAGAATAGTTTGAACTCTCCTGAGGGCAGTAGTGTAAGAAGACACAGTAAGAGTGGGTTTGTAAAAGCAAGCAAAGCAGTCATTGAATTCTCTCTTGGACTTCATTGGTCAGGCGGATGCTATATTGTTGATTCAAATTGACACCCGTGAATTTCAGAGATTTCTCAAGTGGAGAAGAGGAGGAGGAGAAGGAAGTGACTCCCACGGCTGTGTGCTTCTGGCACACCTCCCATGACCGGAGAAGCAAACTAGGAAAAGAATTAAAGTAGACAATGTAGGACATTTGTCTTTGCATGAAAAAGGGAAATGGTGGTTCTTAAACTCAGAATGAGGCCAAGTAAAGTTAAAAAAGAAAAGAAGACAAAAACCCCAAAACCCCTTCTTGAAGGCCTTCCATTTAATTTCCCATTTGGGGGGAGGGCATTACAACCTTGGCTCTGTTTTTTATGTTTTGTTTTTATCCCTCCTCTTTTTCAACGAGTCATCGTTCAGACCCCCAAATTGGCCTCTTAGTTATGTTGCTGGTGTCTGCCCTCCCCTTGGTGGTTTCTGGGCACATGTTTTCCAGATGAGGAGTCCCTGGGTGTCTGCTTCAGCGTCTCTTGAGCAGAGCCACACAGGAAAGAACGGCCCCAACACTGATGTTTATAAAACGTTTTGGGGCCTTGTCAGGTGGTTCCCAGGTCCCAGAGAGCCAGAGTCAGGCCTTTATATATATGGGATGGAGGCCCGTGGGCCGGGCGGTGGTCCTGTGAGTTCCTCAGGGACTGTCTTAGGTGCGTGCATTGGTCTGTCTGCTTGTTTCATGTCTGTTTTCCTTCCAACATGAAATGTGCCCCTGGGACCGCGCGATGCTCCCTGGTAAGAGCTCGTTAACGCAGCAGGTCGTTGGGAAATAGCCAGGCTTTCGTCGCTAGGGAGAGGCTTTGTCCGGCTTTGCTTTCTGCCCTAGATTTCCTCCCGTCTTTCTCCTTTTGGCATCTGACCCCTCTTCCACAGCCTCCCAAGATCCGAGGGTCCCCAGGGTGGTCCTGTGAGGGGAGCGCACGGCAGTGGGCGTGGGCTGAGGTGTCCTTGTTGGGGGGAGCCCCACGTGGGGCTGCAGGCCCAAGAGGCAGAAGAGCCACTTCCTCAGACACTGACGGGGGCGGGCTTCCTTTTCACAGCAAATCAGCTCCAGTTCTAAGTATATCCTTGTCTTCCTTCTCCTTATTTATTTTGGTTCTGCCCAGCCTCTCCCATTTCTTCATGCATGTCATATTTCCATCCATGGTTTTCCTGATTCGTGCCCTAGGGCCTCTGGGGCCAGAAGCACGTGCTCACAGAAGCTGGCAGTCGCTGTGGGGGAGAGAGTCAGTCTTTGCTTGACACCAGCATAGGACAGGGGGTGTGGGGTGGGGGCGTAGCACGTGCTGGCTTACAGCCAACCTCCTTCCCTAACCGAGGTCTGTGCCATTCAGAACCTCGGCAGTTCATGATCAGTTGCTTAACCTCCAGAGTTTGGGCACCCAAGCAGAGCCATGCCAGGAGCCCAGAAGTCGGATAGCTCTTAGAGTTGCTGCCAGGACCTATGCTGGACCCTTTATCTCTGTGACAGGATTTGCAGTGCTCCAGCAATCGGATCCTCTGAGGAAACCAGGAGTGAGGGCGCAGCCACATCCTGGAAGCTGGAGGCACTCCCTCTGAAGCCCCTGCTCATCTGCTGGGGGTGAGGGGCAAGCGAGGAAGCGTGACTGGGGTCCCTGGATTCACACCTTGTGGTCCTTGTTTTCTGTGAGGACCAGAGAAGCCGTGCTCTCTGTAGATCACACTGGCAGGGAGAGCGCCTCCTGTCCAGGGCAGTGTGCATTGTTTCTGAAACGGCCTGCGGATCTTACCACGTGAAGGCCTTTCATTTGGTTCGTATTCAGAAAACTTTTCCTGGACCTGGTGTGCATTGAGGAGAATGGCTATGCTCAGGTCAGACTGAGAGCAGGGTGTGCCTTCCCTCACCAAGGGCATGGTGAAGTTCCCCTTCCTTCGAGTCGTCTCAGGATGACATCATGACTATGACGTTTCCTTTGATTGAGGAACATTTAAAAAGACTAAGGGAGCCTCCACCAGCTCACCGCCACCCCTGAGAGCTAACTTGGCCCCTGGCTTCCTCCTCCAGTTATTTTTGTTTCTCGCTTCTGGTGAGAAGTCCACAGTTGAATAGGTACCTCAGCCCACCAGTGGATTCTTCCCTGATCCAGGAGTCCTGCTTCGCCCCACCCAGGACTCTGGGGGAATTTAGGACACTGGTCCAGAAACCTAGAAAGCCAGGGTAGAAACATGCTACGATCAGGAAGGTGGGCTGGAAGGTGAAACTGCAGGACTGTGGGTTCCTTGTTCCAGGAAAACTGGATTTGATTGTGAGGGGATTAAGATGTCTTACTTCCCAGTTCTCCTCCCACCCTCTTGTGATAAAACCCTGGGCTGGTGGACGGGCAGTGTGGCGTGGCCAGGGGGCTGACCCTCTCCCCTCCTCTGTGTTCGCCCATTCCCACTGCATCCATAGGCTTCTGCTGCCGCTTCTCTGGTTCATCGCTCTCGCGGCTCCCTCCCCAGCCCATGCGCTCATCTGCTGTCCTGATGTCATCTGCAGGGGGCCACCCAACTTGCTTGCTCTGCTTGTGCCCACAGACTTTCACACTGTGAAAGGTGCTTCTGTTTTGGCTCTGTGTCTCGTCACTGATGTAAATCCGCCATGGTCTCAGTGTCCTCCTGGCGCCCCGTCCTCACGTCCTCATCCCGCACCCTGGCCAGTGGACTCCTATCCAACATGCATCTCTCTTTGCTCTGCAGGTGGCAGGGTAAAGACCTGGAAAAGACGCTGGTTCATTCTGACTGACAACTGCCTCTACTACTTTGAATACACAACGGTGAGCACCTGCTGGTTGGCTGGGACGAGGGATGGGCCAGGCCTTGTGGTTAAATAGCTCTAATCAGACAGGATTGGAGGAGGTGGGGGCGACTGTCAGATGCTGCATCTTAGGGCGGGAGAAGAGTTTAAGTGAAGTGAAAGGGCTAAGAGGAATCTCAAAACTATGGCCTGGGCATGGTGTGCGGTGTCTGGCCACAGGAACCATAGTTCAGAGCCGATGTCCACTTCTCAACTGGGACAATTGGTGCCTGGCTGGGAGACAGTGGCAGAGAACATCATACATGGCATTAGAAAGGGGTCATGGAGCACAGCTAATGAGCTTGGCTCCATGGCCAGGAGAGAGTTTGTGGCCCCACTGAAAGGGGGACAGAGTTAATCGTGATTTGGAGAATGCACATTTTCTGTGCTAGCTGGAATACTGAAGCACTTGATTTAGAAGGAACAGCCAAGGGGCATGATGTATAACAGAGGAAAAGGAAGGGAAATGAAATGGGGAAGGTTAGAGACTACCTGGAGTTTTAAGAAACTGACATTTACTTAAATTGAAATTTTTGTTGGTTTTTATTCAGTGGGAACGGAATTGTAACACAATACAAATACTTGTTACATACAAGTCCCCTTTGTAACAGGACCTTTGAGCATAAAGATTGTACAGTAAAACCTTTTCTGAAGCTCCCTCTAACAGAGCCTCCAGGAGGCCTGGCAGGTTGCTGGCCTCAGGTTGGAGCCTCCCAGACAGGCTCCCCACGGCCGGGTGCTCTTGTTTCTGCCTTGTTCCCTGGTCATCAGAAGAGCAAACACATACTGCTGGCAGCACTGGAGGGTGTCTTACAAAATCAGGGCATTGAGATCCTCCCGAGAGGAGGAGGGTTTTAGAAGCATCTTGTATCATAAAGGTGGGGCATGAGGGGACGAGAGCCCTGCAGTGTTTGCGTGCCGCTCACTGGGAGCCAGGAGGCAGGCCCGCGCCTGGCCCTTTGCAGCTCGGGGTCAGCAGGCTCCGCTGTGTCCCGCACGGTGGTTCTCCAGCGGTAGACATCGCGTGGATGCGGCTTCTCACCCAGGGAGCGAGCGTCATGACAGTGTCAGCTGGTACTCGGCTGCTCAGCAGTTTCCCGGGAAGACTGACCAAGGTTTTGTGTGTAGCAGAGGCTGAACTCATGCCACAGAAGTTCTGCAGCTTTGCTTTTCTGTTATGAAAATCCTTTCAAATATGAGAGTAATGTATTTCAAGTACCAAAAATAGTACAAACATTTTTTTTCACCCCCTCAAAGGACCACTGTGAACAATTTGGTAAATTTCCTTCTGTTTTGCCCCTGTTTCCCCCCACATGCATTGCTCTTTTTCTTCTAGATTGATGACATCTCTAAAATATTGTTTGGATCTTTTTCCTTGGTCTCTGGGTTAAAATGAACTCTATGCAGGCATCTCAGCAGTGCAGCCCTGGGTCCCTGGTAGTCTGAGGGCTAGTGCAGTGAGATTCTAGAATCTTGTGGTTCTTCAAGTGACGCCAGCCATGCTGGTGTTGCCTGAAGTCAGTCTAGCAGTGCATCAGCATTTCATCGGGCAGTGGGAACCAGAGAAGACGCTCCTGAAGATGCTGAGCCTAGGGAGCCTAAGGGATTAAGGTGGTAGGTGGAGACGTTCTCGTGGAATTACCTAATAAAGAGGGAAAATCTAGTAGAAATAAGTGGGAACAAGGCAGCCGGATAAGGAAAGGGCAGAACTCAGTCAGCGCCTTCCCGTTTGGCAGAAGGGGCCGCGGCACATCCTGGAGCCAGCGGAAGGGCCCTTGCTGTGCGGCCAGGCGCAGCAAACCCCAGACCTCCCCTCCCCGTGCCCAGTCTAGGAGAAGCAAACTCAGTAGGAGTTCTTCCCTTTACCCCATTGGATGGAGGAGTAGAGAGGTCTGCTGAAGGGTAGAAACCAGGGAAAAGTGGAAAAACAGGACTCACGATATCAGTAAAAGCTCCGAGTATGTGTTCATGTGAGAGGACTGTCCCTGCAGGGTCTGCGCGGGCATCATCTCTAACACGTGCTGGACACCAGCAGCCTCAGGGGAGAATACAAAATATCCGGCCCTCTATAAGTTTCAGACTAAAATAAGAACCAAAACTGCATATTCAAAATACAGCTATATAATTGTGGAATTATAACTTATTAACAAATAAGTTAAAACTTTAAGGAATGATTAGCCAGAAATGTAATTCCTGTCCTAGAGGAAGGGCTTGAGACAGTCCCAGAGATGGAAAGATAAACATTAAAATAATTAATGGGACTTCTCTGGTGGTCCAGTGGTTTAGACTCCAAGCTCCCAATGCAGGGGGCCTGGGTTCAATCCCTGGTCAGGGAACTAGGTCCCACATGCTACAACTAGGAGTCCACATTGCCACAACTAAAGATCCCCGCATGCTGCAGCTAAGATCTGGTGCAGCCAAATAAATAAAATATTGAGGGGTGGGAGGGAGAAGAAAGCCAACAGGTGCAGAGGACAGGTGAGAATGCTCCCAGTCCCAGAATACTAGGACCTGCAAATGCAAAGATAGGTCATGAGATTACTGCCCTGAAAAGGAGAAAGAAACCTGAGCCTGCTAATCAAAAGGGTGCACGTGGTATTTTAGGAACATTTGCTCTAGGAAGCGTGGCATAGCCCAGTTAAACTGTTGACCGTGGAACACAGTCTTTGGCCATTGGTGTCTGGATGTCCGAGAAAGGAGGTGAAGGCTGCTAGTCAGGTGCCGGCAGGTGTGGGAGTGGCCTTGGCTGAGATGGGAAGTCCTGAAGGAGGGCTAGACGGGGGTGAGAGGACTCAGGGCTCTGTTCTGGACAGGAGTCTAGGCGCCTTTTAGGTCCAGGTGGAGTTATCAGGCAGGCAGTGTCTTTTTGAGGATCCTACAGCCTGGAGTGGGAAGATGGGGCCAGAGATAATGATAAGGTAGTGACACATGATGCAGCTGTAATCCAGATGTTGGGGGCACAGACCAGGGGCACCCAGGGCAAGACTGGGGCTTCCCAGCTTTGCTGACACTAGAACTGAGGGCTTGAAAGATGAGTTAGGCAAAGAAGCAAGATGTTTTTATGTGAAAGGGTCTTACACGTTCCCCACTGAAGACCACCCACAGCTCTTGTTGCGCTCGTGCTTTCAGAGCACCTGCGGAAGCCCCTCTTCCAAAGGCCTCTCGGTTGTCGGGGTTCATCTGTGATATGTTGACAATACCCACATGTTTCTTGACCCTATACTTGTCTTAGAGTGTAGGGTGTGGGCTCTAGAGCTGATTTGTGGACTTCAGGTCATGGAGAGGCACGGGAGCCGAGCAGTGAGGTCTCTCTCCATCTCTTCTGCAGGATAAGGAGCCCCGGGGAATTATTCCGCTGGAGAACCTGAGCATCCGAGAGGTGGAAGACTCTAAAAAACCAGTGAGTATTTTTGATGAGCTGCTTCAGGGGGACAGAAGAGATGGGCGTAGCAGCTGTTGGACACAAGATGAAGTCGTAAAGGTTTACCGTTAACTTTGGCCAGCACCATCGGGGCTGCGCGGGCCCCCTCGCAGACAGCCTGTTCTCAGGGTGACTGCTGCAGAGGAGCTCCGTCTGCGCTGGGCCGAGTCCTTGGGGGCTGAGCCTCTGCCACACAGACGGAGGCCTCTTAGTGTGCAGAAGGTCGGTGCTCACCCCCGCCCTACTCGAGGGTCAAGGACTTGGAAAACTCCAAAAGTACTGATTTGATTCAGCCTAACTTTTAAAATTATCTTTACAGGTGAGGCAAAGGTGAAAGAAACTAAATAATGTCTTTCATTCTGTCCATTTGCTTTAGTGCCGCTTTCTGAGTATCACACGAAGTATAGGATTATCCTTCCTTAAAAGGTTTTAGCAAGTTCTCGTGATTGGGCCACTTATTTTATGATCTTCAGATGGCTTATAAATATTTTTCCTTTGTTTTGGATTATTGTATTGCTGTCTTGGCTGTAAAAGGCATTTGGTTGTTTAACTGCAGTTATGTCCATATTTTCTATACATTAGGAGTAGAGCTAATGTGTATCTGCTTGGTATCTTTGCTAGTAAGGCCTATTTATATACAATGAATGTTCTCCAGAATTCCACTTTTAGGCTACTCTTTTCCAAAGGAAAATGTATGTTTCCTATATTTTATAAAAGTCAGAATAAAGAAATTAACTTTTTTTTTTAAATAAAAATTTCCTTTTGGGGAAATAAATGAACCTTTTTTTTCATGGTCAGCAGCTTTCTTAGATCTTTATCGCTTTCTTTCTCTTTCTTAATTCTCAGAACTGCTTTGAACTTTACATCCCCGACAATAAAGACCAAGTGATTAAGGCCTGTAAGACGGAGGCTGATGGGCGCGTGGTAGAGGGGAACCACACGGTCTACCGTATCTCGGCCCCAACGCCTGAGGAGAAGGAGGACTGGATCAAGTGCATCAAGTAGGTGACATCTGACAGCCTGGACCTCGCGTCTCAGACAGTCACGCCCTAGACAGCCTATGTGCTGCCCGCCCCGCCTCAGCACCCCTTGTGCTGAATCCATAGTGGGTAGTTTGACTGTGATTCCCGGGTGAGTTTTCACGGGGTCCCTGGATTCTTGACCCTTGGACATTTTCAAGAGAGTACCTCACATCTAGGTTTCCCCTGAGCAGCTCCTGGCCCCACGGAGGGGGCTGGTGAACAGGCTTACAGGCAGAGATGCCACTGGCCAGAGTGGCCTTCTCATGTCTTTGGAAGCGAGTCTTCTCTTCATGGTGACAGCCCAGCGGAAATTGTGACCATTCCCTTTTATAATCCCTTAATCCTGCGAGACACTGTTGTCCATTTACAGATGAGCAAACTGAGACCTATTGAGGGTGAGTGGGGAACGCTTGTCGAAGCCACGTGGCAATGATCAGGGGTCATAAAGCAGAGCGCCACACTCCCCACTGAGCTGTGAAGAAGAGAAGGCCTGGGAGAAGGCAGGTGTAAACAGATCCTTGGATCCAGGGCTCTTCCTGGTCCCTGCTCTGCCTGTGTCACCGACTTTATCACAGGGGAGGTATCCTGCTGCAGCCCCTCTTCCCCTACCGCCCCCCTGGGGCTTCTGTGAACCCTGTCCCACCCGCCATCGTGCCCACTGCCCATCACCATGGTCTCGGCGGCTCTTCCTCCTGGGAGCACGTCCTCACTCTCCGCACCGGTGCTGCGTTCATCAGGTGTGACCCAGCCGTCTCCTAAGGGTGTCCCTGGGGCCAGAGTGAGGGTGGCCACAGGAGGAGCACACCCATGAGTGCGGCTGGGCGGGGCTTCCAGACCTGAGCGGTCATGTGTCCTGGGCCCCCACGTGTGGGCCGGAGATGTCCCGTGGCGCCCCTGGGGGTTGGCCCACCCAGGAAGCCGAGTTGGGCTCCTCACCCTGACGTCCCAAAGACGGAAGCAGGATTCCCTCCAACCTCTCCACATGGTCAGACACCCACATGGCAGAGTCCCTCCGGACGTGTTCCGGCCCTGTCCGTGTCCTGTCTCCCACGCACACGTCCTCTCTGGGAACAGGGCCTGGTCAGGTGCAGAGTCCGCAGGCACACGGGCTGTGACAAGCCCGGAAACTGTCAGCATTTGAAATGCCACTTCTCTGGAAGAGCAAATCAAACTTCAAATTGTGGATCACAGCTTGCTTGAAAGTGAGAATGACCGGTATAAAGGGGCAGCAGGGGGCCACGGCCTGCCATCACCGCCTGTGCAGCTGTCTCTGTGGCCAGTGTAGGGGCTGCCCGGGCTCTCTCCCCACCCGACTGTGGATGCGGGGCAGGCCGCTGGCCGCTGCTCACTGCTCGGGCCCCCGCTGCCCAGTGATGGGTCTTGGCTTTTGAGCTGGTGCACTTGGGGACTCAGAAGTTGCTCAGTACAGACTGCAGCTGGCAACCAGATGTACCACATGCCAGGTGACGTGCAGGGTTGTGTGGCAGTCACTGCTCCAGACAGATGCCACTGTCACCACAGAACTGAAGCATCATGTTTGTGTCGCTGAGTTAGAGCACAGCTGTGAGGTGTAGCGGACTCCTGACCTTAAATTGATTACTTGGTTGAAACAGGCAAGAAGCGCCCCACAGTTAGCTTGTTACCTGTACCTCCTCGCCCTCAAAACCTGTCTTTTGCGCCACGTGTGGATCCAGTGAAGGCTGATGCCACGACGTGGCCTTTACAGGGATGGTAAGGCAGTTGAGGGGAGTGTGGGCGCGGCTGCCACTAGGTTCCTCAGTCCCCTCTGATAGCTCTCCTTTTCTGTGCTGCAGGGCAGCCATCAGCAGGGACCCTTTCTACGAGATGCTGGCCGCGCGGAAGAAGAAAGTGTCCTCCACGAAAAGACACTGAGCCTGCACAGCCAGCAGGCCCCACGTGCCCAGTGAATGCTTCCCAGCCAGTGAGGCCCAGGGTGGCCGCCAAGCCTCCGACAGAGTGGGAGCATCTGGCCAGGCATCACCCTGAATTCCTAGAGACTAGCTTCAGCTTTTGCTAATTTTTTTAAGTGGGAGAAGGGTAGGTGGTCACCCCTAAGGAAGGGGTCCTGACGCCTTCACACTTGGGTTTTGAGCCTTTCTCTCTAAAAAAGAACAGAGCTCCTGTCGGCCAGGCCACCTCCCCGCAGGTCTCTGCTCAGCAGGTCTGAGAGCAGAGCTCAGAGCCGACCGTTTACCTCTCGGTTATTCCCTGGGAAGAAGCCTTCAACCCTGCACCATAAATACGTGTGTCCGTATCTTATTATATGTTAAGGAAAAGGGGGATGGAAGAGAAGCCACATACTATAAAGATATATTTTTGTTTTGTTTTTTAAAGAAAGAGAAAGTAGAGCTGTCCAGATGCATTCTGACCCATGTGTTTCGGGAAGCTTCTCCCTGGAGAAGAAGCTCTCTGGACCACTGCTGCAGGTGACAGCCCAGGGCAGGGGCTGGGCAGACCGCCTCCCCGCACTCGTGGGGGCTTGGCTAGGTGGGAGAGAGGGTGGCGAGAGGGTGGAGGGGGCCACGCGTCGAGGATGGCCTTGGGGTCTGCAGGGCAGCGCCAGCCACTCCAGTCAGTGCTTGTCCTTCCTGGTGCCTGGGGAGCACTGCAGGGGAGAAGGGAGCCCACCCACCACCTGCGCTCTGCTTTCTCTTTCAGGATTCATTCTTGTCGGGCTTTAAAATAGAAAGTCAGCATCTTTCCTTGAGCTACATACCTAATAACCAAAACTGTGAGGAAGGCAGTCCCATCAGAGGTTCTGGGATGACCTGTTTCTTATTTGGTTTTTGTTCCTTCTGCCCCTACACTCCATTCCTCGTTTTAGAGGAAGGAGCAGGTCTGACCCGATCACCTTAGGGCTTCAGCCTTCTCTGCCTCAGAACTGGCCCTCACCTGGACCACGCCGTGGGTTTAGTGGTGGCCCTTGGAGGGGAGCGGGCCTTTACCTGTGTGGCAGGGTCAGGGCGGGGGGAGCCGGGGGTGAGGGTTCGGCCCTGCCCTCCTCACGTGTGGCCGGAAGGAGCCGCGGCCACTGCTCTCCTGCCGTTCTCTCAGGGACTCGTCCAGGCCCGGCACCCAGTCTAGGCAGAGCAGGGCCAGCCAGGCTGTCGTTGCCAGACACCTCCCAGGCCGTGTGACCCCGGCTCCCCCAGCTCCTTCCAGGCAGGCTCGCATCTCTGGAAATAGCTTTGGTAAAGGGGAGTGAGGGGGCTTTCTGGGCCCTGCCTTGTGTAGAGGACGTCCTCCCTGAAGTGGCTTCAGGCGTTTTAATGTCAGAGCTTGTGAAGGTGACACAAGAGGGTCTAGGCTGGTAACCTGACCTTTCTGGGTGAGGGAGCCAGGGCAGGGCCAGCCGAGATCCAGGGAGTCTGGGCTGGTGCTGGAGCCCCCTCTGGTGATCTGAGTTGGCCCGGGTTCTCGTGAATATTACCAAGACAGAGAGGCACCTGGATCAGTATTAGTCTATTTATCAGAGGTGTAAATAATCCATGTATAGTTTTTCTCCTTTTAGATTATTTTGTATTTGTTTTAAAAAAAAAAAGTTTTGTCAAAATATAAAGAAATGACTGAAAGTTGTTGACAGGGTTTTTAAAAAATTATAATTATTCCAATTTCTTTTTGTTTGTTTTTTTGCATTGTAAACTAGCACCAAGGAACTGCAGCAAATAAACTCCAAATCTGCCCAAACCACTTTGTGGTGTTGCTTCTTGCCTGATTGGGCTCTGAGAAGGAAGGTTCTGCTTGTCAGATGTGCTCGTGAGGGTGGATGTGTCACCTGAACCTCACACGGGTCAAGTCTAGTGACAATAAAGATCGGAAGTAGGGAGGATGGTGCTATCTTCTGTTAAGAGAGCAGAGCAAGAACGATGACTAGCATAGTGATTTCCTCCCTTTTTTGGAAGAAGAAACAAATGTCAGACATTGACTTTATTTTTTAAATTAATTTTTATTGATTATAATTGCTTTATAATGTGTCAGCTTCTGCTGTACAGCAAAGTGAGTCAAACCGTTATACATATACCCCTTCTTTTTTAGATTTCCTTCTCACTTAGGTAACCACAGAACATTGAGTATAGTTCCCTGTTCTGTACAGCAGGTTCTCATTAGTTATTTGTTTTGTACATAGTAGCACGTGCCAGTCCCAGTCTCTCAATTCATTCCCCCCTTCCTTCCCCTGCTTGGTATCTGTAAGTTTGTTCTCTGCATCTGTATCTCTATTTCTGCTTTGCAAGTAGGTTCATCGGTGCCATTTTTCTGGATTCCACATATAAACAATATTATATAGTATTTGTTTTTCTGAATTACTTCATTCTGTATGACAGTCTCTATAGACATCAGCGTTTATTAAGATCAAGAAATGTGCCTTCAGCTTTATAATACATTTTCAGTATCATTTCAGTTTCCAGATGAACTTCCATAATGCCAGGGAAGAGTCACAGTGAGGTAGAACCCAAAAGCCCAGAAGAGACTCAGCATAGCATCACAGGGTAAGGAAACGGACAAGCCCTAGCCTGTCCCCTCGGCTGGCGGTTCAGCAGAGATCTCAGTGTAGAGTTACCATATGATTCAGCAGTTCCATTCCAAGGTATATGCCCAAGAGAACTGAAAACGTCCACACAAAAACTTGTTCTTGAATGTTTATAGCAGCGTGATTCACAGTGGCCAAAAGGTGGAAACAATACAGATGTTCATCACCTGATGAATGGATAAATGAACTCTGGTGTGTTCACACAGTGGAATATCACACAGCCATGAAAAGGAACGGAGTTGGGATTCATGTTATGACATGGCTGAACCCTGAAAACATCATGCTGCATGAAAGAAGCCTGACACAAAAGCTCATGGTTTATATTATTCTATTTATATGCAGTGTCTTTAAAAGGGAAATCTATGGAGAGAGAAGGTGGGTTGGTGGTTGTCAGAGGCTGGTGATGTCAGGGGAGAACGGGAGTGACAGCCCATGGGTACAGGGTTTCTTTTGAGGGTGTTGAAAATATTTGTTGATGGTTGCACAATGTTGTGAATGCACTAAAACTCACTGAATTGTACACTTTAAACAGGTGAATTCTGGACTTCCCCAGTAGTCCAGTGGTTAAAAATCTGCCTACCAATACAGGGGACACGGGTTCAATCCCTGGTCCAGGAAGATCCCACATGCTGCAGAGCAACTCAGCTCCATGCATCACAACTACTGGACCTAGAGGCCACACTCTGCAATAAGAGAAGCCACCGCAATGAGAAGCTCGGGCACCACAACCACAGAGTAGCCCCCACACACTGCAGCTAGAGAAAGCACATATGCAGCAGAAGACCCAGCACAGCCAAAAATAAAAATAAGTAATTTTAAAAATAAATGGGTGAATTCTATGGTAAGTGAATTAGATCTCAATTTTAGAACAGCCGTGAATAAATGCCATCACTTCCTGTGGTTCTGAAAATGTGGTTCCCTGGACAGCATTTCCAGCAGCATCTGGGGATGGGTTAGAAGTACAGTTTCTCAGGTGCACGCCACACCCATTAAATTAGAGCCTGCTGTGCTGGGACCTGACGTTTAAGAAGTTCTCCAGGTGCTTCTGGCGCCCAGTACTGTTTGAGAATACTGCGTTAAACAACCACCCCAATTCCTTTGGTCACCAGACTCAGGTTCGGCTGCTCATTGGTCAAGTATCCAATGTTGAGAGACGAGTGTTGGTTACAAAGAAAGATTGCTTTGTCGAGGAAGCCAGCAATCCTGCAGAGAAGGTGGACTCATGTCCCAAAGAACCCATTTCCCCTTGTCAGTCGGGGGGCAAGAGCCTCTAAGAGGAAATTTCAGGGGTACACAGGTAGGGTTGGGGGGGTCATGTGCAGAACAGCACAATCAGCTCCAACAGTCATCTTGAAATTTCTCATGGAGTGGTCTGATCAACGTCACCTTGATTGTGTTAAGTTCAGTTACTCTTCAGATCCAGGGTCCGTTTGTCCCAATTTCCTTAAGGCTGGTCCTTGGACCTGTGTGAGATGGAACAGCTTATGTCTCGTCTGCAGTCTGATCATGTTAACAGCTTCCTCCTGGTTGGGGCTTCAGTATCTGTAAAACAGCCAAAAGGATGTTACTGAGGATGCTACCTACGGCCCTTGAGGAAGAACTAAAGGTATTTTGTTTGATAACTTATATTTCTCTTGTTGACTGTTTTCCTCTGTTTCTGCATTTTCTCATTTCTCTGATTAAATTTATTCTTTAGCTAAAGTTTTTCCAGACAAGGGGCAGGTGGAGGACTTGAGGGGCGAGGGGAGGTGTCTCTCCAGGGAAGGCCTCATAGAGTCCTGATAAGTTACATTTCCTTCTGTTCCCTGTTAGGCAGACATGTGTACGTACGTATATACACCTCAGGTTTAGTGAAGTATAACTCTGTACCATATAATTCATCCATTTAAAGTGTACAATTCAGTGGGTTTGGTGTATTCACCCAGTCGTTCAGCCATTAACCATCAATTTTGGAATATATTCATCATCCCCAAACAAACCCTGTTGTTCCTGTTAGCATCCTCTCATCCCCCTGAAGCCCTAGGCAGACCCTCATTTCAGCCTCTGGGGACTTACCTCTGGACGTTTCATGGAATAGGAATCATACTCTGTGACTGCTCTCACCCACCACTGCTTTCAAGGTTTGTTGGTGGTGTAGGTTGTCAGTACTTCATTCTCCTTTATTACTAATATCCCATTTTACGGATATGCCACGTCTTTATTCATTCATCTGTTGGTGGGCATTGAGTAAACTCCACTTGGGGCTGCTATGGACAGTGGAACCATGAGCGCTTATGTGCAGGCTTTGTGAGCATCGCTGGCGTCTTGGACAGTTTGTCCTGGGCACCTGCATCTTCATCCTCAGCCAAAGGCCTGCCTCTACTCCCTCCTCTCGGCTTTGATGGATGAATCTAGGCTCTCCTGTCTCTGCGCCAGCCCCACATCAGGCTCTTTCACTGGCCCCTCTACCCACCCATTGCCTGCTGACACTCCACAGGACCAGCCTCTAGAGTGCACAAACTCCTGGGTATTTGACCAGTCACATGGTTGCACCTGCTAACCAGCTGGGACCCCAAAAGGAGCCTCTGCCCCTTGTCTCTCCCCTCTTGGCCTCCTATTGGGCTTGTCCCTCAGGGGTCCCCCGGAGCCTCCCATACTCAATCAGTGTGTTGTACCTGAGTTCGTGCTCTGATCGCCCCAGGAGGGCTCCTCGTCAACACTTCCCCTCTGAGCATAGCCTCACCGGTGACTCCTACCTGAGTGCTCTGCGCACACTCATCCGGTGGCTGCAAACTGAGCCCCACTTCCAGTGCCCCTCTCGAGTGACCAGTTGGCCCTCGGCATCCTGACCGTGAGAAGGAGCCTCTCTTTGTCCTGCTTGCATACCTGTTAATGGCATGGATTCCTGTTTCCAGAGGTCTGAGTTTGATGCTCAAAACATCCCAAATTTGGGCAGTGGGAGCCCCATCCATTGGCTCCCTGTCCTATGACATGACATGATATACCCTGCATTTTCTTAGCACCAACGCCTTTCCTGGCGTCACAAAACACTTGTGGATCACCTCATACCCACCCTTCCTCAGTTCCAGGGTCAGCCATTTCGCCAGGGGCCTCTGTTCCTTTTGGAGGCCAAGAGTTGGCCTCGGTAGGTGTGCCCATTGCTACTGAGGTGTCCTCATCTCTTTGCCCTTTCAGTGAACAGGCTAGGAAACATGCACATAGATACACGTGGATACTACACACTCTAGGGCAGGTACAAACATGTAACAGCACATACCTCATTGGACTATAAGTATAAACAAATTAAGTGATGCATCCTTTAAAAACAGAAACAGCTCTTAGCCTAGTGCCTGGACCTGGAACTCAGTTTCATCATCATTATTATAATTATTTCAATTGTTTTTGAAAACAATGGAATCCTTTGCTGATCCTCTGCATGTCATGCATGAAATCCCAGTTTGGGGTCCAGAGCAAGGGGCCAACTGACTCACCCGCTCACTCCAAGCAGGTGGACAGCTGCACCAAACAGAGTTCTTAAAACGTGCTGCCTGGGGTTCTCTGATGGCTCAGCAGTAAAGAATCTGTCTGCTAATGCAGAAGATACGGGTTCAATCCCTGGTCCAGGAAGATCCCACATGCCCCGGGGCAACTAAGCCCCGTGTGCCACACCTACTGAGCCTACACCTACAGCCCACGAGCCCGCGCCCTGCAACAAGAGAAGCCACTGCGATGGGAAGCCTTCGCACCGAAACTAGAGAGTAGCCCCTGCTCGATGCCACTGGAGAAAGCCCGAGCCCAGCAACAATGACCAGTGGAGCCAAAACAAAAACAAAATTATTTTAAAAAAAAGATGCATGGACACGCCCAGCAGCTGCCCCTTCATACTGCAGAACATCAGACCCCTCCGCAAGGGCACCCAAAGGACAGCTTGGTGGAAAGGAAACCGTCTGAGCAGAGGATCACATGTGGGTGATAAATGCTGCCGTGTCTTTTCTTTCACAGGTTATTTGGGTGTTGGCACAGCAAGCAAAGCCTGGGGCCAGCCTGCCGCTCCAGGCTGCGTGACACCCTGGACTCTGCCTCTCTGTTCCAGGGAGGTCCTTGTCTCGCTCACATTACGGAACCGCGATCCCCTCTCTGGAGGATCTTGACGCAAATGTAGACAGGCCAGCAGCAGCTCTATCATCAGGTCTTGCTGTGAAGTGTATCTCTCTTGTTTCCAGCCAAGGGTTCTGCTAGATCTTCTTGGTTTAGATCAGTTCCGGCTTCTACCTGGAGTGAGGTGTTTACTAACCTGGTTAACATGAGCAGTCCACTGTGTGTGACCCGCTGCATGGAAGACAGCAGAAAACCTTGGCCCCGTTAGCCACAGATGGTCACGTGACTCGGGCACCAGAACTTGAGTTCTGTACTGGGAGGGACAAGAGCGCTGCTGCCGGACCAACCTTGTCGTCCTTAATCCAGCCTTCCTTTTGGTTCACCACATTGTATCGCATGGAATCAACTTTCTGCTCTTGGTTTATATCTTTGTACAAACTCAGTGAAAACAAGTCTGTTTATATTTCCTGATGCTTCGGGATTCTATTTAGCATCTTCCTGGCCAGCATCCTTAGTGTCACATCGTCGGTGATTGTTATACACAGTCTCCTCTGATCTTTATGCTCTTAAGCAAGACGTAATTACAATTTATTGAGCACCTGTGTCCTGGCCTTTTTGTTTCTTTACTATCCCTGTGAAAGTTGCTCAGTTGTGTCTGACTCTCTGTGACCCCAGTGGGCTGTAGCCCCCAGCTCCTCTGTTGATGGGGTTCTCCAGGCAAGAATACTGGAGTGGGTTGCCATGCCCTTCTCCACGGGATCTTCCTGATCTAGGGATCAAACCCAGGTTTCCGGCACTGCAGATTCTTTACCATCTGAGCTACGGGAGGTCCTTGACTACCACTTAAAAAAGTTAGCATCCTGCCGGGTGATAACATGTGCTCCTGGGTGTTGCTCAAACAGACTCACTACCTGCCAGTTTGGGCCATGCGGCCAGCATCCTTGCCTGCAGCCTCTCCATCTCTGCAGGTGTCCAGAGCACACAGCACCTCCTGGACCTTGTGCTTGGCCCTCTCTTGTGGGTGGTCTATTCGCTTTTCTCTGGTGACCTGGGTAAGCCCAGCCCCTCCTCACTTCAAGGCTGTTGCTGCCCACAGGGGCACTTTCTTCAGGATTCTGGACCTGCTCATCTCCCAGTCTTGGCTCTTTCTTGCCCCTTTCCTGGTTCCTTCCTCCCTCCAGCCTCTGGATTCTTAGCCTGGTTCTCAGGGGCTGTCTTGTCTCCTGGCTCCTCAAATCACTCTGCCTTCCGCTTGCAAGTTTCCCCACCTCCCTTTTCCTGGGATGCTTCTGTTCATCCCTAAGGTCCCAGCTGGGCCCCTCCCCACCTCATCCTCAGGAGTCCTCCAGCCTTCATCCCAAATTCCCTACCAGCTCCCTGGACTCTCCCTGTCGTGATTCACGTCATGCTGACTCTTTCTTTTCTGTTTGGAAAGTAACGCTCTTAATTGTGCTGCTTGCCGAGTTTCCCGTGATGACACTGAATTTTAATTTCACAGCGGTTTGTCTCCCAACCTAGGCAAAATCCACTGGCACTTTCCTCACTTTGTGCTCTCAAAACCCTCCAGAGGGTGGGGAGGGGAGTGCTGCCTGGTCCTACACCAGCTTGGTGATCTCAGACCAGCTCAGTTTCAGGCCAGCACCAGAGGCCCTTCTGGAAGCTCTCCGGGGGCTTCTCCCATCGTTCGGGGCTTGATTTTACCTGGGGTGGGGGGCCATCTAGCTCTTACATGTTGCTCTCAGTGGGCCCTGCTTCCCTTGCTGCCCCAGTCTCTATGGGGGCCACACTCTCTGCAGGCTGACCTCAGCCTTTGGACACTGGTGGGCTCTGAGGGTGAGTGTCTGTGCAGGCCAGCCTGTCTGCTTCAGCACCATCTCCCCAGTCGTCAGCAGAATGTGGTCCCTCTAAAGAGGTCACCCTGTATCGAGGCGGTGGGGTGGATAGACCCTCCTCTCAGCAGTCACAGGGACCTGACATCATGACGGGGCATGTCTGCTCAGGTGCAGCCAGCGAGGGTTCCAAGAGCGTCACGTTTTCGGCCAGTCTCTTCCTCAGGCATCACGTGCCCCCGTCTGAAGGCTCTCTGAGCATCTTCTAGGAATCAAAGCTGCATCTCCTTCTGTTTTCTGAATCGGGATGAAGATACCACCCCTTCTTGAGAACGCCAAAGTTTGTGTATCAGCCCTCTCCACGTGAGGAACTGTCATTTCTTTGCAGAGAAAGGTCCACATCTGGCAAAAGCTTTTGGATCTGTATCACCTGGAGCCTCCAGGGAAGTGGTTCTTATTACCTGTGGGCCTCGGGCCCTTCCTTGAAGCTAATACATGCTACGGATGGTCTGCCTTAGAAAAGTACGCAAGAAGACCCAGATGCAAAATGGGTGGAGTCCCATGGGGCTGAGTCCCTCCCCGGCCCCAGGTTAAACAGTTCCTTTCTGAACTTTTGTCCTCAGAACTCAGAGGCGCCAGGTGGATTGGAAAGGGAGGAGGCCTTGCCTGAAGTTTGCTTCTTCACGGTGTCTGCTCCCCATGTGCTCCGTATCTATTCAGAGAAGAGATATTCTTTAAATAGTTCTATTTATCTTAACCTCCTTGGGCTACAGGCTTCCCAGGTGGCACCAGTGGTGGAGAACCCACCTGCCAATGCAGGAGACATAAAATGATGCAAGTTCTATCCCTGGGTCAGGAAGATCCTCTGGAGGAGGGCATGGCAACCCACCCTAGTATTCTTGCCTGGAGAATCCTATGGACAGAGGAGCCTGGTGGGCTACAGTCCACAGGGTCACAAAGAATCGGACACGACTGAAGCGACTTAACACGCACACACATGCTTGGGCTACTGCAACAAAAATACCCCAGACCCAGTGGTTGAAACAACAGAAATTCATTCGTCATGGTTCTGAAGGCTCTAAGCCCAAAGTCAAGGTGGCAGCCGACTTGGTTCCTGGTGAGGCTGTCTTGCCTTCTTGCTATGTCTTCACCCATTGGAGAGAGAGGAAGCAAACTCTGGGGTCTGTTGCTTCTGTTCCTCTGGAGAACCCTGGCTCACACAGACAGCACAAAAAACCTGGGAAGAAATCCCTGCTTCAGGGAGGAATTTGCTGAAGCGAATCTTAGCAGATGTGCAGGGGAAGAGCTGGACCTCTCATCCTTTCATCTGTTTTACAGACTCACGTATTCAGCCTGCCCAGATGGTGTTGGCTCTTCCCAGGCACGTGTGACACGGTTGACTCAGTTTGGCACCAGATCCACCCACACCTGTAAAGTTTCTGCCTATGGACAACACTGAAATCTTACTGAGGCACCCTTTCCCCAAACCTTGGGTGCCACCTTCTGCTCTTACTGGAGGGTGATGTTGCAGGTCTACTCAGCAGTGCTGGGGGGCTGGCTCCCTTGGAGGCTGCGGGAGGAGGGACAGGAGGGCGCCCATGGGAGTGGCATACACCGGACGTAACAACTGGGGTCATCTGCCTCCCTCCAGGTGCCCACCACGCGGGGGAGACCCCACTGAAGTTCAGGCATGCAAAGGATGGACCTCGGGTCTGGGGAACCTATTGAAACAGAAGCTTGAGTGGTGTGCCCTGGGGACCAGGTGACTTTTTCCTTGACTTGGTCTCTGGATTGAAATATGAGGAAGTGAGGAGCTAGTCTAAGTCACCAAATATTTCTTGGAGGTAGTCAGTTCCCAAGGAGCAGAGCTCAAACCTCAAATACACTCAGCCCTTGGCCTATTTATTCCTAGATAAGTACAGGTTCTGGGCAAAGAGGATGTGACTACATGCAAACATTGACATTGGTTAGTGAGTGTCTTATGTAATTGGCCTCATTAAACTTTCCAAGCAATTACTGCTTATCGCCTTGCCTGTAGCTTCACCTTTACCTTTCAAAGGTTGGATCTGGAAATGTCCACAGAAAATATGAGTGGTGTATTAGGAAGATGCCACTTCCACCTCCTTTGAGTCTCTCCTTAACCTGTCACCAGATGTGTGGGGGTTATCCCCAGCCAAGCAGCCCTCCATGACACCGGCTGGATGCTCTCCAATGTAACTCAGTTCTGACACTGCATACCCAGAGGCAGCATCAGATCCCACGGGTGAAGGGCTCAGTCCCACGAGGCTGCTCCCCCAACTTCAAATGCGAATCAAAAGAGGTGAGTCCCCAGATCACCCACAGCTCTGTCCAATTTGCCTCTGAAATGACATCATATGTACTTATTTATAGATGTTTACTGTTTATAAATAGATAATTATGCATGCATGGTAAGTCACTTCAGTCATGTCCAACTCTGTGCGACCTCATGGACTATATCCCTCCAGGCTCCTCTGTCCATGGAATTCTCCAGGCAAGAATACTGGAGTGTTAACCATTTCCTTCTCCAAGGGATCTTCCTCACCTAGGGATCAAACCCATGTCTCTTACATCTTCTGCATTGGCAGGCAGATTCTTTAACCTCTAGCACTGCATGGGAAACCCCCAATATATTTATAAATATAAAATTATTATAAATATTTTTACAATATAAATATATTTATTATACATTTAAATATAAATTAATATAAATGTTATTGTTGAAATTTTAATTTTTATTTATTTTTAAATCAGCTCCCCTGATCAGGGATGAAACTCATGCTGCCCCGCAGAGGAAGCACAGAGTTCTAACCACTGAACCACCAGGGAAGTCCCTGAAATTTTACAAATACAAAGAAGCACAAGGAATAATACAAAAGCCCATATTCCTACTACCCAGTATTTCCAACTATTCACATTTTGTCACTCCCCCTACCTTCCAATTTTTTTTAATCAATAAGCTAGATATTCTGGCTTTCACTTAGGACACAGAAAGCTGGAAAGAGTCACACCCTCATCCTAACAGGAAACGTCTGGACAGTCTACAAAATTATTCCGAGCCCATCAAGGAGCTGCCTCAAATCTAGGGCAGACAGGCCTCCAAGGAGGGCAGGAGACTGGGTCACGGGGCAGAGCTGGGCAGGAGGTGAACCGAGACTTTTAGTGAAGCACAGCAGGCATGGAGCAGGCCAGCCGAGGGCGAGAGAGCCGTGGGTGCAGAGGCACACTGGGTCCTCCCCAGGAAACACGCTGTGCTCATGGGGCGGGGTGGGGGGGGGAGGGCAGGGCAGGGCAGGACAGGCGGCTGAGAAAGCTTCCTCGAAGCCCTCAAAGCTCTCCTTACAGAACAAAAGCCTGCAGTCACCAAGGGAGGAGCAGAAAACACAGATGGAGACTTAGGCTGGAGGGTGATCCTGGAGAAGCAGAGACCCTCTGCTGCTTGTGAGGAGGCACACGCCAGCAGACGGCTCCTACTCCTGGGAGAGGCGGGACCACTAGAAAGCCCTGCCCGCAGGTGCAGGGGCACAGAGACAGGTCCAAACCCAGCAGCAGAGAACCCCCATCCTGGTGCCCCAGCCCAGCCCAGGCCAGGCTGGAAAGTGTCCAGTCACAGCTGTCCTCTCCTGGGGCAGGCTTATCGAGAACTCCCCAGAACAAGAAGGTTGAAAGAAGTCCTTTGCCCCCCAACACTCATGACTACATTGCCCTCTCTGGGGTCTCCCAGCTGGATTACCTCCTGGCCCGTTGCCCTTGTGCTGAATCCACGTTGCTGTGTGAATCATTAGATGCCCGGAGGCGTTTCATTGTCAATCCATCCATCAGTTTTTCTCTGTTCTGAGTAATCTGTCACCAACCTGCATGGACAAGTCTTGATGTGGACAAGTGCTTCCATTTAAATCTCTTGGTAAGTACCCAGGAGCAGGGTTGCTAGTTGTAGAGCGAGGGCATCTTTGAGGAAACCACCAAATGTTTTCAAATAAGCTGTCCCTCACATTCTCGGCAGCAACACCCCGAGTCCCCGTTGCTTTGCATCCCTGCTAATATTTGGTATTGTCAGTCTCTTTGTTTTTACCAGTTTTAGTGGGGGTATCTCAAAGTGGTTTCAGTTTGCATTTTCCTCGTTATATGACACTGAGCATTTTTTCATTGGCTTGCTCCCTGTATTTCTTCTTTGCTGAACTGTCTACTCAAGTCATTTGCCCATTTTTTAAAATAAATTTCGGGCTGTCTTCTTGCTAATGGGTTGTAAAGATTCTTTATAGAATCTGGATACAAGTCCTTAATTGTATGTATGTGTTGCAAATATTTTCTCCCAGTCTTGGCCTTGCTTTTAAAGATTTTTTTTTTTTTTTTTTTGGTTCCACCAAAAAAAAATAAAAAACCAACCAGGATCTTAGTTAGTTCCCTGATTAGGGATGGAACCCGTGTCCCCTGCAGTGGAAGCAGACAGAATTGTGTGGATAGTTTATCTGAATTTGTTTTCTGTAACCCAAGCAAATGTGATTCAGGTGCATTAATAGTTTTTCAGGATGGTTGTTCTGACTCTTTTTAAAGTGCTCCAGATTTGTAAGGATGGAGGCAACCTGAAGGTATAAGAGGAGAAGCGGCGTAGTGGGGAGAAAGAAGGAGCCTGTTTCTAGGGTCTCACGCCTCTCTTCAGACCCGTGACCCGTTTCTGTCCACCTGACAGGTGCTACCTGTCTGCTAAGCTCCCCACCTTAGCCCTGGATTAGACAGCTGCTGCTTTTTCCTTTAAACACTTGGTGTGCCCAGGCGCGGTTGCATCACCTTTGTGCCCAGTGTAAACAGCGCGAGAGCATGGCAGCTTACCCCCTGGTTACATCAGCTCTCACTCCTCCGTTCCCATCATTGTTACCCCTGAATATTGACTGGGTAAATACCTTGTGGACACCACTCTGCTCTGCATAGTGCCCTTCAGTTGTCTGGGATTTCATGTAAGAAATCATGATGATTACCTACTGACTTCCTACTATTGTCATAAACAGATCTTTGGTTAAGTCCACTCAGGACCAGGACCCTCCTTGGAGGTGGATATTTGCATGGTTGGGACCTATGGTGAGGTGATGGCCAGGGTCCCCCAGGCAGCACCTTGTAAAGGTGAGATCGGTATGCCGTTCTGGTGACCAGGACTCCCTCAAGTCAATCCTGGACTCAGGTAAGCACTGTGGTTTGGTGCTCTCCAGGTGTGTGACTGAGACACTCATTCTCTTATGTGTTTGGAAAGTGGGATATTTTGCAATAATATGCAAAAGGGTAATGTTAGGTTGATCTTATCTCTTCCTACACAGATTGAGTTAAAAGTCTTCAGTGGGAGCGTAGGGGAAAACCCACTGAAACAATGGGAATATGGTCAGACAGTTGAAGATGGCTTTCTCTTGTTCTCTATATTCTCTGCTTGACTAGTCCTGGCTTCCCTCACATGACCATCCAGCCCTCTTCGCTGTAGGGTATAAATAGCCCCTGGTAACTCTGCGGCCACCTGATGTCAGTTCCCCGAATAAACAGTAGCCTCCTCCTCTCCTGAGCATCGCAGACTGCTGCCATGTCCTGCCTGGGCTCTGCCGCTCCTGGTGGCGTGTCACTCCAGGACCCCTGTGTAAGGTCCTCTGCGTTGTCTCTGGGCTCTTTCTTCGGTCTCAAGGCTGGGCAGCTACGAAGCTTGCTGGCCTGTGGGGTGCAGCCCATGAAAGGGTGAAGGATGTTATTTGAGTGAACAGGTTGACTATGGCAGATGCAGAAACTGTCATTCAAACCATAGTCTGATACAGAATCCCAAACACAGAAAAAATTCCAAAGACCTGTTGAAAAATGGTGAGAGCTAGAACAAAAATGCAAGGTTCCCCCAACTTTTCCCCAGAAGACCATCTTTAGTTAATTTATTATGACCACAAAGAGCTCATTGTTTTAGGATCCTACTTCAGCTGCTCGGCTGGGACCATTGACTAAATATGTTCTGGCTGCTGAGTTAGTTCGGGTTCATGAAGAAAGGGAAACGTGCACATGTGAGGCTGACAAACATTGCATAATTGTCCCACCTCAATATTTCTTAGTGCAAGAAATACTAACCATACATTTTTTAAAAAGAATAAATCAGACTTCACAAACTATAGGCTGGGGGGAAATATCAATATTTGCAACATAAAGAGCTGGGGAAAAGTGAGAAACGACAACTCGTGGTAGTTTTGATCTGTGTCTCCCTGACTCCTCGTGTGAGCCTCCTGTGCCAGCGTGCACTGTTTTGCTGCATCCATTTGAGTTTTCCCCTCTGTGCATTTCCAGTTCGTGCCTTGTGACTATCTTCCTTTAGGGTTGTCTTTTTGAAAAAGAAATACTTTTATGTATTTAGCTATTTGCTGCATCGGGTCTTAGTTTGATCATACAGATCTTTTGTAGCAGCTCACAGATTCTCTAGTCGTGATGCAAGCTCAGTAGTTGTGGCACTTGGTGATCAGTTGCTCCTTGGCATGTGGGATCTTAGTTCCCCAACCAGGGATCAGACCTGTGTCCCCTGCATTACAAGGCAGATTCTTAACTGCTGGACCATACAGGAAGTCCCTAAGGTTGTCTTTAAAATTAATTAGTAAGTGTTTTTTTGTGATCAGTTCAGTTCAGGCGCTCAGTTGTGTCCAACTCCTTGCGACCCCATGAACCGCAGCATGCCAGGCCTCCCTGTCCATCACCAACTCCCGGAGTCTACCCAAACCCATGTCCATCGAGTCAGTGATGCCATCCAGCCATTTCATCTTCTGTTGTACCCTTCTCCTCCTGCCCCCAGTCTTTTCCAGCATCAGGGTCTTTTCCAATGAGTCAACTCTTTGCATCAGGTGACCAAAGTATTGGAGTTTCAACTTCAACATCAGTCCTTCCAATGAACACCCAGGACTGATCTCCTTTAGGATGGGTTGGTTGGATCTCCTTGCAGTCCAAGGGACTCTCAAGAGTCTTCTCCAATACCACAGTTCAAAAGCATCAATTCTTCGGTGCTCAGCCTTTTTCACTGTCCAGCTCTCACATCCATATATGACTACTGGAAAAACCATAGCCTTGACTAGACTAACCTTTGCTGGCAAAGTAACGTCTCTGCTTTTCAATATGCTATCCAGGTTGGCCATAACTTTCCTTTCAAGGAGTAGGCGTCTTTTGATTTCATGGCTGCAATCACCATCTGCAGTGATTTTGGAGCCCCAAAAAATAAAGTCTGACACTTTTTCTACTGTTTCCCCATCTATTACCCATGATATGATGGGACTAGATGCCATGATCTTAGTTTTCTTAATGTTGAACCTTAAGCCAACTTTTTCACTCTCCTCTTTCACTTTCATCAAGAGGCTCTTTAGTTCCTCTTCACTTTCTGCCGTAAGGATGGTGTCGTCTGCATATCTGAGGTTATTGATATTTCTCCCAGCAATCTTGATTCCAGTTTGTGCTTCTTCCAGCCCAGCGTTTCTCGTGATGTACTCTGCATATAAGTTGAATAAGCAGGGGGACAATATACAGCCTTGACATACTCCTTTTCCTATTTGGAACCAGTCTTGTTCCATGTCCAGTTCTAACTGTTGCTTTCTGACCTGCATACAGGTTTCTCAAGAGACAGGTCAGATGGTCTGGTTTTTGTGATATTAAGTGGTATTAAACTTACACTTACCTGTGTATTACAAGTAGTTTTTTCTTTTTTTCTTTTTTATTTTTTATTGTGTTGGTTTTGCCATACAATGACATGAAACCGCCATGGGTTTACAAATGCTCCCCCTCTTCTATATCTAATTTTTTACTCTATTTGTGTTATATTTTCCCAAATTTTAATTTTATAGAGTCAAATATATCTATTTTTTTCCGTATGGTTTTGAGTTTCTTTTCTTAAAGAGGTTGCCATTGCTCCAAAATAAATAGTTCCCTTAATTTTCTTCTTATATTTAATTTGAATTTTCTTTTTTTGACTTTTGGATTTTTAATCTATCTAAGGTTCATTTTTGTCTATGTTATGAGGAAAGGATATAAGTTTATTTGATTCCAGAAAAGGAATTGATAATGCCCACACAATCTAATAATTAAATTATCATTTTCCCATTGAAATACCTCTTTTATCATGTGTTAAATTTACATATATTTTTGGAATTGCTTCTTTTCCTGTGCCAGGAGTACTCTTTTCATTACAGTTGTTTCTAAAGAGGCTATTAACAGTTGGTGAGTCAAATCTCCCTTATTATTCCTTGGTTTTGAGATGTTCTTGTCTATCCTCAGATGTTTATTCTTTCTCAGAAACATTAAAAATATTTGTTTCTATTTTGAAAAGCACAGATGGGGTCACAAGGCCAGAGAGATGCCAAGACTTGCTGCCCAGAGCATAAATGGGAGCTGTCATTTCTCTTCCCAGCCAGCTGTGTCCAGTTACCTGATCCAAGTAGCCATCTAGGGAGAAATCCTTTAAAAATCAATTAGAACAACTTGCCAGAGAGTGGGTATAGTTGACTGATCATAACTGATCAGTAGCTCTTGGACAGAATTTTGAGAGATGGTATCATTCCGAGGGGCTTCCCAGTGTTGAAGAACCCGCCTACCCATGCAGGAGATGCAGGAGACATGGGCTCGATCCCTGGGTCAGGAAGATCCTCTGGAGAAGGAAATCAACCCACTCAGTATTCTTGCCTGGAAAATCCCAGGGACAGAGGAGCCTGGCAGGCTATAGTCCATGGGGTTGTAAGAGTCGGAGTCGGAAATGACTTAGCGACTAAGCACACGCACATGTCACTCCGAGAATCTTAGAAGAGCTGCTGGAGGCAGGTGGGCCTCCAGACCAGGGACCTTCTCAGTGACTCTGACCTCTGACCTCTGGCAGGACCATGTTCTTGTGTTTCCTGGAGATGCCCCTGTGTGTCCTCCTTCTAACTGACATCAGCTCTCCAGCCCCTGGTGATTCCATTCTCAGCCCTGTCCTCACTCTACCCAGCTGTCTGGGAATCTCTCCTTATCTCTATGACTCAACTCCACTTCACTGAGGCAGCTGAATGCTAAGATGCTCTTTAGAGCTAGAAGAGAAAAAAAAATACCATCAGTCTGCATTGTGCACAACTTCCTTCTGACATCGTGGGGAAACGCTGATCAGCGGCAGGTGGCCACTTGGGAACAAAGGGAGCTGTTGACAGGCCCTTGGGGACAGGAATAGGTCTTCCTGCTCAAATTCCACGTTCTCCCACCTGTTCATCTGCATCTAGTGGGCATTTCCTTGTGCAGAGTTAGTGAACAACAGCAGCAGCCTGGCTTTTTCCGAACTTAGACTCCCTGATGGACTTAGACTCCCTATTTGGTGGCATTGACTGATTGTCTGCCCTACAAGTGGCTCCTGGGCTTTCTGGCTACAGTGGAAACTGGGAAGGTCCACTTCCCTCCACTCGAGAACATGAAGGCTTGTTTATCAGCCAAATGGCTCAGGATTCCATAATGTAAGACTTAAATAAGAAGGAGGGAGTCACCAGGGTCATAAGGGTGAGAGAATCCTTGATGCAGATTAGTGGAATGATTCCTGATGAACTGTTCTCTTTCTTCGTTTTATCCCATCACTAATTCTCAGCCTTCCTCTTCTTTCCTTCCCACCCCCCTGCCTCACATGGACACCAACTGCCTCTCCGCAGTCCTATCTCCCCCGCATCACCTCCCCAGCCCACACAGGGAAAGGCCCTGCCTTTTAGATTGTTTTCTCTTTTGAAAGAATTTCATAAATACAGAAAAATTGCCAAAAATTTTGCTATAAAGAACACCTGTATGCCCAGACTTAGCTGCTAATATTTCACCTGTTTGCTGTTTTTGTGCTCTCTCTCTCTGCCATTAGAAAGGTTGCTTGCAAACACCCAGCCCTTTAGCTCTAAACCTTTCTGTGCATAATTGCTAAGAATAGGAATGTCCACTTACATAACCATAAAACCACTGTATAGTTACCAATGTCAGTAAATTTAACATGGCTACAACACTTTTGTCTGATTGACTGTTTGAATTCAAATTTGTCAGTTGACCCAAAGTAACGTCTTTTATAGCATTTTCCCTCCCGTCTAGGATCCAGTCCACAATCAGACATTGCATTTAGTTGTCCTGTTTCTTTAGCCTCCTTTCATCTGTAGTTTATATGGCTTTTTTTTCATCTGCTATGACATGGACATTTAAAAAAAATCTTTTTAAAAATATTTATTTCTTTTGCCTGCACTAGGTCTTAATTGTGGCACGTGGAATCTAGTTCCCTAAGCAAGGATCCAACTGGGGTTCCCTACAGTGGAAGCTCAGAATCTTATACACTGGACTACCAGGGAAGTCCCAACATGGAATTTTTTCTTTTTTAAGAATAACCCCTCATCCCAGCCTTTTAGAAAATAATAGATTGTACCTTATTTGGGGTTTATGTCACATTTCCTCAGGAGCAGATGGAGGTTATGCATTTTTGGCAACAACTTGTATGGG
Organism: Antilocapra americana; assembly: GCA_007570785.1. Taxonomy (NCBI): domain Eukaryota; kingdom Metazoa; phylum Chordata; class Mammalia; order Artiodactyla; family Antilocapridae; genus Antilocapra; species Antilocapra americana. The sequence goes on along the minus strand of ML664177.1, from coordinate 2,991,643 downwards.
GGTGCCATACCTGCAGAGGGCACCCCATCAGGAGGCACCCGGTCCAGGCAAGAATTTTGAACTCGGTTGCCATTTCCTTCTCCAGGGGATCTTCCCTACTCAGGGATCAAACCCACATCTCCTGTGTCTCCTGTGTTGGCAGGTGGATTCTTTGCCACTGAGTCACCTGAGAAGCCTCCGGCTCAGATGCTGCTTCTGCTGCTGCTGCTAAGTTGCTTCAGTCATGTCCAACTCTTAGCAACCCACCAGGCTCCTCTGTCCATGGGGTTTTCCAGGCAAGAATATTAGAGTGGGGTGCCATTGCCTTCTCCGCCGGTTCAAGTGACCCGTTCTCAAATGACCACTCACAACATTCCTGGAGTTCCACACGCCTCCCCACGGCTGGGTTACCCGTCCTAGATAAGGAGATTGACAGATTGATAGAGTCCACATAGAATCAGGGGGATTTGAAAGGACCTTTAGCATTTAGTGTACCCCAAAGGTCCTCGCATCTCAATACAGAAAGGTGATTCAGCCCGTGAGTCAATGATTTGCCTGTGGTCACGTGCACAAGTTAGCAGCAGATCTGAGGCCAGGTCAGCTGCCCCAAGGCCTTGTCCACCACTCGGTGCAGGCCGCCCTGTCCAGAGTCCGCCCCAACAAAGGGGCTTTTCTTATATTCTGTACAGGTATTTTCTTTAGGGAGCCTTGCAGGATTGGGCCTTGAATGTGGCCCATTTTTCTCTTTAGTTACAAGGGCAAACACGTTTTCTGGAACACATGCAAAATGGCTTGAGATGAATACCGTGTAACTGGACACCTAAGTAGGAAGGCAGGACAAAGGACTGAGAAACAGCAAGACAGAATCTCTGCTTCTTCCCAGGAGCCCCGGAAAAGGTTCTTCAGGAGGCATCGTGTAGATATTGGGGCATTCGGGGGAGGGAGGTCAGATCTGGGGAGACAGTGGATCAGGGAAGCTTGGTGAATTGATTTTCACCCCAATTAAGACTTTGGAGATGAAGGTAGAATTTCAACTGAGGGACTTGTAGGGAAGTGGTAACTGGCATTGAAGGTGGACCCTGGTGGAGGGGAAGGGACCGCCTGGGAAAGAGTAGCTTGTTTGGACAGAGCGATTTAAAAACTAGGTTTATGGAAAAGAGATGGTTTTCTTTCCCCTTCTCACTGAGGCCACACCTTACATTTGGTTTTCTGTGCTTCTCTTGCAGCAGAGTGGAGGGTGGACTGCTTGGCTCCTGGCTACCGTTGGCGACTGAGTTGTTGCCTTTGCTCCAAAATCAAGTGTCTTGTTCAGTTAAATCCAGGAGAGAGCCAGGTTCAAAGCTGCCAAAACTCTTCCACAGCCTGTGACCAGTACTTAAAGTATTTAATCTCAGTAAGAGTCTCTTTGTTACAGGTTGTGATGAGGATGGTGATGATAAACACCTAAGGCTACGTGTGTGTATGTTTGAACATTTTGAAAACTTACTAGATGAACCAACAGGATCAGGAGACCACGTTTCTCAAAACATGTTTTAGAATTTCAAGTTATTGACATGAAATGGTATCTACAGCTTTCACATCTAAATTTCCTTCTTATTTGCAATAACCATGCCCTCATTAGGGGCTTCCCTGGTAGCTCAGCCAGTAAAGCATTCACCTGCAATACAGGAGATCACAGTTCGATCCCTGGGTTGGAAAGATCCCATGGAGAAGGGCATGGAACCCACTCCAGTATTCTTGCCTAGAGAATCCCCATGGACAGAGGAAGCCTGGTGGGCTACAGTTCATGGGGTTGCAAAGAGTCGGGCATGACTGAGCAACTAAGCACAAGTCATAAGACAAGATGCTCTCATGCTTAATATGCATTTGTGGTTTCTCTATTTTCTCGATTAATCTTGCCAGATGTGTGCTTTGTCTCACCGACATTTTCAGACTGTTAGTTGTCAGTCTCATTTTCAGATCTAGGATGTTTTCCTTGGGCTTGGGGAGATCTAGTGCTTTGTGTTTGCTTCTTTATTAACTCCTTTCTTTATCCGTGACGGTTGCTGTCCTTTTGTTCAAGTTCTACGCTCAGCGCGCGGATGTCGATGTCTGTCTTAGAGCAGGTGTGAGATGCTGGCTCTCAGTGCGCTGTGTGCAGACGTGCAATTCTATTCTCGTCTCTGCTCAGACGTTCCTCTGACAGGCCCTCATTCCTGCTTGACAACAAGAACACTAAATTTAACTCCCATTAACCCAGTAAACAGTTCCGTCAGGCATTTTCCTCTAGCGGCATCTGGCTTAAAGCTTCATCCCTCTCAGATACATATCTGAGCCCATTCGAGGGTAAGTCCACCACCTCCGTCTGCTCCAGGCTCCTCTCCAAGCCCAGGTGCAGCTGCCAGGAGGAGAAGGCGACAGCCCTCTGACTCCTTCCCATCCCAGGAGCCCACGCCTGCAGCCTGCCGAGGGCGCTGGGCCTCAGGGTGTCACCCAAAGAGGTGCATGCCCGTGGCTGGCCGTGGGCTATGGGGGTAGAGTTCCCATCTGATTCTTGGAGATTTCTCTCGTGTCCCATGGTGACCTCTGGGTCTTCAGGCACCGTCCTCTCCTCCCTTAGCCAACCAGTGTTGAGGACCCTACAGAGTCTCAGCTCAGCACCATTCTCATTCCTATGAGAAGGGGTACCCCCAGCCCACCAGTGGGTGATACTTTGGGAGGCATGGCTGGCCCTCAAGCCACTTCAGTGGCCTCTCTGGGTCCACAGGAACCCGAGGAATCCTGTCCCGCCCACCTTGACATGATGGGTGCAGGTGGGAGTTCCTGCCCTACTTGCCCCAGCTCTAATGTACCTGCGGGTCTGCCTCTTGGTTACCTTCAGGGGAAGGGGGTGCTTCTGCTGAGCCCTTCAGACTTCAGGGAAGACGATCTTGTTGCTGTGGGGTGGTGGATCACTTTTTCACCCCACCCCTCAACACACAGTGTACTCTGCTGTCCTTTGTCTCACGGGACGATCTGCTGGGGCAAGGTGGAACACAGGAGGGACAGGAGAGTGGTCCAATGTCCTCAGTTACTGCCGGGGACCATTTTCCTTGCAGAATATATTACTCTGAATGTGCTTTCCTACCTCATGATGTCTTTCCTCCAGAAACAGAGTTCTGAAGGGGGAAGGGGAGAGGAGGGTGTGGTCAGGCAGCCTCTGATCTCAAAGCCTTTTCTCTTTCCTTTCTGGTCCACGGTGAGAAATCATCTGGCCATCTTGTTGCTTAGGACCGACCCTGGTGTGTGAGATGGGAGTTACAGGCACGAAGGCAGGGAACTTGCCTGCCTCTCCCCACTTCTGAGGGCTCCAGGAGCTTTGGTGATCCTTGGTCTGTGGCTGCATCTCTGTGGTCACTGCCTCCATGTCACATGGCCTCTGCCCTATGTGCCTCTGCTTTCTCATAAGGACTCTCTCATTGGATGAGGGCCCAGCGTCATCCAGGAGGATCTCATCTCACTAGTTACTTTCCAAATAAAGTCTCCCTCACAACTCCAGGTGGATGTGAATCTCTGGGGGACCCTATCCAACACAATGCAGTGTGGGACTCAGGGTCTCTGCCGAAGCTGACACCTTCCCAGGATCTCTTAGCTCCTCTGCCAGTGAGCAGGCCGGATCCAGGGGACAGTGGAACATCTGAGGCTCTCATCTTTTGCCTGGACTCTCCACCTGCTGCAGAAGTGCAGGTGTTTTGGAGTCTGGAATGGGCCCTGGATAATCTGAGCATCACGGGGAACACCTGCATCCTTGCTCCCAGCAGATGATGGAACACTTCGACCTTTGCTGTGAGTAACTGTTCCTTCAGGCCCCAACGCAGAGGAGCCGGAGGCCCAACGTCAGCTGACAGTGCTGGTGGCCTGGGCCGCGTTTACGGTGTCTGGTGCCTTTGTGCTTCTGCCCAGCCAGGCCAAGCACTGAATAGAGTGTCTGCCACCATGTAAGAGTGAGCCTCAGACTTGGGGGCCCCAGAAGGTCTAGCTGAGAGTTTTTGGGTTTGGGACAAACGTAGCTGTCACCTGGTCTATTGAAGCTCCAAGTGGCTGCGTGTTGCAATGACCCAGAATTCTTGAAAGAACTGATGTCTGGATCCCAATTCTGATGTGGATTAAATATGTGAACTGTTAGAAATTGATTCTAATATGAATCCTGGAAATGGGTTGTGGCCTGGGTTTCAGGGCTTTTTAAATTCTCTTTTTCAAAACATCTTTATTTAGGTCCAATTAACACTCACGATGTGTATAGCACAGTGGTTTAGCACAGTGGTTTTCAGTAGTTACAGGGTTGTATGTGCATCATCACTATCTTAATTTAGAACGTTTTTGTTGCCCCTAAACGGAATCCCAGACTTGTCAGCAGGCACACCTCATTACCACCACCACTGCTCTCTCAGCCCCAGGCAATCCACTTTCTCTCTCTCTAGAGATTTGTCTTTTCTGGCCTTTCATATAAAAGGAACACGAGGTTGTAACTGGCTTCTTTCCTTAACATATTTTCAGGGTTCATCCATGTTGTAATGTTCCTTTTTATTGCTAAGCACTCTTCTATTGTATGCATGCGCCACGTTTTGTGTGTCCGCTCATCAATTCAGTTCAGTTCAGTCGCTCAGTTATGTCCAACTCTTTGCAACCCCATGAATTGCAGCACACCAGGCCTCCCTGTCCATCATCAACTCCCGAAGTCCACCCAAACCCATGTCCATCGAGTCGGTGATGCCATCCAACCATCTCATCCTCTGTCGTCCCCTTCTCCTCCTGCCCCCAATCCTTCCCAGCATCAGGGTCTTTTCCAATGAGTCAACTCTTCGCAGGAGGTGACCAAAGTGTTGGAGTTTCAGCTTCAACATCAGTTCTTCCAATGAACACCCAGGACTGATCTCCTTTAGGATGGACTGGTTGGATCTCCTTGCAGTCCAAGGGACTCTCAAGAGTCTTCTCCAACACCACAGTTCAGAAGCATCAACTCTTCAGTGCTCAGCTTTCTTCACTGTCCAGTTCTCATATCCATACATGACTACTGGGAAAACAATAGCCTTGACTAGACGGACTCATCAGTGATGGACATTTAGGTTCTTTCCACATTTTTGCTGTTATGAGTAACGCTGCTACGATCATCCACGTGCAAGTTTTCCTGTGGATGCTCTATTGCCTTGAAGTTCACCATTTCCTGGAACTTCCCTGGTGACGCAGTGGAGAAAAACCTGCCTGTGAATGCAGGGGACACAGGTTCAACCCCTGGTCTGGTAAGATTCCACATGCTGAGGGGCAACTAAGCCCGCGCACCTCCACTATTGCGCCTCTGCTCTAGAGCCTGTGAAGTGCAACTGCTGAGGCCCACTTGCCTCGAGCCTGTGCCCCACAGCAAGAGAAGCCACTGCAACGAGAAACCCACCCGCCCCAATGAAGAGCAGCCCCTGCTCGCTGCAACTAGAGAAAGCCCACAGATGGCCGCAGAGATCCAGTGCAACCAAAAATACGTAAATAATTACAATTATAACCCCCCAAAAGCTTGCCATTTCCTGTCACTCTATGAATGTTTCAAAAGGAGTCGGTTATTACCTCCCACTAGTATAAGCCAGCTTCTTCTTGGTAGTGTTTGCTTCTCATATGTAGTCCTGATCTTTCTGTAATTAAACAAAATCTCTTGTGATTAAAATGTAGCTTGATAATAATTTTCTTTTTAGTTCAATCTGATAACCTCTGTCCATTCATAATCAGAATTCCTATTCTGGGTTTGTATCTACCATGTTATGAAATTTCTTATTTTACGTTTTATGTATTTTCCTCTTTTCTTGTCTTTTTAATTGACCTTTCAGTAGTTCATCCCCACCCCGGTAGTTTGGAAGTTACATAGGTCTGTATTCTTTTTTTAGTTAGCCTTACATTGTGAATATTTAGTCTAAAAGGAATCAATGTTTCCTCATTTACTCTCAAAAAGTAGAACCATAGAATGTTTCAACTTCTATCATCCCTCCCAGTATATATTAAAAAAACAAAACAGCAAACAGCTTCCTCATTTGAAACATTCATAAATTGACAGGGGGACTTCACTGTCAATTTGCCAGTGTTCCAGTGGCTAAGAGTCAGCTCTCCTAATGCACGGGGCCCAGGTTTGAACCCTAGTCAGAGAACAAGATCCCACATGCCACAATTAAAGATCCCATGCCACATCTAAGAAAGATCCCACATAAATGTTAAAATGTTAAAAAAATAAAATAAATTGACAGGAAACTGTGTACAGAGAGGTCCTGTGTACACTTCACCCAGTTTTCCACAATGGGTACATCTTACATAATTATAATACACTATCAAAACCAGGAAATTGACACTCATAAAATTGTGTATAGTCCTCTCATTTGATCAGATGTGTAGATTTATGTAACCACCACAATCAAGGCACAGGAATATTCCCTCACTACCAAGATCTCCTCAACATCCTTCAGAGTCACACCCACTACCTATAACCTTCCCCACTGCCTATAACACCTAGCAAGCACTGATCTCTTTTCCATCTCTATGATGTTGTCATTTTGACAAAATGATATAAAATCATCCCATATGTGACCCTTGGAGATGAACCTTTTTTCTCAGTGTAATGCCCTTGAGATCTATCCAGGTTGTTGTCAGCAGTACCATGTTTTTTTTGTTTTGTTTTGTTTTTTTGCCAAGTGCTATTCAAGGGTACGAATGCACCAGCTTTTGTTTAACCACCCTACTTCTATTGTCAGACATTTTACTTGTTTTTACTCTTTGGCTTTTATGAATAAAAATTGCTATAAATAATTACATACAGATGTTTACGTGGACATAAGTTCTCTTCCTCCGGGATAAATGTCCAAGACTATATAATCCTGGGCCATATGATAACTGTATGTTTAGATTTTTTGGAAGTCTTTATTGAATTTGTCACAGTATAGCTTCCGTTTTTCTGTTTTGGTGTTTGGCCTCAAGGCATGTGGGATCTTATCTCCCTGACCAGGGGTTGAACCTGCACCCCCTGTGTTGGAAGGCAGAGTCTCAACCACTGGACTGCCAGGGAAGTCCTGATGAGTGTTTTCTACTCAGGTTTTTCCTTCATTCTCACTTTGCTCCACAAGAAAGTGGGGAGAGTTTGGGAGACTCCGAGGAACCAGCCCCAAAGCCCCAAATATGAAAAGACCAGACTGGGCAGAAATGAAATTTCCAGATCCTGACTCAAGGTTTTCCCTGATTGCTCAACTTAAAAAGCATAACCACATTCCAGGTAGAAGAAAATCCGTTTTTATTCTAAAAGCCCAGCGTGCCTTGTGGTTTTGCTATTCTCTCCCCTTCAGTCTCATAAACACCCCAAGAATGACTCACAGACGTAAACATCAATCAGGAACTGTCTCCAGCCTGCGAGACAAAATCCAGTGCCGTCTGCAAAGCTAAGTTCTGCTCCCTCATTTTATCACTGTTTTGATTTCCAAGGGGTCCCCAGGGCATCTGGTTTCCATCAGTTCCTGCTTCCTCCAGATGGAATGACCCAGCCAGCTCCCCACAGGTCACCACACCTCTTTCCTCACTTTTGGAAAGTTGGAGATTTCCTCTGCATTCCATGGTTTATGTCACATATCTATGCAAAGTAATTGGACGGCTCTGTGTATTTCAGCATTCCTCGACGTTATGTGACTTATCTCCATCTTGAGAACTGTGGCTGGTTTTTGTAAATCACTGGAGAGTGGCAGAAACTGGCGGAAAGGGTCAGGGTAAGGGAAGAGCCTCAGACCCCCCCACCAGGAGCAGACAGACCGCCAACCACAGTGGGTCCTGGCTCTGTGGAGGGCCCCGGGTTGGCTTTCCCAAAGCCATTTCCAAGCCCACGCGCACTGATTCCCAAGTGAAAGAAGCTCCACCAGCAATCGCCAGCTTTCCCCAAGCCTTCCCACGGGGCAAGTGTTTCCTGATGTTTCACAGGCAAAGACCGAATGCCAGGTGCCAAGGTCAGAGTCAAAAAAACGCTGGAGTGTTTGTGCATTAGAGAGACAAACCCAGGATACATGTGTAAAAGAGCTAAATCACAGCATGGGGAAAACATCACCAATGCTGGTTCTGGAAAGACTGGGTCACTCACAGCATCTGTAAATGCGGAAAAATGCTCCAGAGATATGAAGGCCCGTGCTAATAAGAGCTGTGCCCCCAGGTGAGTCTTGAAGCGTCACTGAGTCAATGTAGAATTCAGAGGTTCTCAGAGCCTGTTCAGCCTTTCCAGGGTAGGACGTGTCACAACAGGAATGAAGCTCACAAAATGAAAGCTCGCTACCCTGACCAGACAGCTGCTGTTCGATGCTGAGTCCAGTGTCCTGTGGACCAAACCCCAGGGTTCAGAAGTAGGAGGCCTTTGGGGATCACCCAGTTGGACAATTTTATAAATGAGAACTCGGCTCATGGAACACGCCTCCCCCTCCCTGCCATGTCAGCTCCGTGTCCTCAGGAGGGGCACCCCATCACTGTGTGCCTCACTTTCCTCCTTGGAATCTCTTTTCACTAAGATGCTGAGAAACAGCCTTACCTCCTACACGGGGTCTATGGCCCACACGCAGGTCCAGACAGCGCTACCAGGACCATCTCCGCTGGGCTCTGTGCGTTGATGCCAGCAGCTGTGCCCTTGCAGAGGCTGCGTCCTCTGTACAAAATACAACAGTGCTCTGCTGCCAAGGATTGAGAAAATGGAAAATTTAGCTTCTCGTTCCATGACGCAGTTCTATTGACAGCTACATTTGGGTAAATGGAAGTTTGAGGTTTTCATGGTTTTCTGATATTCTGACCACACCACACCATACCACACCAGAACTTGGCACTGGTTGCTAACACACTCTGGATCAATCAAGGTTTGACCTGAGAAACAGGACCAGCAGGATGTGTGTGTGTGTGTGTGTGTGTGTGTGTAGGCTTATTACAAGGGACTGGCTTATGTGATTGTGGTTGGCTGGCTAGGTCTGAATTCATAGGGCTGGCTATTAGAAAGGGCAGACTGGAACTCCTGAGCACTAGCTCAAGCTGCTGGCCACAGATGAAATTCTTTCGTCTTTAGGGAAACCTCAGATCTGCTTTTAAGGCCTTTCAACTGATCAGGCGAGGTCCACCCCAGTTATCCAGGCCATTTCCCCTATGTAAAGCCAGTTGATGATGGACTTTTATCACAGCTACAAAATTACCTTCCCAGCAGCATCTAGGTTAGTGTTTGAATGGATGGCTGGGAACTGTAGCCTTGCCACACGGACCCAGAGCTGACCCCGCACTCTCTGTCCATGCAGAATGAGCCCTTTTATACCCGCCAGTCCTTGAAATTCGCATTTGCTAGACTCTGATGCCACCAAGATAACAGACTTCACCAACTGATTGTTGACCGGTGGGGATTTTAATACCTGGCCCTGCTCTCCCCAGGCCTCCTCTGTGGCCGCTCTGCACATAGCATACTGGCTGTGGACTCCTCTTGACTTAAACATGTGCCTAAGAAGTGCACTCTTCCTGTGTCCCAGGCCTTCAGAGCTCTTGTCTGCTAGTCTGGTGCTTCTCAAGCCACCTGTGGCAAAGGACCAGTTGCTTTGTTTTGTTTTTCATTTCCAATCCATTATGCGACTTAAACGTTTGTAAATTACGACAAAGATGAACCACCAGGAAAAATGACCATGCATTTAGATGACCGGGAGCTCTCAGAGTGGACATCGGCTCACAATTTCTGTGTTCACCACACGCCCAGGACAGGCAGTCTCAGGACGTCACTGAGCACGGAGCAACGCACGAATTCCTTCTGTGAATATTGCTAGAGTGTTTGCTGTGTGCCAGGCCCTGCTTTCTCTCACGGAACTTTAAATGGAGGGAGACAATGAAGAAACATCATAAATAAGTAAATTAAACTATGTTAGAAGGTAAAAACTAAAGGAAAGGAGAGGATGGGAGTGCTGGGTTGGTTGGGCTTCCCACCTCCCCCACCCTTGACGGGGTATATCAGGGTTCTAAATAGTAAAGTAAATCCATCTGTAGAAAAGTGTGCTCGGTTGTCCTTACCTGTCAATGTGCGTGTTATGGGTTAAGTCACTTCAGTCGTATCCAACTCTTTATGACCCTATGGATTGTAGCCCACCAGGCTCCTCTGACCTTGGGATTCTCCAGGCAAGAATACTGGAATGGGTTGCCATGTCCTCCTTCAGGGGATCTTTCAGACCCAGGGATCTTACATGTGTGTCTCTTATATCTCCTGTGTTGGCAGGCAGGTTCTTTACTGAGCCACCAGAGAAGCCCAACAAACAAACCGTCTGAATCACCAGGGAAGCCCAAGAATATTGGAGTGGGTAGCCATTGCCTTCTCCAGGGGATGTTCCCAACTCAAGGATCCAACCACTATCTTTTGTGTCTCCTGCACTGGCAGGTGGGTTCTTTACCGCTAGCACCACCTGGGAAGCCTTATCTGTTAGTACACTTGTGTTTTAACAGTAATCTTATTACGCAGGATGAGAGCTGAGAGCCCAGAGTTGACATGTGTGACACAGTTGTCCACCCTGAGGGCCTGGGATCTCTGAATTGGCAGTGGAAGCGCGTGGACAAACCCCCAGGGATTTCTGAATGGCGCTGGGAGCAGAGAGAACAGGAGGAAGAACAAAAGGTAACAGAAAAGACAGGTTAAGAAGCCAGGCTCCCCGGGACTTCTCTGGCGGTCCAGTGGTTAAGACTCTGCACTTCCACTGCAGGGGGTGTGGGTTTGATCCTGGTCATGGGACTAAGATTCCACATGTAATGTGGCACGGTCAAAAAGGAAAAAAAAAGAAAGCCAGGTACACATCACCCCTCATGCTGAACAGGAGGAGGGAGGAATGTTCTGGGCTCATTTTAACTCGGCAAGTGGCAGCTTCAAGGGAGGGCTCTGGAGTCCCATAGACTTAGCACAGTGCAGACAATCTGAGAAATCATTAGTCTTGCTGCAATTAGCAATTTTTTAGCAACAATAATGCATTCATTGGCATCACCCCAGTGGACTGGGTGTTCAACTGTGAAGAAAAAGAACAAAATCTAAGAATGTGCACAAAGGGCTAGAAATAGAGTGTCAAGGCTGCCTAAAAACTGCCGTGAAACAGGGGCCTTGGAGAACTTTTTAGCTTTCAGGCTGAAAAGAAATTCCAGGAGCCGGTGCGAGTTTATTGTTCCACTTGACATGTAAAGCGGCGACAGGCGATAATAATAGGTGAGATAATAGTGCCCACTGTTAATCCCCATGCTGCCCTATGAGGGGGGGCACTTCCATTGTCCCCCGTTTTCAAATGAGGTCTGAGAGGCTGGCTGGCCAAGGCTGAGCATGGGCTCGTGCTGCACCTACTGGCCATTCGGCTACATGTCTGCGCTTCTACCCACAATGCCATCCTGCCTCTCAGGAGTACCCTGTATCCCTTTCAGCAAGCTGGGGGACTGTTCTGGGCAGAGGGAGCAGCCCTGCTTCCCCAGAGCTCCAGCAACCCAGGACCCTCAGAGAGCTGGTACTTCGCTGGCTCAGCCAGCCAAGACCAGCACCTAAGACAGTGCCTGAGTCCCAGGCCAGGCTCCAGGAAGCTAAGACAGCCCCAACAAGAGAAGCCCAGGCTACTTCCTCAGAGCCGGCCAGGGCACACAGCCTCCCCAATCACCTGTGTTTGGAAAGAGATGGACAGAGGGATGGAAGGATGGATGGATAGAGGTGAAGGGAGGGAGGGAGGGAGATGGGGGACAGCCAGAGCCGTGGAGAGCTGCCAGCAGAACAAAAGCAGAGCTTTGGGTGAGCCCTGATTGGTGACTGTTGGCATCGGGGAGCTGACAGTGGACTAGTTAGAAGTAGGACATCCTTTGTGATTGGTTACGGGGCACATTTGTTTTCTGCAGTTTGGCCCTGAGTTGAAAGCAGGGACAAAAACCAGGGAAGCTGGCAGTCACAGACAAGTCCTGGCTGTTTTGTCCTGATTGCTGCACGGGTGTTGTCTGAGTTCTATGGTCAACCCGGTCTGGCTGTTGTCTATTTGTATGCTTGATCGCTCCTGCTGAGAATGTTCTCCCAATGCGGGCTCCCAGGAATTGCACATGCTCTGGTGGGCATTGTGCCCCAGGGAGCTGAGGGTCCACTGTGCTCCTGCAAATGGACTCACAGGCCCGGGAGCAGAGTGGCTCTAGCCCCTGGCATGGTGACGGAGGGCTGCATCATGGCCACAGATGGTACCTACTCTGGTCCTCTCTGTGGGGACTAAGCTGAGCTTCAGGACCCCCTTGCCAGGCTAGATACCCACTGTTCTCTAGCCTGTTAGCTCTGAAAAGCCTTGGAGCTTGGGATTGATAGCAGGAGGAAGGAAGCCCAGTTAGGTGGCCTCGTTTCTACAATCCTCTGCCCCTAGTGTCTTCAAGTCAGTCTCCCCTGTGCTGCGTTGCAAAGTAGCATGCTGCTTTGTTATTGGTGTTGCTAATTAGTCGCTCAGTCGTGTCCCACTTTTTTATAACCCCATTGACTGTAGCCCCCCAGGCTCCTCTGTCCATGGAATTCTCCAGGTAAGAATACTGGAGTGGGTTGCCATTTCCCTCTTCCAGGGGATCTTCCCGACCCAGGGATCCAACCGGCTTCTCCTGCATTACAGGCAGATTCTTTACCACTGAGCCACCTGGGAAAGTCGGCACTGCTGATTATCCTCTTTACTTGGAATACGAATATTTTGTTAGCATGCATAATTTTCATTCATTTTTATTTCCTTCAAGTGTTGCATTGTATACCATTTATCTTGGTCTCTGAGTGCTACAGATTCCCATAAATTCTGCACCCAGAGCAGGTGCCTTTCACTCCTCACCCCTCTACCTCCTTGCCTTTAAGTCCCGGGTGGTTCCCCCTCGGTGTCTGGTGTTCCAGGGCTGGTGAGTAAATTAGGCACATTTTTAACGGCTTTGTTAGGGCTTTGGTCATGGTTTCTGCTTGTTTAAAAATTATTAATAATTAATGATTAATTCATTCCACAAATATTCCATAAGATTTTTTAAATATATTTATTTATTTTCTTTACATTATTGTGTTGATTTTGCCATACATTGACATGAATCCGCCATGGGTATACATGTGTTCCTCTTCCAGAACCCCCCTCCCACCTCCCTCCTGATTCCATCCCTCTGGGTAATAACAGAAAAACCTGAACAAATTTTTTGGCCAACTCAGTTTTTCTTGTGCCAACTCCGTTCCAAGAACCACACCAGGTGCAGGGGGTGCAAGAGTGAGCAAAATGACGGTGGGTGGGCTTGGCCCTGTGGAGCTTAAGACCCTCAGGGCAGAGTCTCAGACTCTCTGCAGCCCTCACACTCCCTACCTTTGCCCTTGTGGAAAGAGGGTTCCTGGAGAGGCCTCTGGTGGGCAGCCCACATGTTGAGGGAGTGAGCTGAGCCACATGCCTCTGGTCCCATGGTTTTGGCTCCACCAAGGGGGCAGTGGGCTCGCGCTGCCCAGCTGTTGGCAGCAGCCACAAGATGCCTGCACCAAGGACTCCAGGGGTCAACTCCGAGAGGCCCTGCCCTCTCTCCATCCTGGCCAGCACATTGCTGCTCTTTCATAAACACACTTGGAGTTTTGGAAACCAGTTCTAACTGTCCCCAGCCCAGGACCTCACAAAAGGTGGACCATCCATGGGTGTTAAACAAGGGTGAATGGAGCAACAGTGAAAGAGCCCCTCTCGTGAAACCTTCCGTGTCATCTGCTGGGTGAACCCAGGTGGAAATGGCATGGGATCAGCCTTGCTCCTCACTGGCAAGCCTTCCCATCGCCTTGTAGGGGAGACGGTCCTGTCTGCAGGTCTGAGCTCAGGAACCCTCAGGTCTTTAGGATAAGGAACAGGTTGGAGTCTCCCAGCCTAAGTCTGTGATGACATGGGCTCTCCAGCTGACCTGTATTCTTGCTCCTTCTCTGCTGAGATGCCCTGTTTCACTGCTGTTGTATGCTCATATCCAACTCGTTGGGACCCCATGGACTGTAGCTCACAAGGCTCCTCTGTCCATGGGATTTTCTAGGAAAGAATACTGGAGTGGGAAAATCTCCAGGAGATCTTCCTAACCCAGGGATTGAAGCAGAGTCTCTTGTGTCTCCTGCATTGGCAGGCGGATTCTTTATCATGGCATCACCTGGGAAGCCACCTTGTTTCACTAAAGCTCTGTGTTTCCTTGGGCAGGTTCCACAGCTCTGTGGGGGTATTTTCCATGTCAGAAGTGTCTCATTTTGTGGTATAAAAGGCCCAAAGGTCTAAATTGTAGCTTCAGTCTCTCATCCACTAAAAGGCTTCTCCGTGGTCCTTCCCCTGCCCTGACACTTTCACCCTTGGCTGAGGCCTGACTTGTGCTGGAGTGGGAGGTGGTTAACGTATTCACCCATAGGATGGATCGACACCACAATCTTGCTATTTGTTTTCAACTCGTCCCATCTGTTCTCTTCTTCCCTTTTCCTGCTTTCTTTTGGATTTTTTTTTTTTTTTTATGATCCCTTTCTACCTCTGCAGTTGTCTTCCTGGCTGTTATGGGCTGACTGGGGTCCCCTCAACATTCATATGCTGAAGCCGTCACCCCCAGTGTGATGATGGTGTTAGGAGGTGGAGGCTTTGGGAGGTGAAGAGGGTTAGGTGAGGTCAGGAGGGTGGGGCCCTCGTGGTGGGGTTAGTGCTTTGCTGAGTAAAGAGCACTGAGAGCTTGCGCTTAGCCTCTACCACGAGAGGGCTTATCAAGAAGCCAGCGCCTGGGCCTCCCATGACTCATGTTTCTTGCATTGGCAGATGGGTTCTTCACCTCTAGGGCCACCTGGGAAGCCCCATCCCTTCGTTTCCTCTGTGTGTGTATATCTGGATCATCACACATTAAATTAATACCATGCTGTATGTTATTTGTGTCTCAATTTCAAAAACCCCTAAATTTTAAAAAATACTTGAAAAAAACTCAAGACCTTCAAATTAAGAATTGTTTAGTCGATATTTTGTTTTGTTTTATGAAGATATTTTATTTCTGTATTCCTCAATACAAGTCAGTTGCTACTGCTGCTGCTAAGTCGCTCAGTCGTGTCCGACCCTGTGCGGCCCCATAGACGGCAGCCCACCAGGCTCCCCCGTCCCTGTATTCTCCAGGCAAGAACACTGGAGTGGTTGCCATTTCCTTCTCCCATGCATGAAAGTGAAAAGTGAAAGTGAAGTTGCTCAGTCATGTCCGACTCCTAGTGCCCCCATGGACTGCAGCCCACCAGGCTCCTCTGTCCTGGGATTTTCCAGGCAAGCGTGCTGGAGTGGGGTGCTATTGCCTTCTCTGTAATACAAGTCAGTGATTGCACACAAAATAGCAATTCAGTAAAATCAGCTCCATTTGAGGTTAATGTAATGTGATGGTTGTAAGTTTTAGCTGTAATCAATTTCTTAAAAGTACCTTTAATTACAAAGTTTCTTATACGCCTAGATTTCTTAAAAATTTAAATGGTTCATTTTGTCTTTGTTATCCTTGTAAACATTTCCTTTTGTAGGTTTCATAAAGTATTGTTGTTTAGTGGCTAAGTCCTGTCTGACTCTTTGCAGGCAAGAATTTCCCAGGCAAGAATAGTGGAGTGGGTTACTATTTCCTTCTCCAGTGGCTCTTCCTGACCCATGGATCTAACCCCCATCTCCTGCGTTGGCAGACAGGTTCTCTACCACTGAGCCACCAGGGAAGCCCTTCACAAAGAATATTGTCAGTACTATGGCACATGAATATAATTCACAAACACTTGTACTGGGGGCAGGTGGTCAAGCCATGTCCCCCAGCCAAGTGAGGTGGGCAGGGCCTCCCCGAGTTGCCCCTTCTTGAGGGTCCTTGAATTCAATTCATGAATAAGAAAATCAAGCTGGTTAATATCTCCCCTTCTTTCTTTACAGAGAGGTCAGCCACACCTAGAAATCAGGCCCTTCTGCATGTTTTTGGAAGTAATATTTAAAAAAAAATTTATTTATTTGCTGCAAGCGGGGGTTACTCTCGTGTTGCACAGCAAGCATGGGCTCAGGCTTCAGCAGTTCTAACACATGGGCTTGGTTGCCCCATGGCATGCAGAATCCTCCGGAACCTGTGTCCCCTTCATTGACAGGTGGATTCTCAACCACTGGACCACCAGGGAAGTCTTAGAAGTAACATTTATGGGAGCATAGCCACACCCACCATCCACATGTCATCTGTGGCGGCTTCAGAACTATGATGGCAGAGTTGAGTGGTTGCCACAGAGACCATCCAGATTCCAAAGCCTAAACTATTTATATTATCTGGTCCCTTACACAAAAGGTGTGCTGGACCCCAGGACCACTCACGTGGGCTGGGGACTTGAAGGAAACTTTTGCAGCAGGCCTGCCTCTCTGATATTCCTGGTAAGACTGGGAGCGGTTGAGAGCTCAGAGCTTTTGTATTTCAGAAAACCCAGTCTCCATGGATGCCAACTGCAGGTTTCCCAGCACAGCACAAAACTGTATTTTCCCCTCACAGGAACCCATTTAACTAGGCGGCCTGTGAGTCATGGGTGATGAGACCAGCTCTGTCCCTGAGAGGCCACACCCATGGAAAATGGGAAAGTCATCTCCTTCAATCTAAGCAGAAGGAGTGGCAAAGAGACCAACTGGACATCGTGGGGGGCCCTGCAGATAGGACTCAGGGACCAGGTATTCTAGGTAAGGGGGCAGGAGAAGGAAACTATTCCAGCTTGCAGCATCTTAGAGGCTGCACTAAGTAGAGCCCAGAGTGTCAGGGGCATCGCTCTGGACCTCATAGTCTGCAGGGGCTTGGGATATACTTTGGTCCTCACAGTGACAAGGGCACACTGCCCAGTGCCATGTGGGGGCCAGCATGCCCTTCCCAGCCCCCGCCATCTGTATGGTGGGGTCAGAAGCACTGGCCTCAAAAGGTTCAGGCAAGAGAAGACAGAGCATCAGCCCATGAGCTGAAGAGAGGGGCTGATGCTGGACAGGAGCTGGTGGGTGTTCTCAGAGCCAGACCCTCAGAGAGGGCCGAGCCCCACGTCTTGGCTATTGTAAATAGTGCCGCCGTGAGCACTGCGGTACGTGTATCTTTTTCAGTCAGAACTTTCTCTGGACATATGCCCAGGAGTGGGATTGCTAGATCATATGGTAACCCTATTTTAAGTTTTGTAAGGAATCTCTATACTGTTTTCCATAGTGGCTACATTTTTCTGTGTCTTTAAATAAGACCAGTGATGGTTCCAGCACCCCTCCACACATTCTCCGTTTCTACCTCCCCATCTCTGGAGCAGGGCTTTGTCCTTGTCAGAAATAAAGCCCACCAGCCCACACCCAAGGAATGGGCTTGGAGACAAGAGGTGCAGCAGAAAGCGAGGCTTTAGTGATGGTCTTGCAAGGTGGATTCTTTACCGTCTGAGCTACCAGGGAAGCCCGTGTATACTAGAGTGGGTAGCCTATCCCTTCTTCAGGGGATCTTCCCAACCCCGGAATCGACCTGGGGTCTCCTGCCTTGCGGGCAGATTCTTTACCATCCGAGCCACTGGATGGGGTGGCAGGTGACCTTGCAGGTTCTGATGGAGTTATAGGGTGGGATTGAAGAGTCTTTGTTTTCAGTTGTTTTCTAGGTGGTCTGATCAGAGGACCACCCTTCAGGTAGGAGGCTCTCAAGCTTAAAGACCTTAAAGCTTTGCAATTAAAGTGGTCCCTTGATTGGACAAACCAGTAGCATTTGGTGAACTGGAAAATCAGATTCCAAGCCTGGCTTCACTGATTGCAAAATGGGTGGGGTCGTGAGAAAGTTCAGACGCCTCTGAGAACCATCAGGGAATTCTTAGGGGTTCCTGACGAAATTAGACAGCCGTGTCACTGCTACTGGCAACAACCAGGTGACCCGCGGGTCTGAGTGTGCCCAGGTCTCTCTCAGAAAGTCTCAAGTTCTGGGAAGCCCCTTGGTTTCAGGCACTCCAGCATGGCCACGTGGGGTTCTTATCAGCGCTTTCCCACCAGCAGAGATGCTCGGGGGGCTCCTCTGGGGGTTCAGTGGTTAAGAATCCACCTGCCAATGCAGGGAACACAGGTTCGATCCCTGTTCCAGGAAAATCCCACATGTCGCGGAGCACTGAAGCCCGTGCTTCACAACTACTGAGCCAGCACTCGAGCCCGTGAGCTGCCAGTACTGAAGCCTGGTGCCTAGAGCGTGCGCTGCACAAGAGAAGCCACTACAGTGAGAAGCCTGAGCACTGAATGAAGAGCACCCTGCTCGCCCCAAGTAGAGAAAGCCCAAGGACAGCAGTGAAGACCCCTCACAGCCTAAATAAATAAAGATTAGCAATGCTAATCATGATAGATGCCTGGGTACTCAGTACAGCACAGGTTCCTCTGTCTGCGAGCAGGGTGACAGGAAAGGAAAGAGATTGTCAGTATAGAACGCTTGTGAGAGATACAAGGGAGCTGGCAAGGGAGTGCTACTCTGAGAAGTTAGTAGCTACATTTTAAAAACAATTTTAAGGGAGGGGGCATGTATACCTTTGGCCGATTCATGTTGATGTATGGCAGAAACCAACATGATACTGTAAAGCACAATTAAAAATAAATAAATTTTTTAAAAGGAGAGAGCCTAGGCAATAAACAGCAAACCAACCAACCTATACCAGTTTTGTTTATTTTTTGGCCACACTGCACAACATGTGGGATCTTAGTTTCCCAACCAGGGATTGAGTCCATGCCCCCTGCATTAGAATTGCAGAGTCTTAACCACTGGACTGCCAGGGATGTCCTATATTTTTATAATCAAAAGAAAAGTAAGGAGGGGTTAGAGACCACCTTCTTCCTCCTTCTCGAGTAGACATCAAGCTTTCATCATTAGTTCTTCCTTCACGTTGGGCAAGGGAGTTTTCTTGTCCCTACATGGTCAAACTGGGGCTGCCATGATGCAGTGGAGATGAGCAAAAAGGCAGTAATATATAGTAAAGTATGGTAATAACTCAGGTTTCAGTATAATGTCATCTTCCCCTTATGTTTTTGTTTTTAATGCACAGAGGAACATGTCCTAGGAATCATTAACTTACTGACCTCACTGGGCAGGATGTGGGTCTCATGCAAGGTTGTTTTATTGTTTGGGGGTATGTCTTATATTTCTGTTGCATGGTTTTGTTGCTAGACCATGTGGTTCTTGGTTTGTTGTGGTTCTGACTCATTGGAAAAGACCCTGACATTGGGAAAGATTGAAGGCAAAGGAGAAGAGGGTGCAGAAGATGAGATGGTTAGGTAGCATTACCGACTCAGTAGACATGAATTTGAGCTAGCTCCAGGAGATGGTGGAGGACAGAGGAGCCTGGAGTGCTGCAGTCCATGGGGTTGCAGAGTTGGACACGACTTAGCTACTGAACAACAATGACAAACCTGCTCTCTTGAGCAATCATTAACTTACAGGAGTTGCCCATATTTTTCCTTTCATCTTTTAATGGAGTTAACTAATTACTTACTTTGTCCCTTTACTCTGTCCCTATCAAAAGGATTGAAATTTATAGCTCCTTTTTGTTTAAGGAGTATTCAGGGACAGAGGCCAGGTTGGAGGGGATACATTGTAGGTGACAAATCCGCCAGTCGCGGCAGAGACCAGAGAGGGAGTCAGGGATGGATGGCATCCACAGCACTACAGGCTAGTCTCCACAGCCCTGTTTGTGCAGGCAGCCACCCTGCTTCCCGGATGACCTGTCCCCACCCCAGGAGTCTGGGAGATGCAGAGACATCCTCGTCTCTGCACAATGCATGTCCTTGGGCTAGATTTAGAGACAGACAGGCTGAGTCCAACCACAGGCAGGAAATTTCATTTCCAGACTTCCATCAAATTCTTCTTTCCTGACTCATGACATTCAAAGCACATTTTGTATTGCAAACAAAGCGGAGAAGGCTTTTCCAACAGAGGCCTAGCCCTCAGGGCCCAGGTCTCTCTCTCCATCCCCTGAAGTTGGAAGTTAGACTTGAATCTGCAGGCAAACAGGACGTTAGTCGGTAAAAGCACAGAGCATGTGAGAGGGCTGGCACTTTTCAGTAAGAAAGCCATCATCTTGTAGCCTTTTGCTGGTGTTTCAAATACCATTTACTACTTAGAGTCCTTGACTTTCACCTTGGAGATACTCTTTTCCAATATGAGATATTATAAACCAAGTCATTGAAGAGGAAATTACTCTAGAACACAGTTTAATTTTTTTTAGTATTTCAAAAGAAGTCTTTGTCCTTTTAAGAAAGAAATACTTGCTATTTCCAGGTCTCAGGTGGAAGTGGAGCTGTAATGTTTTGGAAGCTGTTGGAGGGATGCTCGGCCTCTTAAAAGCAGCCTGTCCTTGAATGCCCCCAGCCACATACAAAGTGTGCCGAGTGGCCGGTGTGAGCGATGAACAGTTAGTGGAGACAAGGACAGTAGGGGAGTGGCGGGGAGAGGCCACCAGCCTGGGACTGCCCCCTGGGGCCTCACAGGACCTCTTCTGCCAGGACAGCAAAGGACACCCAAGGTCTGTCCCCTGAGGGAGACAGTCAGCGTGAACAAGTCCGACTGCGAGGTTTTTGGGGTGAAAACTCCCAGTTCTGGGTCCTTCATGTATAGTTCTGCTGTGAGCCCTGCTGTGCAGCAACAGTGCTTATCGCTTAGTCCACCCAGAGTTCTAGTTTGTCAGTGGGCATTCCGCTACAGTGGGGCTTCCCCGGTGGCTCAGAGGGAAGGAGTCCACCTGCAGTGCAGGAGCTCTGGGTTCGATCCCTGGGTCGGGAAGATCCCCTGGAGAAGGGAATGGCTACCCACTCCAGTATTCTTGCCTGAAGAATCCCATGGACAGAGGAGCCTGGCGGGCTACAGTCCATGGGGATGCAAAGAGTTGGACATGACTGAGCGACTCACACACACGCACACATTCCGCTACAATGGGCTGCAAGCAGCCAGACTTTCCTCTGAGGGCACTCCCTTCCTGGGCCAGGTTTCTATACCTGCTCCCACTTGGAACCAAGGGGGAGCTGTGAACATCCGGGCATTTGGCCCTGACCCCTGGAGGTGGGGCCAGAGCCCTGAGCTCGGGTGCATTCCCAGGTGATGCCACTGCACAGCCCCCAGGAGAGGCATTGTTTTTAAGGCACCTGCTCCTCGTGTAACCAGTGGGCTTGATGAAGAGGACTCGGGCCCGGGGTGGGTTCTCCTTAAGCGAGTACGACCAAAATGAAAGGAAATACAGGAGGGCTCCCTAGCTAAGGAGGATTGGCTGCTTCAAATGGATTAACTCTAAACAGAGACCAAAATTCTACTCTAAATTGGTGGTTCTCGACTGCTAGTGTGCATTAGAATCTCCTGGGGGCTTGTTAAAATTCAGATGGCTCCCCCTGCCCCCCAAATTTCCTGCTTCAGGAAATTTGCAGATCAAGGGGGGCCCGAGCGCCTGCATCATCAGCAGGCTCCCAGGGCTTGCTAATGCTGAGAGTCCAAGGACCCCCTGTGAGGACCACACTCTAAAGAGGGGCACAAAAATTAAAGGCTTGATTGAAGAGGGTTTTTTGTTTGTTTTTAATGAAAATAACAGGGAGTTTATTTTATCTTGGGTGTCCCTGGTGGCTCAGATGGTAAAGAATCCACCTGCAATGCAGGAGACCCGAGTTCAATCCCTGAGTCGGGAAGATCCCCTGGAGAAGGGAATGGCAACCCATTCCAATTTTCTTGCCTGGAGAATCCCATGAACCAGACGGGCAGTGGCAGGCTACAGTTCATGGGGTCACACAGAGTTGGACACGACTGTGCGACTAACACTTTCACCGTTTTATCTCACGTTTAATAGAGGTCTCAGGTGCCATCAATTCTTAGGCTAAATTAAGTGGGTGCGTGACGAGGGGAGGAGAAGGCAGGGAGGAGGAGTCAGGGGTGGGCAGCCTGGGACACTCCCGGGACTTGGCTGGGTTGAAACCAGGGCCAGCGCGTGTCAGAGTTCCACCGGCACCCAGCACAGCACTTTGGAAGGGGAGCTGGCAGGAGGGACCAGGCGTGAGTCCCAGGTGATTCGGAACTATAAATGCCTGACATTAGGTTTCGAGTGCCAAGGTATCCGCTTTAAAAGGCGTCCATCCTGAATGGACATGTTGCCGGCTGCATGACACACCACCTGTGGAAGACTCAGGTAGGATGTCCTGCCTCCTCCCACTCCATGGAGGCCCCGGGTAACCAGGTGCTAGTGACCCCACCTCTAGCTTCCTGCCCCCAATCTCTCCCTCTTATGCGTCAGTTAGCCCACGAGGGGCCCCTCAAAATCACACACACCCCTCCCTCAGACCCTAATAAATGCAGAGCCTGGGGTTACCTCGCTCTCTCGCGCATCCGCTCACCGTGTGGCCCTGGGCATGCCCTGTATCTACCAGGACCTGTGAGCCGTAAGTCTTGCTTCCCCTCCTGCCAGGTGGAGCCGCAGGAAGGGGACTCTGCCTGGAGCCTGAGACACAGCTTGGTCTGCTCCCCAAACTCAGAGCCCAAACTCGGGCAAAGGCTCTTCTTGACCAAACTTTAGACAGGTTTCCCCAGGCCTGGTTCAGGACCTGCCTAAGCCAGTCTCAGCAGAGAATCCTGCTAAGTCACCCCCCACCCTTGGCATCGGGGCAAGCTCCTTCATCCTCATCTTTGACTTCTACCCCTTGGCCTGCCTTTAACAAGAATCACCCTCCCCCAGGGCCTCCTGTTAGCAATTCTCCATCCACAGACCCCGCATGGCTCCCTGTCTGTAAGCCCCCAGCTGCCTCTGCTGCCCTCGGAGGTGAGCACAGCTTTTTCCTCTATCACAGCAGGGCTGAATGAAACCTGGCTCTATCACCTCTCATCAGCAACGCACTCCCTTGACCCTGAGGCTCATCAGTCAAACACGTGTTTCCACAGGCATCACTGCCCACCACCCCCTTCCTCCAGCAAGCAGAGGCCTTGGGGCTGCAAAACCCTCCCACTAACCCCTCTGCTTCGCAGCCTGGCTGGAATCTGGGTGCATCCATGCCTCACGTGGGGCGTTACCCTGGGGCTCATTGGGCAGAGACCCCCAGGCCTCCAGGTGCTAGGCCTGGCATTGACCTTCAGAAACCAGGTGAGCCAGAAACATCTCTCAGGGCACCCTGCCCACTTTGTGAAGCCTGAGGTCCCCGCTGGGCCAGCTTGGCCGCGGGGTTCTCTCTCTTCCTGCCCAAAGCCAGGGGTAAGGACCCGCCTGGACAGAGAACAAAGCCACCTATCCTCCTGGCCCTTCTGGCGGGAACTCAGCCTGGGGACGTGGAACAACGCCAAAGCAGACATGGGGAGGCTGCGAGTGGTGGAGACAGCGACAAGACCCAGATGGCCCAGCCTCCCGCCCACGGCACGCGTCCCCAGCTGAGGAACATTGTCCTGCCAGTGGTATTTAATGACGGGTCACGACGGCGGAAACTTGTCTTCCAAGTTGATTCAGCAGGAGGAAGCACTCTCTGGGGACTGTAAGTAGAGGGTGAGCCATTCAGCTCGCCTCCCCCACTGTGACTGTCAGAGCAAATGAAGCGAGGAAGCCTCGAACCTCAGCAGGTGGCCCTGGGGGCGGACATGGCCCGTCACCCACTGCTTGGCCCACATGCACTTCCCAGTCAAGAAGCTTCTCCTGCTGCCTGGCATTTCCCAAGGGCCCACTGTTTCCCCCACCATGTGGACAGAGCAAAAGCTAATGCTGCCACCTAGAACCCGGGAGTCCTGTCCTGGCTTCTCCACTCGGGGGGGACCTCAGACGAGACCCGCTGGGAAGCACCTTTCTCCAAGTCCCTCCTGAGTCTCTCCTCCATGCCAGGCAGGGCGTCCACCCTGAGCCCCCCAGGCTGTTTCACAGCCAAAAGGGGGGTCTGCCTGACTCCACTATTTTACCATCTGACATTTGGTCCTTTGTGCCTTGGGATGCGTGCTCCCTGGGAACTACAGTTTTGGTGGAAGTTGGATCAGTTAGAGTTTTTCTTAACACCAAAAGCATTTTGCATTGGGGTATAGCCCGTTAACAATGTTGGTGTAGTTTCAGAGGAACCTTGAAGGGACTTAGCAACACATATACGTGTGTCCATCCATTCTCCCCCAGATCCCTCTGCTGTCCAAGCTGGCACACAACAGTGAGCAGAGTCCCATGTGCTACACAATACAAATCAGTTAGAATCCTGATCTAGGATTTCAAACTGCTCCTCAGGAAAGTAATGGGGAGCTGAAAGGAGAGAAGAGTTTCACACTCAGCCATGTTAGGGGAAACACTGGGTTAGATGAGATTCAACAGCCTTTGCAGCAGGACTTACCAGAGTCTCTGTTGCTTCCGTGATGTTTACTGAAGGCCTCCCGCAGGCCAGGCACAGGGCCAGGGCCTGGGGTGGCAGAGCTCATCAAAAGGGATGGGCTCTAGGAATGGGGGAAGCGGGTGACTGATGCTTAATTAGTGCCTGACTGATTGCAATTGTCACGGTTGACACAGAGCAACGTGGGGTGCTCAGCAGAGATCGAGGGAGTGAACGGTCCAGGGGAGACCCTGGCCGGGAAAGATGTCTTAGCTTGGTGTCTGAGGGTGAGGAAGAATGCACAGGTGCGGGATTCCACGCGGGGCTGGACGGCCCTCAGGGGAGCAGGTGTCTTGGAGGAGGTGGGGGAAGGCCAGAGTGGCTGGAGCATGAGGGCAATCGTGTCGAGACAGCGAAGTGGTGCAAGCGAGCTCTTGATGGGTTTTAAGCGGGCACTGGCATGACAGTTGTCTTTTGAAAGGTGCTCTGGAGGATGACTTGCTGGGGACGAGAAGGGGTGTGGAGAAGGAGAGAGGGTGTCCGTAGGCCAGGGGGTGGGGGTAACAGCGGCTTGGGCCAGAGAGCAGTCGCCGCAGAGGAAGGTGGGCCAGCCCAGAGATGTCAAGGAGGCAGACTCAACTGGTGTCAACAGTGGGAAACAGGCCCCTGCTGCTGCCTCAGCTGCTGGTGGGTCAGGATAGCCTTGCCCTTCTCTGAAAGTTTATTCCTAAGTATTTCATTCTTTTTGATGCTATTGTAAATGGGTAATTGTTTCCATTTTCAGGTTTCAGTGAGTATGATTCTACTGTGGGTCAGAATACATGTTATAATGTCTATGGGCCTCTAGGAAATGCAAGATGTGTGATAGCCAAGATAATGGGGAAGGAATGAAACAATAAAAATTAAACTAGAAGAGACAAAAAAAAAAAGGAAAAGGAATCTGGAAAAGGTAAGACAAATAAGCACATAATAAGACAACAGATTCAAATCCTGATACAGTCATAATTTCATGAAATGAAAATGAGCTAAACGTTCTAGTTCAAAGGCAAAGTTTGTTCTGTCCTAGAGCCTTTCCCACTGTGGTAGGTGATGGACCGTTCTTCCTTTGCCACACCACAGGTCCTAAGAAAGTTCTAACATCCCAGATCCCAGGAGACTTGCAGAAGTTCCATGGCAGTTGGCGCCCCCTGAGGGACGGGAGCCATTTCCTTTACTGGTCTGGAGAGAGCTGCCAATCGCTTGGCTCTGCTCGCTACCCAAGGAGCTCTTTGCTGTCAGCTGGTAAGTGGCCAAGAATTGTGCTCAGGGGCAAAGCTGAGGGGGCTCAAGAGGACAGAGGTGGAGCGCAGGCGCTGGTGGACAGTAGCCCCGTCACCCTCCCCGCACCCCCCCACCCCCCGGAAGGTGCCTTGTTCCCTGCTCGTGGCCAGTCAGGGTTTGGAGCATCCCTTTAAATTTCAAACTCACAAGGAATACCTCATTTATCTTGGTTTTTTGGGGCTTCAAGGGGGTCCCCCCCCCAGCTCTCCAGTTAACCCTGTCCCTACAAGAGAGCTACAAGGGATTCTCCCAGAGGGAATGTGAATGGCATCTGGGTGGTCCACGGGGAAATCCCACTATGGGCACATGATGGGGGTTGGGGGTTGGAAGAGACGCTGAAGGGCAGAGCAAATGTTGGGGTACACTATGGCTGCTGTTAGGATGGGGAGAACATGAGCTTCACTGGCTCATCGGGCCCACCCCCTCTGTCTGGCGTCCTGGGAGTATGATGTCATCTTCCCGGGATCTTGCAACCAGGCTCTTCTGTCACTGCATTTTGTGACATTTCCCTTCCCCACCCCCTCCCCTTCAGAGTCTCTTGTAATGATCCTTGCCTTTTCCCCAGGGGCCATCTCTACCTTTCCCAGCCTATGAACTTGATGGTCACAGTGAACACATGCAGACACACTGCCCAGTGGCCCTGCTCCTCGGTGACACCTTCAGCCAGGCAGAGGGCAGCCATCAGCTAGAGCAGGACATAGGCTCCCAGTACCCCCACCCCACCCCCCAGCTGGAAACAGTGTCTTCACGATGATCCTTTTCTCTCTTGATCAGTCAGAACAGGCGTTTCAGATGGTTCCAGTGATGGGCAGGAAGAAAAGATGCCCTAGGAGGTGGCCACTGCCTCCGTGTCTCTGTTCCCTTAACAGGTGTAAGCGGACGTCAAGATGACGATTCCCCCGGACGTCAGACTGGAGTATTTGGAGAGTGTCACTTCCCTCATCCTGAAGTTCAAGCCGGACAAGTGGAGTAAAATGATTGGGACAGAAGAGAACATGGCTTTGTTCACCGACTTCTTCGAGAAGCCAGATGTTCTGGTTCTGGTGTTGACGCTGAACCCTGCCGGCATGATCATACCCTGCTTGGGCTTCCCGGCCTCCCTCAAGTCCAAAGGGGTGTACTTCATCAAGAAGAGACCCGAGACCATCGGCAAGGACAACTACAAGGAACGTCTGGTCTACGGGGACATAAGCCCCACGCCTGTGGACCAGCTGATCGCCATTGTGGAAGAGGTGGGTACACCCAGGCCTCGTGGTGGTGGGGAGGGCTCAGGAGGAACAATGCCTGCTTCCCATACATTGTGTGAGTGGCCTTGAACCCTGCTAATCAGGGATGGGCCCACAGATCAGCATCCACGTTACCTAGAAGCAGATCAGGTATTTGAGAGCTCAGGTCCGGCTGCCCTGGGCACTGAGACCGACCTGCTTTCTAACAAGACCTCCAGGTGATGCTGTGCACATGAAGGCTGAGTGGCCCTGGCCATCACCTGTCTCTCTTGAAATCACTAGACCCTCCATACTGCACTGGGGACAATTCCTGCCCATAGCCTCGAAAGGTGTGGGCCATTCGAGATGCAGTAGAAGGGTTTCCCAATTCGGAGACTTGGAGCAGAGAAAGGGAAAAAGCAAGTGCTGTCTTACGTCTCTCCCCACTGTCCTGCCTCCTCACTGTCGGCAGGGGTGGCAGGCACAGCCCCCTCTGGACAGTCGGACCAGCCAGAGTTCCAGTGACTTAGCTCTCCTGGGCATTGTTCTCCTCATCTGTGAGATGGGGGTAGTGGGCGTCCCCACCTTGTACAAATTCAGGCCACAGGGGAAGCTCAGCCAGGACCCAGACTGACCTCCCCTCACATCCACTGAGATGGCTGGCATGGCCCAAAACTGGTCAGTCAGTTATGTCCGACCCTTTGCGACCCTACAGACTGTAGCCCGCCAGGCCTCTGTCTGTGGGATTTTTCAGGCAAGAATCCTGGAGTGGGTTGCCATTTGTTTCTCTATGGTATCTTCCCGACCCAGGGGTTGAATCCACATCTCCTGCATTGCAGGCAGATTCTTCACCCACTGAGCCATCAGGGAAGCACCCCCTAACAAAGCACCAGTTTGGAGGCTGCAAGTCCCAGATCCACGTGTGAACAGGGCTGGTTCTGTCTGAGTCCTTTATCCTTGGCTGTGGATGGCCAACTTCACGTGTGTCCTCGTGTCTTCTAAGGACAACAGTCATACTGGGTTAGGGCCCCCTTTTACTGCCTCTTGAAAAGCTGTCTCTCCAAATCCAGTCACATCCTGAGGTGCCGGGGGTCACGGCTCCCACATGTGAATCAAGGGGACACAATTCAGCATGTAACAGTGCCCCCAGGCAGCAAGGAACATCTGCCTTCAGTCAGGAGTGTGTGCTCTTGTGGCAAGAGTGTGGCGATGGCTTTGCCCCTACAAATTCACAGGGGCAGGGGCACTTGCCTGGTGATCCAGCGGTTAAGAATCTGCTCTGCAATGCAGGGGATCCAGGTTCGATCCCTAGTTATAGAGCTAGGATCCTACATGCCACAGGGCAACTAAGCCCAGGCATTGCCCCATGCCACTGAGACTCAGTGCAGCCAAATCAGTCAGTCTGTGGGTTTTTTTTTTTTTTTACAGAAAACTTGAAAGTCACAGGGGCTGGGAGACTTCCCCAGTGGCTGAGAATCTGCCTTGCAACCCTGGGGATTCGAGTTTGATCCCTGGTTGGGGAGCTAAGATCTCCCGTGCCACCACAAAGATCCCATATGCAACTGAGACCCAATGCAGCCAAATCAGTCAGTACTTTTTTTAAAAAAAAGAAATTGGAAAAAAAAAAAAACACAGGGGAGAGGCTTTCATCACTGGTCTCAGCACCTCAACCGGCCCCACCACCTTCTTCAAACGGAGAAGGGCTCGGTTCCCCCAGGTCCCGGGTCGCTGAGGACCCCATTCCTCCTGGGTGTCCCCCCACCCAGGTGAGAAGGCTTGAGCAGAGCTACAGAATCCTGTCCTTTCAGGTCCTCTACTCCCTGTTAAACCAAAGTGAAAACATGAGTGGATGGCCCCGTGTGGTCTCGGAGGACATTGTGAAGCAAGTCCACAAGCTGAAGAACGAGATGTTTGTGATGAGCGGCAAGATCAAGGGGAAGACCCTGCTGCCCATCCCGGAGCACCTGGGCAGTCTGGACGGCACGCTGGAGTCCATGGAGAGGTCGGGGTCTGGCCAGGGAGCTGGAGGGAGGGCGTGGTCCCTGAGCACCAAGGGCAAGCTCCCCACAAACTGGTCTTGGAGCTAATGAAGCCCAGGAGGGCAGGACTGTGCCTTTAGGTGCTGAGTCTGAGATGGGGCATTGAGCTCCCCCAGACTCCGCTAGGCACCGGCTGGACCCCATGCTCCAGCTCCCCCTCCATCACACATGTGCACTAGGCCTTGCGTCACGTGGCATGCCAAGAGCAGCACGTCATCTGGGGTCACACGGGAAGGGGGATCCCCAGCTTTAGGGCGTGGGTAGTGAGGGGCATGGAAGCGGTTTGCAGCAGATGGAGGCTGCACTTCTGAATGGAGGCCGTGGCTTCCCAGAACACAAGGACCCCCAGGTGTCACCTCGCACCTGCCTGAGTGCTGTCTGCAATGGCACGGTGTGCGCAGCTCTTGAAGCTGTGGCAGCGACCGTGTGTTCCCTTACTCCCATCAGAGGGTGAGCACTCCTACAGGGCTCATCACACAGGCAGGTCCCCCAGGCGTCCAACACTCGCCCTGTGGTGACCCAATCAGAACTGCCTGGGAGCCGTGGCACAACGTGGATTTCATTCCAGAGCTGGCTCCCCTCATCTCTCGGGGGCACCAGTAGCCCGGGCGAGACCCAGTGTTGTCTCAGGCTCTGTCCTGGCCGAGGGCCACTGGGGGCAGAGCTGGAAGAAGCCTGCGGGTGTAGCTGAGAGTGTCCCCTACCCCTTGGCCCTGCAGGATCCCCTCCTCCCTGGACAACTCACTGCTGCACGCCATCGAAACCATCATCATCGACTGGTCCCACCAGATCCGGGACGTGCTGAGCAAGGACTCAGCCCAGGCCCTGCTGGACGGGCTGCACCCCCTGCCCCGAGTCGAGTTTGAGTTCTGGGATGCCCGGCTGATGAACCTCAAGTACATCCATGAACAGGTGAAGGCTCTTCTGCCTCTGGTGGCCGGGTGCCCGCTGGAGTCCTCAGCACCCAGCCTCCCCAAGGGGACCCGGGTAACCCGGATGGATACCTCAGCACGGGCCTGGGGTCAGGCAGGTTTCATCTAGAGTCTGTAGAGGGAAAAAAAAAAAAAATTGATCTCCTTTTCTCCTTTGCAGCTCAATAGGCCCAAAGTGAATAAAATAGTCGAGATCCTGGAAAAAGCCAAAAGTTGCTACTGGCCAGCCCTGCAAAACGTGTACACGAATGTTACTGACGGTGAGCAGGCGACCCTATGAGAATGTCCCCCCTCCACCAGAGGAAGATGGCGGCGCCTCCTGGGCGGGCCCCTTGCCGACCCTGGGGATGGGGAGGTCTGCCTCCCCCCCTCAGCAGCTTCCTGGAGTCCTGCCTTTTGAGGGAGCAGGTGTCTGTAAACACACTGAGCTGCCCGTCACCGTTTCTCTCCATCAGGGATGGGGGCCACTTTCCACTCCCTTGGGGATGAGCCCCTGTTCTTGTTCCGCCCAGGCCTGAAGGAAGCCAACGATATCGTTCTGTACCTGAAGCCCCTGTGTATCCTGCTGGAGGAGATGGAACAGGCCGACTTCATGGCGGTACATCAGCAAGTCCCTTGGCTGGCTTGGCAGGCTCTGGGCTTGTGTCTTGGGGCAGCAAGGGGCTGCAGGCTTCCTGGCTGTAGTCAGGCACAAGTGCTGGGTGGGGGCATCTCTTCTTGCCCTTGGAGTTTCTCCCTCCTGGAGCCGTGTGGAGCTGGGCCCTGAGGTGCTGTGACCAAGCCCCTGCCCGCCCGCCCATCTCTCCCCAGCTCCCGACCTTCATCACCAAGGTGCTGTACACCATCTGCTTCATCTGGGCCACCTCTGAGCACTACAACACACCCTCCAGGATCATTGTCATCCTGCAGGAATTCTGCAACCAGCTCATCGAGATGGTAGCCCCCAGGCCCCAGTGCCTTCTCTCCCCCACCTCCAGCGTTCCCCCTCCCCCATCCCACCCTGCATCCCGGTCCCTGTTCCCCAGCAGTTTAAAAACAGGCAAAGATGTTGATGCAAGAATTTTCAGGCTCCAGGCTAAGGCTGGGCCCCCTAGGTGGCCACCCAGGGTTCTGCCGAGACCTGGGCAGAGCCAGCCCAACCTGCCTCATGCTGGGAGGGAGGAAACGTGAAAGTGGGGCTGCCCACTGAGTCCCGGTACCCCAAGACTCAGCCAGGGGCTTTGAGGGGTTTATCTGCTCTGACAACACCCATTCCCTTTCCTTCTTCCATTTCATAAGCGCACGTTACACAGCCTCCAAGGTCTGAGTTGCAGCTTTGGGCCCTGGGCTACCAGAGTGTGTGAGAATCAGGCTCGTGGTCCTGTCTCCCAGCCCAGAGGGCCACAGTGGCCCAGGGTCCTGCAGCCAGAGCAGCACTGCATTTCTGGGCCCCTCATCATCTGCCTCCAGAGGCTGGTGGTGCTATGACCTTGGCCTGGGCCGAGGGGCCCTGCAACTGGCCCAGGGTGGGCAGACTGGCTACCCAGAGCCTGAGGGACAGCGGGTGTGTCAGAAGTGGTCTAGTGGCCTGGGGTGGGGCGAGAGGGTCATTTTAACCGACCATACAGCTATGGATAGCGCACCTGGGTGTCACCCCTCTGACTCAACCTGGAAACATCTTCCCTTCCACCCAGACACGGACATTCCTGAGCCCCGAGGAGGTGCTGAAAGGCCTGCAGGGGGAAATTGAGGAGGTTCTGATCGGCATCTCTCTGTCTGTGAATGTCCTGAAGGAGCTGTACCGGGCCTACGACTTCTGTTGTGCAAACATGAAGCTTTTCTTCAAGGTACAGCCTGGGTTGCGGACAGCAGATGAGGGGCAAGAAGTTGGGGTGATTTGGACCCCGTGGACCTGCCTTTTCTCTCTCTTTCTCCTAGAAGGACAAGGAGCCGGTGCCTTGGGAATTCCCTTCTTCTCTTGCCTTTTCCAGAATAAATTCCTTCTTCCACCGTGTCCAGACCATCGAGGTAAAGGTGGAATTTGGCTCCTCTCCATCTTAGGAGAACTGCATCTTCTGTCCTTGTCTTGCTTGCACATGGGCTCCCAGGAGGGAAATAAAAGTCACACCCAAACATCTGTGTCCCCAGGAAACCAAGACACTGGGCTGCCCCCACCAGGCCCAGAGCTGTTAACCCAGAACAAAGCAGTCCATTTCAGTTGCTTTCCCTTTTCTCCTGCCTCTGTCCACAAGTAGGTCAATGACAAGTTCATTGACTTGGGTCAGGAAGCCTGCAGGCCAAGGGAGAGGGTGAGTGGGACTAAGTTAGCACAACTGAGGTTTTAAGAAGGACCTCATTTGGATACACGGAATGACACGGGACAAATGACACTTTTAAAGAGTTTCAGAACAGTTTCCTCTGGGGAGAAGAGGTAAGAGGTGAAGGCGTGTGTAGGGCAAGAAAGTTTTCCTTGTTTTGTAACCTGTAGAGGGTCTCTTTTATAGATATACTTTGTACACGTTACACTACTTAAAAAAATAAAGCAGGGTTGGGGGGTGGATCCTGGAACCACTGGGCAGTGATTTATTGATGGATACAGTCAGCAGTGGCTCTGGGAAGGCCTGTCTGGCTCCCATCCACACCCTCTGGGAAGCAGAGCAAGAAACTCCTTGAGATGCCATATCTCTGTCACAGAGCATTTCTTCATGCCCCCAGCCTGAGAGCTTGAGGATCCCAGCCAAGTTTCTGGCCAAGTTGCTGGTTCCTACCTTGTAGATTCTGAATCGGGATGGAGCTTCTGGGAAAAGAGGGGCTGCTGGGGGTGGGGGAAATGGCCATGCTACCCACCCCTTGCCCGACGGGCCATGCCAGCTGTGAGAGGGGTGTGAGAGGCCCAGAACGCGGGGCGGAACAAGGCTGTTACTTTCCAGTAGGTTCGCTTGGGTCATATTTCGATACAGCTTGGATCTTTAGTGGGAAACGGCACCAACCTCATCTCTGGTTTAGGGGAGGGACTGGAGTGCCCTGCGAGCACCAGATCAAGCATGTTGGGGCTGCTTGTGGTCCTCAACAAGGCTTTGGGGTCTCAATGGGGAAATGAAAGCTACAGACAGAAGCAATAGGTAGCTCAATAGGACTGAATAGGGTTAAATGCCAAACCAGCGATCTTGGAAAGGAAGGTACCATCTGGGCTAAAGGAGTTGGAGAAGGCAAGGAGAGACGCATGTCTCGGAGGGAATGAGCACGTGGGATTTACCTATAAACATCCATCAGGTGCCCAACACATGAGTCTGTGAAGGACCACCATATGCCTTTCTGACTGCTTCCTCCCACAGCCCAGGAAGTGGGGCCCCTATAAAGTGTGATTTTATTTAGAGACCCATGTCACCCAGTGTTGGGTCAGGAAAAGACCCTGACCTTCATCTCCTCCTCCTCCTCCACAATCACAACTGGGAGATTACTCACGGGACCCTCACTTCTGTCCCCTCTCTCTGTGTCCCCAGATTAGCTTTAGAGAGCGTTAACGCTGATAGGACCCCTCTGGACTGCCATGTGGCCCGGGGGCTCCTTCCCTCGGGAGTCAGCCAGGAAGTTGAATTGATGAGGGTGTTGGGGTCTCCTCCACCAGGATCTTTATAAAACTGCCATCGAGTTTCTGAAGCTGGAGAAGATTGAGCTCGGGGGCGTGAGGGGGAACATTCTCGGAAGCCAGGTGGCTCAGATCTATGACGAGGTCTTCGAGCTGGTGAAGGTTTTCGCTGACTGCAAATACGACCCCCTGGACCCTGGAGACTCGGTAAGTCAGGGGCCTGAGCCGGGTCAACGACAAATGCTCCGAGGGTGGGAAGGACACAGAGGGAACTTGTGTGGCAGAGAGAAGACAGCGTAAGAACTCTGTCCTCACAACAGTGAACTTGCTCAGAGATGACCTAAATCCTGATGTGTGGGCTTAGAGTGAGCCCACTCCCGGCTTGGCATGCTGGTCAAGGTTCTAAGGTTGGTGATTTAATTCACTTCCAGAGTTTTGATGACGACTATGCTGATTTTGAGACCAAAATTCAAGATCTGGATAGGAGGCTAGCCACCATCTTCTGCCAAGGGTTTGATGACTGCAATTCTATAGAGTCTAGTGCAAAGGTAGGTGCGGGTGGGGACTGTGCCCTGACTGAGGATTCGTCACAGCAGCTCCGTGATGCTGAGAATGGTTGTTCAGTCCCTCAGTCATGTCTGATTCTTTGTGACCCCATGGACTGCAGCATACCAGGCCTCCTGTCCATCACCAACTCCCAGAGAGCTTGCTCACACTCATGTCCATTGAGTCCGTGATGCCATCCAACCATTTTCCTCCTCTGTCATCTCCTTCTCCTGCCTTCAATCTTTCCCAGCCCCAGGCTCTTTTCCAATGAGTCTTTCTTTGCATCAGGTGGCCAAAGTATTGGAGTTTCAGCTTCAGCATCAGTCCTTCCAGTGAATCCTTCCAGTGAACGGTTATAGAGTCAGTCTAATCATGCAGTCTGGAGATTGTAGGTGAAGAGCTGGACCCAGAAAGGACAGAGTCCTTTCTCAGTGCCTTAGAGAAAGTCAGCAGTTGGCACCTTGGGTAGCTCCTGAGGGGTCTTACTGCCACATCTCAAGAGAGGAAAGTGAGCCTGTGGTTATTGTACTGAGTCCTGCTCTCCATTTGTCCTTCTTTGATTCAGTTCCTTCATTATTTATATAAGAAGCAGAAGTTAGAGGCAGAGTTGCTCTAAAGAACAAAATGCATCCACATTTTGAGCTGCTGAGCCACACTGACTGTTAACATTTGAGATCCAAGAAGTAAACCCAGTATTCTGACAGGGAGTCATTTCTGGGTGTTGGGGCGATGGCTAATATTTTTCTGTCTTCTGTGTACTTTACTATTTCCAGGTTGTACGGGTGAGGTGTATAGTACTTTTACAGTTAGAAAAAGGAAATGCTTGTGAAAACATTTAAAAATCCCGATTGCAGAAGAGCACTAAAACCCCTAGAGACCATCAGCTTGAAAGAGAAACCCAAATGGCTGATATTCACACAGGTTGTTGGTTTTGCCTCGCAAATGGTCGGGAAAGTGCAAGTTAAAACCACAAGGTGCCTTTGTCACTGGTCAAACTGGCTGGAGCTATGAGAAGCTGGACACTAATCCCCTCTGCTGGTTGATGCACCCCTCCCACAGGACCCCTCAGGAGTGGGCACATGGGGGGGCACATGGAGACGGGCTCCTAGACCTTCCTGGTCCAAGTTCACGAGGCAGCCAGCATTTGGTGCAGGATGTTCCTTTGCCTTTTGAGTATTTCTAAAGTGAAAATGCTTAAGGATTTGAAGCTCTGCAAGTGTAACAATCAATTAAGTCTTGTAAGGAGTTGGCGCTCCAGGCAAAATATCAATGAATGCAAATTAATACAGAGCCTCCCTGCTGTTCTGTTCTCTGAACACCCTTCCCCTTGGAGCCGCCTCAGGCACCTCCTAGGAGAGGCCCCCCCACCTCCTCCTCCCAGCGGGAGCCCTCCCCTCCCCGCCATTGCCGACCCCGACTTGCTTGGTTTACCTTCTTCACATTTGGCTCTCCCTGGCATCCGTTATGTACTGATCTCTTTGTATCTGTTGTCCTTCCAACTAGAATACAACCTCCCTGAGGGCAGGTGCTTGGTTCAGGTTGACGCAGAACCAAGCCCAGTGCAAAGCCAGGCTTTCCTGGTGGAGGGAACTGGCCCCCACTGAGGCAGTGGAGCTGTTCCCTGCTGATTCCCTGGCAGACCTTAGGCAGGAACTAGAGGCTGTCACCCCAGGGCTTCTGCTGCTGCTGCTAAGTCGCTTCAGTTGTGTCTGACTCTGTGTGACCCCACAGACGGAAGCCCACCAGGGTCTTCCATCCATGGGCTTTTCCAGAGTGGGTTGAGTACTGGAGTGGGTTGCCATTGCCTTCTCCTCCAGGGCTACCTAAGTGCAAAGGGTCCTGAGTAAGGTTGCTAGCCAGTGTTTCCACATGGAAATACTGGTCCTCCCCTGTGGTGGGGCCTCCAGAATGAAGATGATGCTGGAGCTGGTGGACTGTGGCTCCAGTTAGCCCTTCTTTCCTGTGGTGGGGATGAAACAAGGAGGAGCAGCGCCCCCAGACCTCTTGGAGGCTGGGTACCACCTTGTGCTGCCTTTCAGTGATGGGGAAAGAGGTGGGTTGAGGTGTCCATGCCAAATTGCCAGAGACCATAGGTGCCCCCTCGGAGGGGAGGAGCTGGCCAAGGAGGAACTCTGGTTGGCAAACGCGGAACTGAAGTCCACTCCCCGGGTGTTTTCACAGGCACTTTCCCACTCCGTTGTGGCCTAAATCAGCTTCTGAACCCCGCAAGAGAAAGTCCTTTTCAGACACGTGACTTTGTGTTAGATTAGAATTAAAACAAGTCAGGAAGACTCTCGTAAACCATTCTTGCCTCCATCTGCTCATCTTCCTTCGCTTACTGAAGAGCATTTTCTTCCCATTTGACAACCCTCCGCTCTAATTAGGACAGGCCCTTGGGGTGCCCTCCTGCCCGTCCGCTTGACCCCCTGCGTGTTCCCAAGCTGCCTGGATGCTATTTCTCGCTGTCAGTAATTCACACGCAGCTGGGAAGGTTCTAGAGCAATTTTCCACACAACCTCCTCCTGGCAGAAAATGAAATTAACCTCCTTCCCAGAAGCCAGGGGCCAGAAAATAAGTAAGCGTGAAATGAAGAGGGAGGAGAAAAGTCAAGAGGCTTGTCAAGCTATAGAATGTGCTTTTCCCAACTGTTCTCTGTCAGTTTTCAGAGACACAACACTGGTGACCTCATGTGTGGGGAGCGCCCCCTCACTGCAGCGACTAGTGGTTAGCAGTTCGGGGTCACAGTGTCTTCCCAGGAGTCAGTGGCTGCTCTAGTTGACTTTCAAGGACCTGAAAGTCTCTCCTCCTTTCTTGGCAGCCACTATTCCACTCTTTTCCCAAAAGGCCAGTTTTATACACAGTGGTCTTAGTTTTCATGCCGAAAACTAGGGTAAATCTGAGACTCGGGTCCAGGCCTTCCAGGCTCCAAGGGCTGCAGACAGGCATGGGGACGTCTCCCCTGGTGACCCCTGGCTGGCTGGGAGCTTCCTGAACATCCGGCACATATCACACTGTCCAGCCGGCATGGCAGCCTGCAGTAAGGGCCCCTCCCCCAGAGCTCAGGCGCAGCCCTGGCCCCTGCTGCCTCCAGGCCACCCACCACTGCCAGAGGACTTTTTAAGAAACTCGCCTCTATGTCCCAACTTGAGCCACCCAAGACCGCACCAAAATACCCAGATGACCCTCCCTTATTCTCTTCTATGAGCTTTTCATTTGTTTAGCGAATGTGAGTGTGTAGCATCCGCAGACCCTCAGTGTGATGAGTTCGCAACGTGCACCGTGCTCAGGCATGGTTACTGCCCTCATAGCAAGGTGACGTCCCCTGCTGGAGTAATCAGGTCGGGGTGCTTGGGCTGACAGGCCATGGGCACCTGAGCTGTCCCAGCTCCTGAGGACTCCAGCAGCCCATGCTTGAACCTCTGGTGTCACGGCCTGTGAACGTGCCAAGCTTTCCCTGTAATCTTCGCAAAGTCCCAGGGCTGAGCACTCCCTGGAAGTCAGCACTTCCTGCCCTGGGCACCCGCACGGTGCCTGAGCCCTGTCCCCACTGCCACCTCCACCTGGTCAACCCAGGACTGAGCAGGGGGCCCTTGGTTGGTGGATTGAGCTGAATCCGCTAGAGAGAAGTGTTGAGGTGCAGACCCCTAAGATCTGTGAATTCTTGAAAATAGGGTCTTTGCAGATGTAATTGAGATGTTCACTGAGGGCCTCCTGTGCCTTAATCCAGTGGGCCCTGGGGTCTGTGTCAGAAGAAGAGGAGAGACACAGGGCCAGACGTGCACGGGGAAGATGACTCCATGACAAAGGAGGCGGAGGGTAGAGTGATGCGTCTACAAGCCAAGGATTGCCGGCCACCCCAGGGACTCTCCCCTGGAGCCTTCAGAGGGAGCACAGCTCTGTCCACCTTGATTAAGACTTGTTATTTCCAGGCTGTGAGAGAACTAAGTCTGCTGTTGAAGCAGCCTGTTCGCAGTGCTCTGTGATGGGAGCCCCAGGATGCGCCTATGGGCTCCTCCCCACACCAGCATTTGGCAAGTTTAGGGGCTCAGGGACCCCACGTAGTATAAGACAAGACTTCCCCTCACCTCTTTTCCCTCAGAGCACTTTTCAGAGCAAAACAAGCTTCCCAAGTGGTTTCTCTTGCCTGGGTGGGTCCTTGGGGATCAATGGTCTTCCCAACAATTCTCATGACA
The DNA here is from genome assembly GCA_007570785.1 of Antilocapra americana. Classification (NCBI taxonomy): domain Eukaryota; kingdom Metazoa; phylum Chordata; class Mammalia; order Artiodactyla; family Antilocapridae; genus Antilocapra; species Antilocapra americana. The sequence goes on along the minus strand of ML664177.1, from coordinate 2,953,589 downwards.
AAGACATTTCTCAATCCCATTGTAGTACAAGCCCTGGTTATAGAGATAGCTGCTTTTCTCCCCTTTTTTAAAATGGCATTTCTTAACTATTTAAATCTTCTTTGCCCAAACCCTGATTTCTCCTGGTCCTGGAATAAATTTTTCCTAGACCTTGGACCTAGTTTGTACTGTTGGATTATACCCAGCACACATCAAGATGGAAATCACAGAAGCAGCAGGTTAGCCAGCTGCTACACAGAGAAAACCTCCTAGTGTTGAAGGCACATGTCTTCCTATTTCTGAAGGCTGACCACGCAGTGTCCAAGCTGTGGGTGATGCCAGGGATGGGGCAGGAGATGGGCACCCCCAGGCAAAGGAGGCTCTCTCATTTCTCTCCAGCTTCTGCACATGTGTGGGGGCCTCTTGGAACGGCCTCTGATTCTTGCTGAGGTGGTGCCCAGGTACTCGGTCATGCTGGAGCTGTTTGACACTGAGCTGGACAACACCAAGATCCTGTATGACGCCCAGATCGCAGCCTCGGCAGATGGCAACATCCCCCCCATCCACAAAAACATGCCCCCAGTGGCCGGGCAGCTCAAGTGGAGCCTGGAGCTGCAGGAGAGGCTGGAGGCGCCCATGAGGGACCTCAAGCACATCGACCACCCGTGAGTGATGGCCCCGGGCCACCAGTGATCCTCCATGGCCACAGGGAGTGGGATCAGGTGCTCGGTCCCCACTCTGAGGCAGGACCATGCCTCCCATTGGCCAAGCCTTTCCTTCCCAGGGCACAGTCCCAGGAGAGACCCCAATAGCGCATGCCTCCGACTCTGAATAGCTGGCCAGAGCAGGGAAGTCAGCCACTGTCACTTGTGTTTGGCAGAGCCTGGAAGGCAGGCGGAGGAGCGGGAGAGCTCACAGCAGAACAAGGGAGGCTGTCAACTTGGGGACAGGGGGAAGGTGTCCTGTGTGCTTGGTCAGAAGGCATATCTGGCTCTCTGGTTGGTCCTAAGTTGGGAGAGAAGAAAGGAATTAGGGAAGCTGGAGGCTGTGAATCAAGTCATGGCCATTCAGGGCCAATATTACAAGGGTTAGCATTTGACCTTCTGGATTAGATGCTACCTACAAAGGGCATCGTCCATTTGTATGCTCAGGGTCTCAGCCTGGAAGAAGCAAGACAGCTGGCTGGCTGCTGCAGCATCCTGAGGTCTGGAAGCCTTGGTTGGGGTACCAGTGAGGCCCTGTGGGAGACAGTACCTGACCCTCCCCCTAACTCTAATTCCAGGGTTATGTCCAGCGTGGAAGCCAAGCTAATCTACCAGAAATATGATGAGATGATGGAGCTGCTGAGAAGCTACCGCGAGAGGATCTACCAGCAGTGGGTGGCGGGGGTGGACCAGGACTGCCATTTCAACCTGGGGCAGCCCCTGATCCAGCGGGACCCTGTCACCAAACTCATCCGCGTCAACTTCAGCAAAGCGGTGGGTGCCGTCTTCGTCCTCACAGGGCAAGCCCACGCGGTTGACATTTGTGCCACATTTGCCCTAAAGGTTTATTATTGAAGTGTTGCTTGAAGTATGCCTGGGTTATGTTTAAGATATGAGACAGTCATAGCATCCTTGAATATAGCTTGAATGAGTGTACTATTCTAAAGGTGGGCCACGTTTCATAGGGTCCCAAGAGGAACCATCAGTTTGAGAATGTAAAAAAAAGGTCTTTGCAGGATCTGAATAAATAAGCCCCCTGGTCAAGCTGGGGATGCTGGAGGGAACCCACACCATCTGGGGCTGAAACCCCGGTGGTTAGCTATGTGCCAGGGCAGAATTGGGAGCAGCCTGGACTTCCATAAGCACTGGCCCCACATGAGTGTGTCAGCCTTGCTCGTGAAGTCAGCAGTGATCTCAGCAAGGCAGGGACCCTGCACGTGACTTTGCCTCTGAAACTCTCTTCCACTAACATCCATTCTTTGATTCAACAAACACTTTCTAAGCACTTACTTTGTGTATGTGCTTGGGATAAATTAGAGAGCCAACAAAGCTCTCTGTCATTCTGGAGCTTGCCTCCTCCAGAGAAGAAGTGTAGGGGGTGGGGGGCAGGTGGTGGTGGAAGGGCCAAGAGAAGAAGGGAAGGGAGCAATAAACTAGCGTCGCAGATGACACACGAGGTGGCGATCGGTACCTCAACGAAAGGGGGGGGCAGGTAAGGGGGTCATAGACTGAGCTGGAGGAAGGAGGCATCCTGATCCTGCCAGCAGAGCCTGTCCCCCAGGTGGGCCTCCCCCACCAGCTCCCCCTGGTGGCTGCAGAAGCCTTCCAGGGACAGACATGTGCTGCTAAGTGCTGTGCCGTGAGACCCGACCACTTCTGTCCTCTTCATTCGCCTCAGCTGGTGGCAGTGCTGAGAGAGGTCAAGTACTTGAACTTCCAGCAACAGAAGGACATCCCCAGCAGCGCTGAGAACCTGTTCTCCCAGTATGAAACCTTCCGAAAGTTCGTGGGCAACTTGGAGCTCATCGTCGGCTGGTACAACGAGGTGAGCTGGCGCCACATTGTTTTTGTTCGCCTCGTTTGTGGGGGTTTCGTTTAGGACAAAGTGTACGAGCCCCATGTGGAGTAGAATGGCGTAGGGTTCGGTGAATGAGAGTGGGTGGAGCCTCCCTCTGGGTGAATCCCTGTCCCCGCCTTTTCCGCCTCCTAGAGTTCCCCGCATCCCTGGACTGGAGGCCAGGTCAGATCACCCGCAGATCACAGTGCTTCCACTTCTGTTGTCACATTCCCTTCTTCCCTTTTGTTTTTATCAGCTCCCTCTTATAATAAGGACCTTGCCATCCAATTGGGCCCACCTGACATCAAGGTCCTTAACCGAATCATGCTGCCAACCCTCTTTTGCCAAATGCAACATGACATAGTCACAGGTCTTGGGAATTAGGAAGTGGCCATCTCTGGGGGCCATTATTCAGCCTACCACTGACGCCTCATCCAAAAGGGGCCAATGAGTTTCTCTCTCCTTGAACTCTGGGAATTTGGTTTCTTTTAATATTTATTCATTTCTGGCTGTGCTGGGTCTTCCTTGCTGTGCACGTGCTCCCTCTAGTTGTGGCGTGCAGGCTTCTCGTTGCGGTGGCTTCTTGTTGCAGAGCATGGGCTCGAGGTGTGTGAGATTTGGTAGTTGCAGCGCTTGGCTCTGCAGTTGTGGCTCGGGCTTAGTTGCCCCATGGCATGTGGGACCTCCCCTGATGAGGGATCAAACTTGTGTCCGCGGCATTGGCAGGCAGATTCTTAACAACTGGATCAGCTGGGAAGCCCAGACCCTGGGAATCTGGAATTGGGCCCCAGCCTCATTGACCACTGGAGTCTCGGGGCAGCAGAGCAACCAGATCGATCAGAAACTCAGGGCTGCAGAAGGGAGGGAGTAGATGACCAGAGAGGCCCTGAAAGCGGCTTGTGAACTGGGAACCCAGGGCCTGCCTTATGTGCATGTCCTGGAATTAGCTTCCTCTAGAATCAACTCTCTTCAGGCTCAAAGAAGGCCATGTTCATCCATTCCCTAGAATGCGCCCCCAGCCATGGCATTTAGGAAAAATGGAAGCCTTAGAGATGCAGTCACATGGAAAAAATGTTCACGGGTTACTTTCAGTGCAAGAGGTTTTGGGTTGTTTTTTTTTTTTAAACAATGATGCAATCAGAAAAAAACTAAAATCCAACAAATGTTAATTAGAATAAAACAGAAAACTAATCTTCCACTTCTGAATTTCCAAACAAACCCCAACTAAGCACATGCTGGGGAAGCATGTTAGCTTCAACGGTGAATGATATTGTTCACATAAAAATGTTAGACAAGAATGAACAAATGTTAGACAATGTTAGGACCTAGAGCTGAGTGTCTACAATGACCCTTATTGATACTGGCTCGCCTGTCTGGTTATGATCCCTGGGGTCCCTTAGATCAGGAGTCACCAACCTCCAGGATCTAATGCCTGATGATCTGAGGTGGACTTGATATAATAATAGTAGAAATAAAGTGCACAGTAAATGTAAAGCGCTTGAATCGTCCCCAAACCATTTCCCCTATCCCCGTCGGTGGAAAACTGTCTTCCACAAAAGCACTCTCTGGTGCCAAAAAGGCTGGGATACGGCCTTTAAATGCACTTCTTATTCTTAACATACTTTATGTTGTCTAGAGAGACCCCAGGCCCCCAAACTGCTAATATCCATTAATGTCTGATAGGCAAGAGTGGAGGTGAAGCTTTAAGGAATCTACTGGGGATGGGATGGAAGGGGATGTCTGGGGAAAATGCCCTAAAGCTGTTGAAAAGTATTAAACAGGGCATACTGAGTGGATCTCATCACCATGAGCTTTGTTTACTTTGGGCAGTCACAAAAGGGTAATAATATTTAGCTCTTGTCTGGGCTGTTGGTGTAATTGTTTAATATCCAAAGGTTGATAAATGGAATCAAAATTTCACATTGACTCACTTTATAATCCTGTCAGTGCTCTCCTTTGCTTTTGTCTGGTCTCCACTGGTAATAGCCATTAAGCTTTATTTCTCTGCCCGTACTGTACCTTTTTGAGGAGCTAATTCTTTGGAAAGGAGGACATGGGTGGAGAGGGGACACCATTTAAAGTACTAAGTATATGTCAAGAGTTATTGTGAAAGGCCAATAGCATCTAACATGCAATTTAATTTCTGTGTACATCCCTCACTTTATAGAGTAGACCTATCCTTGGAAACCTTATGTGTAAATCAAAATGTTAACAGACAGGACAGTATTCTGAAGCACAAATGGTGCTTATTATTTAAAAGAATAATTTATATTTAAAAAACTGTGTACACCCTCCATCTGTTTTTCTGTTCTGTGAACTGATGCTTCCAAGCATGACATGAATTTCTTAGCTCAGGGCAGACCCAGATCGAGCCTGTGTGGCACCTCCCCTGCAGTTCACTCTGATGCTTTAGCTACTGGAACAGCTTCTCCACAGATCCTGGACCTCCTCTGTATAATCACATTTCAAGCCTTAGATCACGGCCCAGGAGATGTTCTGAGAAATGCCCCAGTTACCAGTGTGTATTGCTCTGATTTCCCTTTTTTATGATTCTGAGTTTCCCCGGTGATTGAGTGGCAGAGAATCCGCCTTCAATGCAGGATACTCAGGTTCTGTCCCTGGGTTGGGAAGATCCCCTGGAGGGGGGCATGGCATCCCACTCCAGTAGTCTTGCTTGGAGAAGCCCATGGACAGAGGAGCGCGGTGGGCTACAGTCCACAGAGTCGTAAAGAGTTGGACATGACTGAAGCAACTGAGCACAAGCCAAATTTTTTAAGTTTTGGATTATATACACATTGTTTTTGCATTAGTGAATTTCCTCCTCTTTCTATCCCATAACATAAGTGATTAAGAATTAAGCATATATATAAGTCCTTGATGATAAAAAAAATTTTTCAAGTTGGAATCTCCTGAACTTTGTACACATAATTCCCAGTTAAATCACACCAACGGTAGCTGGTTTGGTTGGTATTGAGTAATAAACACCCTTACCAGGAGACGATTTTAAATCTGCTTGCATTTGGAACAAATGCCCTGAAACTGTAGTCCTTGTTTTGCAGATAAAGACCACCATGAAGGATGTAGAATTCCCACTGATAAAGTCAGAATTGGAAGCAATCGATGTCAAACTATTGAACGCTGAGACGACACTGTTCTGGAATGGAGAAGGTGTGAAGGCAATATTCGTTTCCCCTTGAGTTAAACCTGGGTGAGACGGACGGAGGGGGATCCAACCCGTCGGGCATCTGGAGTCCTTGTGGAATCCGTGATCTGCCCTTGGGGATGGGGAGGTCCTGATTCCGCAGGGACCAACGGTGTGTGCTCTTCCTTAGCCCTGCCTTTCTGGGAGTTCTCCACCATTTCCTCTGCTTCAGGCTCCAGAGAGGCAGAAGGACTCACCCGGAGCTGTGTCACAGTAATGACTCGCAAGGCAGCCTTTGCTAAATCGTCCCTTTCGTAAGATCCCTTCATGCTTCTCTCTCAGGTGTGTTTGAGTATATTCAAGAGATGCGAGAAATTCTACACAACTTACAGAACAGAATACAAAAAGCAAAGCAAAACGTAGAGGGGATTTCCCAGGCCATGAAGGTGAGTAACCTGCCAGGCACAGCGTGTGTGTGTGTGTGCTGAGTCGCTTCAGTCGTGTCTGCCACCCTGTGGACCACAGCCCTCCAGGCTCCTCTGTGCATGGGGTTCTCCTGGCAAGAATGCTGGAGTGCATGGTTGTGCCCTCCTCCAAAGGATCTTCCCCACCCAGGGATCTAACCCAAGTCTCTTATGTCTCCTGCCCTGGGAGGCGGGTTCTTTATCACTAGTGCAACCTGGGAAGCCCCAGAGTGGGGCTTAAATAGGGACCTGGGAGAGAATCCTGGGGAAACGGGCCCTCAGAGATGCTCACATAAAGTGCCCAGGGCAGCAGGGGCCTGCTTGGGTGAGGCTCAGGGCCACAGAACGGTGACATCAGGGTGGCCCCAAGGCAGAAAAGCCCCAGGTCCCTCTGCAGAGTTCCATTCCATTTGGTTCTGTCGAGCTCAGTAAACATGGGGGCAGCGCCCTCTGCCAGGCGGATACCAGGAATGAGAGTGGGGTCAGGGAAGAGGTGCTAAGACTCAGCCTCGCAGGGAACATGTTCATCATTCAATACAGAGCAGCACGGGTCCATTCTCTCAAGCCCGATCCAGAAAACTGGGGGACAGCCTTCCCTGGCACCCCCCCAACATGGTCTGTCATCAAAGCCCGAGTCTGCAGACACCTGCCACAGGCCATCATAATCTGCTCATTAGAAAGCATCTCATCTGTGTTGAGACACCTTTGGCTTATCTCAGTATGAAACTCTTCCCTACATTATAGTTCACATTCATTTCATCACCATCCACTTAGATGTAACTCAATGAATTGTAGGCAAAAGCCACTGCTCTCCCCACTTTTTTTCTGATTCAATTTTCATTTGATCGGACTATTTCCTCAAGCCATTGCCTCAGAAAGGATGACCTGCTGTCTGAGTCCTTGCTTGTCCAAAACTCTTTCTTTGGATCTCACCTAGCTTGTCCAAGTAAAAGATTTTTTGATATGGTTCTTATCTTTCAGTAGTCTAGAAAGATATCTATATTCATCTGCTCATAGCAAAGAACATAGCAAAAGACTGGGTAGCTTACACAGCAGAAATTTACACTCTCACAGTCCTGAAGGTGAGAAGTTCAAGATCAAGGTGCTAGCAGGTTTGATTCCTCCTGAGGTCTATCTCCTGGGCATGTAGACGGCTGTCCTCTCCCTGTGTCCTGTTCAGTTCAGTTCAGTTGCATCTGATTCTTTGTAACCCCTTGGACTGCAGCAAGCCAGGCTTCCCTATCCATCACCAACTCCCAGTGCTTGCTCAAACTCATGTCCATCGAGTCGGTAATGCCATCCATCTTCTCTTGTCCCCTTCTCCTCCTGCCTTCAATCTTTCCCAGCATCTGGGTCTTTTCCAAAGAGTCAGCTCTTTGCATCAGGTGGCCAAAGCATTGCAGCTTCAGCATCAGTCCTTCCAATGAATATTCAGGACTAATTTCCTTGAGGATGGACTGGTTTGATCTCCTTGCTGTCCAAGGGACCCTCCAGAGTCTTCAACATCACAGTTTCTCTATGTTCTAGTTTCCTCTTATAAGGACACCAGTGGTATTGGATTAAAACTCATCTTAATAACCTCACCCGAATCACCTCTTTAAAGGCCCCCTCTCAAATGCAGTAACATCCTGAGTGTTAGAGATTAGGACTTCAACATATAAACCTGGAGGGAGACACAGTTCAGGCTTCAGCCACCCCATCTCGTAGCCACCATGTTGAAAAGCCTGATGGTGGTACCACTTTCCTTGCTGTCCCTGTTCTCTCCGACCAGGGGTGGACAGAGTCCTCGGTCATAATCAGGGCTTAGACACATCACCAGAGTGTGTCCAGATGTGTGTCTCCTTTTGTTAATGTTCCCTGGTTTCACAAGGTGCTTTCAATCTGAAAACAGCAGCATTTCCCCAGTCCCCAGGCACTTCCTCCAGTCACTTATTCTCTCCCTTGTGTCCCTATTGTCCTGGACACTGAGCATCTTCACACACATCTCTGGATCCAGCTGCCATGTCCCCTCACCTCCAGCTCCTGTGGTTCCTGATGAGACGGTCAGATACTGCTTTCCCTAGGAAGGCCCCTTCCAGGCCTGACTGGGGGAAATGCCCAGGGGTCTCTCTGTGGTCCCCCAAGGCCCTTGTTAGTTTTGATTCACATCGTTGAAGACTAACAGTGCTTGGCAGTCCCTCAGCCTCTGTGAGGCCCACCTGGGGAGGGCACACTTACTCCCAAAGCTGTATTGGGAAGGAGTGAGACTGGAAGCTTTTTCTCCAGGCACTTTTCTCCTGCTCATGTTTTCCGTCCAGGACTGGTCAGCCAACCCGATGTTTGAAAGGAAGGACAACAAGAAAGAGGCCCTGTTAGACTTAGATGGCAGGACGGCCAACCTCAGCAAGCGCTACACTGCAGTCAAGGATGCTGGCCTGAAGATCCAGGCCATGGTTGCGGTGAGGAGATGCCTGGGAGGGCCTTAGAGAGCCCGTGTGCTTTCGGTAGCCGGAAGGAAGGAGCAGGGTGGGGAGGGGCCTGGAGGTTTCATAAAATGTCAGATGTCCGCAACCTTTAATCTAGGAGTCTGATTTTATAAGAGCAGACTGTGCTGACTGCTCACCTGGAAGCCTGATCCTCTGGTCACATGTCTGTCCTCTTCTAAGGATGTCAGAGCCTGCTCCCCCTACATAAATCTATGTGGACAAGTGACATATTTCTATAGGGTCCCTGGGGGTAGCTGAATCTGGGACCAGCAGGCCACCTTGAAGGAGGAGGGTCTGCTGAGCTGTTCTTAGGGTCAAGTCATTGCTCGGAAGGTCATTACCTCCATGGAGTGACTTGACTAGGCCAAGAAATACTTTGTTTCCAGGTCCTTTTCCTTTGCCCTGCTGCCAGAAGTTCCCAGTAAATTAACATGTTAAACTGCAAAAACGTTATTGAAAGAGTTAATTGATTAACCTGTTAACACTCCCAGATGTACTGGAGACGATGCAGGAGAGAGAAATCTGGCTCAGGGTCAGGAAGAGGCTTTGTCATCACATACGTTTGCTAGAGTCCTCACCTCCATAATAATCATGTGAACCATTGTTTTCTACCTTACACTGAGGCTATCTAAGCCTCTGTCTTCTCTTCCCTATTAGAATATAGTTGCCTGAGGGTACAGACTGGGTCAAGTTCATCTTCATGTTTCCTTGTAGCTCTCAGTGTCTTATAGATTCATCTACCCACTCACCCACCCACCCATCCATATACCATTCACCCATCCATCGCTCATTCAACCATCAACTCATCCATCCATCCATCCATCCAGCCATTCACCCACGCATCCACCCACCCAGCCAATCACTCACATCCATCCATCCACCAGCTCCTGCTCTGCTCCAGACCGGCTTAGTGCTAGAGGTATAATGGTGTAAAAGACAGTCAATTCCTGTCCTCGTGATGCTTGGCATCAAGGGGAGGTACAGACCAAAAACAAGCAAAATAATTCAGCATTGTCATCTGTGGCATCACAGGCACAAATAATGAATCACTAGAGGGAACGCAGGTTGGGGGGCAGGGACAGGAGCCAAACCTGAGATGAATGAGGGGTGGTGATCAAGGAGGGTCAAGGAAAAGAAGGTCATACCTGGCATGAATGGGAAGGAGCAGCCTAGACAAAGACACTGACATAGCAAGAGCGTGGCAGTAGAGTGTGTGGAGTGTGTGAGCGAGGACAAGGGTAGTCCAGAAAGTCATTGGATAAACTGACTAAAAAGGGAACGGGTAGACCCAGTGAACTAGCAATCAGCCATGTGGTTCTGTTTGCAGGAAAATGCGGAACTCTTCAGAGCGGATATGACAAGCCAGTCCTGGAAGGGTTACGTCAACTACATTGACAGCATGGTCTTAGATGAATTTGACCAATTCATTCGCAAGTCTTTAAACTACCTGATAGACAACATGGTTGCAGATGTAAGTGACAGATGTGAAATTTGTGTATGTGTGTGTACATATATATGTATTATAAATATGAGATAAGGTTTACATTGGAATCTATAATCTGTGGTTTCCTGATGAAATCACAGGCTTATTAAAATCTGCCCAGAGTGACCAGTTTATCCTGATTTCAAATCTAAAAGTCCTGCACGTCGGGACATCTGGTCACTCTGAATGTGCTGCAGCATAAATGGGCTAAGCACACTGCCACAGAGCCGAGCTGACCTACGCTGCTGCCGGCTGACGAAAAGCAGGCACCCCTGGCCCCTCCTCATGTTGACTGGGGGCGGGGAACGTGCCCTCCTCTTGGCAGCATCATCCACCAACCCCCTCCACCGTCTGCCGAATAGAGCGGAAGCTTAAACCAGGTCAGCAGAATGGGTTTGCTGGTTAATTGCATCCTGGCCTGTTCTCCCTGAGCTGTGCCCTGCTGGGCACAGCTGTGTCTTTTTCACTTCAGGGGCTCCCAAGTGACTTTGGATACTGCCCAGCAGGGCAAGATCAGAGACCCAGCCTATTCAGCTCACTCTCAGGAGAGGGTGGTGGGCACCACGGTGAGATGCCCTGACACAGCTGCAGAGGGCGGTTGTCACCAGAGCATCAACAGACCCCAGAGTCTGTTGGTGAAAGTAGATGGCATTACTAGCTGTAGGGCTCATCAAGGGCTTCCTTGGTGGCTCAGTGGTAAAGAATCTGTCTGCCAATGCAGCAGATGTGGGTTCGATCCCTGGGTGGAGAAGATCCCTTGGAGAAGGAAATGGCAACCCACTCCAGTATCCTTGCCTGGGAAATCCCATGGACAGAGGAGCCTGGCGGGCTACAGTCCATGGGGTCACAAATGAGTCAGACAGGACTTAGTGACTAAACAACAACAAAGACTCAACAAGCAAGGTATAACAATGCAGTATCAGCAATGATGGTAGCTAACGTTTAGTATTTATCACTACAAAGAGAGCAGTCACAGTCAAATGGGTGATGAGGCCCTGATAACAGTGTCCTTCCTAAAAAGTCGTAGGGAGGCTCTGTATTTGCAAGCAGCCAACCAGCAGAAGTGGCCCCCTGAGACAAAGGCTCAAGAAAAGTCTGCTCAACTGAGTTCGTGACAGCTGACCTCTCCCACTTAGCTCACTCAGGCACTAGTGCAGGCCCTCCCCAGTCATAGAGCCAGGGGTCTCTTGATCTGGCCACCCGCAGGGCCAGTGTGGAATACGTTTGGAGGAAGGTTACTGGCTATGGAGGAGGTCCTGAGCACCCGTGGGCCTTGGCCTGCACTCTTGAGATTTATTGATGCGTTGGGAGGGCTCCATCCTGTCCTCTGACACACAAGACCACACCTAGGATCTGTAACCTCATAAGGAGGATCTAGGAACAGACAGGGTTACGGTGTGCCTGCTTTGTAAACAGGACCTCTGAGAAACGTGAGGCTTGTCCTTTTTGGAGCTCAGCAGAGGCCATCCTGCCTGGCTGGGATCCCCCGCCCCCGCCCCCCACGCTCTGTATGTTAACTATCCATCTAATCCCCACGGTAACCCAAAGAGATAGGGACGATTGCCTCTGTTCTATGAAACGACTCTGCTCATTTTATATATCTAGGGAAATGACACCGAGGTTCTTGCCTGAGACCACACAGCTGGTCAGTAGCAGATATGGGCTTGAACGCAGGTAGTGGATCTCCTTGGCACTCACTCATTGCTGCTCCATCTGGCTTGGATGCCCAGCCTACATTTGGCCTGGTGGTGCTGCATGTGGCTGCACAGTTCTTGCTCACGGGCTCTTGGTGGGGAGTGTGCTCTCTGTAGTGGTCCCAGCCAGCCTAGACCTTGTTTGGTGCCTGGGTGAACATCAGGCATTGAGAACAGTTAGCCAAGGGCAGGGCCTTGACCCCTTAATGCCCTGTTTCAGGAGAGCATCGCGCCGCTGTTCGAGGTCCGCATGGAGTTGGACGATGACGGGCTGGTCTTCAATCCATCCCTGGAGGTGGGCGGGGACCGAGGCTTCCTGGCACTGATCGGGAGCCTGGTCACCGACATCTACAACACAGCCAAGATCATCCCCAGACTGGCCAAGGGCAGGATGCACTATAAGGTCAGTCTGGGCTTGGTTACAGCCCCACCACTTTCCCTGCCACCTACTGCTACCCGGGGTCAGAATCGCCTTCCTGATGTGGCAGCGCTGGGTCGTGTGTGTGTGTGTTTCATGGTGGTGGTCCCGTGTGTGATGAGGAGCCCAGTGGCTTCCGTTCTGTCAGGTTCACCAGGGACAGTGGCCCAGATTCCTCTCCCCAGTGTGGACCTGTCCTTGGTCGACCTGGTCTTCATTCCCTCAACACCTCCGCACCCAAAACAGGATGCCAAGTGTGCTTTCCTGCCCCACTTCCTGCTATTTCCCTCCCTCCCAGAATTTACAGTCTGTGATCCTCTGAGCATGCAGGCTCTTTGACAAATGTGCCTTCCACTGGCTCCCACACCCGTTTGCTCTGGATGCATTAAATACCCACCCACGACATAAAACACAGATCAGATCCTGGGGGTGCAAAGGCGGGGGAAATTCAGCCTCCCCGAAGGGGAAGGTCTGAGAAGGTGTGCTTGTTGGAGCATGGTTTGTGGGGCAGTTAAACAAACATTGAAAAAGACCTAAATGGCCATCAAATGTGGGAGTCCTTCAGTAGCTTCAGGCCCATCCAGACAAAGGCATCTAAATGAGTCACAGAAGGGAGCCTGGGGTGGAAGGAGGCTCCTGACGTGCTATCAAGTGTTTATCAAGCTGCGGAACTATGTTTAGAATCTGATTTCATTCATTTAAGCAAACAAAAGCCTGTCTTCCTAAGGACGCAGTCCAAACTGTCCAAACTGTGCTCACTTCTGGGAAACAGGATGGGGGGGCGAGGGAGGTGGGAGGACAGGGGACATAAAGGGGGCTTTTTATTTCATATGCTTCTGCCTTGTTTGAACTTCTTGATGACGAGTGTGTATTATTTGTCATAGCAAACATTTCCAGCAAGATGCTCTGTGCTGTCAGGGACAGGAATGTGGGCACGTGCGTGTAGTGATGTGAGGACAGGAGGAAATAACCTGGTCAGGTTAAGGACAGATTCCCAGAACAGCTGACCTGCATTCTGAGTCATGAAGGACAGGAGGAGATTCCCAGGCAGAAAGAACAGTTTGAGGATTCCTGAGTCCCACAAAGGTGGTGTTCCAGGTCCAAGTGCACACAGCGAAATGCTCTGGCGCTCAGCACAGAGTGAACCACACCACCAGTGATCCACTCAGGCCGATGAGAGCTAGAGCCGGACACGTGGCTCTAGAATCTGAAGGGCTGCACCTCTGGGGCTCCTCCCCCCGCCCTGGGGTCCTCGCGTGATGTAGCAGAACAGAGCAAGGCAGAGTAAGGGTCCCGGTGACCTGCCTACACCCCAGGCTGTGCACACCGCGCCCTGGTCTCGTTTGTAAGATTTTAATTTATTGAGGCAACTGAGTGACTACAGAGAGAGGTCAGTGCCACTGATAGAAAGCATAATGTTGCTCACAGCTCCCCAAGAAAGGAGAGGCACGCCTGGCCACTCAGAGGCAAAGTTGGGAGCCGCAGGTTTGGTCAGGAGGCAGGAGGAGGATGGAGGGAAGCCCAGGCCAGAGGCTTGTAGGGCTGGGGAAACTGCTCCAGACGGGCCCCGGGGTCATCTCCGATTATCTGGTACCTGGCGCTGGGGTGATGGAGCAGGGGGAACACGGGCTTGGGATATAAGGGTTGGTTTGATGAAGGAGGTGATTGGGCATTTGGCTGGTTTGCACGAGAAAGGTGTGCCCCCATCCCAGCCCTTTGCTCTCTCAGAAGTGGCTGGCCTGTAGGGGACAGTCTCTCCTTAGCCAGCAAGATTTTTTTTTTTTCCTTTTGTACCACACCAGCCAGCTTGTGGGCTTTTAGTTCCCTGACCAGGTATCTAATCCGGGCCTATAACAGTGAGAGTGCTGAGCCTTTAAGCACTGTACTGCCAGGGAATCTGCAGCAAGATTTTTTAAGATGCCAAAACTTCTTACAGCTGCTGTGTAGTCACTTCAGTTGTGTCCGATTCTGTGTGACCCTATGGACTGCTGCCTCCTAGGAGCCTCTGTCCATGGGATTCTCTAGGCAAGAATTCTTGTTAAGATATAGAAACTTCAAAAAACATGTTTCATACACACCCTCCACCTTGAGGTTTTCCAGTTATGGGAGCCAGTCGCTACCTTTTCGCTAAGACCAATTTGGACTGTGTTTTCTGTCTCTTGAAATGCAAAAGACCCTGTCCAGCCAGGGCCTCCAGTCTCCTGCTGCAGCCGTCCATGTGGTCTTCACTCAGGTCCTCAAACACGTGGCTCCTCTCAGCACAGGCCCTTTGCTGTTTCTCTTGCTCTTTGCCTCCCATCCATCAGCTCTCAGACCAACAATCACTTCCTCAGGGGGCATCCCCCAGCCTCCTTTCCGCTACACCTGAATACAAGGACGACAGTCATGGCGCCTCAGTTTTTGATTTACTGATAAACTTGTGACCCCAGTCGTGGACCGTCCACGTCCCCGTGAGCCCTGTCCACACTCCCAGTGCCCCTCCCCACCGCGTGCACACAGCAGGTGAGTAACTACTAAATGAATGGAGCTATGGGTGAGTTGTCCTGGGGTCTGCCAGGCAAAAAGTCACGTCGGCGTACCTTCACGAACGTCGCCAATGGGCAAGTGTCCCCTCCTCTCATCTCGGGAGGTTAGCGACCCTTGAACAGACAGGGAGCCGCTCTCCAGATCAGGAAGACCATGGGGCGAAGCCCTCACCCATCTATTCTGCTCCTGCCCTCTTGCAGACCGACCTGGAAGACATGACGGACCTCATAGAGATGCGGGAGGAGATGTCCAACCTGGTCATCAGTGCCATGAAGGAGGCCGAGGAGTACCAGGACTCCTTCGAGCGCTACTCCTACCTGTGGATGGACGACCCCCAGGAGTTCATGAAGAACTTCCTCATTTACGGGCGAGCCATCAGCCGGGAGGACTTGGAGGGCCGAGCTGAGGAGACCCTCCCCAAGACGCCGCCCACCCTCGCCCAGTTCCAGCAGCAGGTATGCTCGGACCTCGCCCGCTGGTTTTCTCGCTTCTGGAATCAACCACTCCCTCCCTGCCCCCACAGCTGTGGAGGGGCACTGGGTTTGAAAGCTCGGGTGACCATTTTTTTAAATGTAGGTTTTATTATTATTCAAGTATAGAGAGACCGACAGGCCATCAGACAGCCACCATGAAAAGAGGATCTGTGACCCACGGCTCTCAAGAGGAGGGGGCACTCCAGGCCACGGGTGTCACCAGCAGGGCACTAGTGTCAGGAGACAGAGAATGAGGGGAAAGCGTGACCGAGAACTCATGCTAGGGTCCTCATGGGAAGGAACAAGCAAGGCAGGGCAAGCAGGCTTCAGATGGGCCAGTCTGAATCATTTCAGTGACTCAGGGGTGTATGGGCTGTCTCAGGTTGTCAGGTGCCTGGCCCCCTGGGTGATATCTGAGCAGGTGGACAGTGGCCTAAGGTGTGAGAGAGGGTGGTAAAAATTGGGGTGTGGACTCTGGTTTGTTGTTTGCACGTGAAAGTCGTGGTCCTGCACGGGGGTGTTGTCTGCCATCTCTAGGAATGAGCCAGCCTGTGACAGGGGTGGGCTTGTCCCTGCAGGGTCAGCAAGGCCGCTGATGCCAAAGCATCAGGAATGTAGAGCATGATGGGAATTTCCTGGTGGTCCGGCAGTTAGGACTTGACTCTTCCTGGGTCTGCTCCCAGGTCATAGAAGTAAGCTCCCTCAAAACGCATGGAGCACCCAAAAATAAATAGATTAGAACACAAGAAAATGTAATGAGTTTACAGACCTTCATGTCGTTTCCTGAAGCTCAGTGAGGGTGGCCCAGCCACAGGGGAGATGCTCGGGGTGGGGGACACAGTCTCTCCCACAACAGTGGGGGCACAGCTGGCTGCCGATCTTGAAAGCCTCGAGGACAGGCAGCTGCACAAAGCTGGCTGAGTTAAGGATGCCCGTGGGCACCTGGGACCCCTTGCACCCTTTGGAACTTTAGTCGTGCCCTCCTTCAGAAGCCCTGCTGGCTTTGCCTGGTGACGTCCCTTTCTGACAGCCTGTATCCCACATCGGAGATAGACTTCTGGGCTGCAGGGGCTGTCGGCTGGGGCCGGGAGAAGGAAAGGAGCGCCTTGTGAGGGCCTCCCCTGCCCCCACGCGCTGTGCTGGCCCCACTGCAGCAGTCCAACGGCTGAGCAGGTCCTTGCCTCCCAGATCGACTCCTACGAGAAGCTGTACGAGGAGGTGTCCAAATGCGACAACACCAAGGTGTTCAGCGGCTGGCTGCAGTGTGACTGCCGCCCCTTCAAGCAGGCCCTCCTCAACACCATCAAGCGCTGGAGCCTCATGTTCAAGCGGCACCTGAGCAACCACGTCATCAACAGGTGGGCACCAGGACCACGGCCCCGGGCCAACTCCCACCCTCACTGTCCTGACGCTGACCACACCCCAGAGAGCCCTGTGCCAGGACCCCCAGCCAGCCGGGTGTGGAGCTGAAGGTCAGGTTTAGAGACCAGCAGCCCCACGGGGAGGGTGGGTCCCAGCAGGAAGGTGTCACCTGGCAGGGAGTGGGGGCCCTTTACAGTGCTTCTTTACTGGGCATTTACCGTGTCTGACCAACAGGTGCCAAGGAATCCTTTAGGAGCCCCAAGTCGGACAGGGAAGCCTGGCATGAAACTCGAGGGTGATACCTGTGCAGTTACAGGCAGTGGTGGGCTGGGAGTCGCCAGGAGCCCCGAGAATGGGTAATCCCACTCTTCCAGCCAGGAGGTCCCTGCAAAGGCCACCCTGAGATGTGACCCTACCTGGGACTCATCGACCAGTTGAGTTAGTGAAACATTGGGTGCCAGGCAGGCAGGGGGGCACCCATCACATGTGGCCTCACACCCACCAGCCTCGCAGACCTGGAAGCCTTCATGAAAGTTGCCAGGACGGGCTTAACGAAGCCCGTTAAGGAGGGGGATTATGACGGCCTCGTGGAAGTGATGGGGCATCTGATGAAGGTCAAGGAGAGGCAGATGGCCACAGACAACATGTTTGAGCCCCTGAAGCAGACCATCGAGCTGCTCAAGTCCTATGGGGAGGAGATGCCCGAGGAGACACATGTGAAGCTGCAGGTAGACGGGCCTGGTATGCCCCATCGAGGGAGCTGGAGCCCTGTGGGGCAGCGCCAGAGGAGGGTGGGCTCTTGTGACCCAGAGCCTGTGGGCCAGACCTCCTCTTCTAGACCTGAGATCCCCAGGGAACAGTGGGGTGGGAGGACAAGGCTCTCCAGAGATGAGGGGACAGGGAGATGGCCTCCCAAGGGTGGGAGGGGGATAGTCCCTGCGTTTAGTTGGCGTTTCAATGGATTAGAAATGCTTTCATGTCCCATGCCTCCTCCTGAGCCCAGCGGGAGCCTGGACATGAGGGATGGTAGACTGAGAACGGGGTCCACAAAGGTCCTGCCAAAATTAGGGGCCAGCAGCGAGGCTGAGAGAGAGGCCAGTCCATGCCCGTGGAGCAGAGGGGCCACGGCAGGGGATGCAGGGACTGGAAGGAGCCCAGCACTTATAGCTGGATTGCAGGATGTCAGTTTTGGTGCCAATGCAGCTGTGTGTGCAGCTGGGGTGGGTGCAGGAGCGGGAGGGATAGAGGAGATGGGTCCTGCAGGCAGGGTCAAGCCACCCCCCTGGGCTTTGTCTCCTCCCAGACCTGGCTGCCCCTACCTGCTCCCTTTCTCTGCCCTGACTCTGTGTCTGGTCACAGAGGCCTGACTCCCTGTGCCGAGAGACACTGACCCCAGCCAGTGCCCAAGACCCCAGCAGAGGGAGTGACAGGATGGTGTGGGTGGCTGTGCTGACCTCTCCCGCTGCCCAGGCCCTGCTTTAGAGCACGTCGTGTTTGGCCCCGTTTCCCCCTGCCCAGGGCTCAGTAAGGACCAGGATTAGAAGTGTGTGTGGCCAGACCCAGGAGCTCTAGGGCCGTGGACAGGGCAAATGGGGTGATAAAAATTCTGATAAACGTTTGAATCATGCCAACAGAGACTGTTAGTTAATTGTAGAAGAAAGTGAAACAATGTCTGTTTGTGGGCAAAGAGTTTAGGGGCTGGGATTTTTGTCTTTAAAATATTTTACGGAAAGTACAATATTTGTCCAAGTGTGGAGAACTCGGAAAATACAAAACTTCATCTGATTGCTAAGGCCATGCTTGATATGACGTAACTACAGGAATGGCAGACAGGTTAGCGGCTGCCCAGGTTGGGGATGCAGGGGGGTTGCTGATGCAAAGAGCTGACACAGGACAAAGTTCCCTCGCGGTGATGAACAGCGAGGTCTGTGGATTGTGGTGGGGGTTATGGGAACCTACACAGGAGACAAAAGTGCCTAGGACTACACCTGCCTACAACACAAGTACTCACATGCGTGCATACAACACATGCACGTGCAGACTGAGCTTAAAACAGGGCAGAAACCGACAAGTTCCATCATCTGTTAACAAACACCCCAGGGTCTGATGCTGGCTTGGCTATGGAGCCTGAATTGTATAAGATGCCAGCGCTGCAGAAGGCTGTGGGGAGGCACACAGAACTTGTGCTTTTTTTTTCAATACTTATTTATTGATTTATGTGGCTGCACTGGGTCTTAGCTGTAGCACACAGCATCTCTGATTGCGGCATGTGGGATCTAGTTTCCTGACCAGGGATCAAACCAAGGCACCCTGTCTTGGGATCACAGAGTCTTAGCCACTGGACCCCAGGGAAGCCCCTCTCCGCGACATTTTTGCAACTCCTTGTGAGTCCATAATGATCTCACACTAGAAAATTTTTAAAAAGAGCAGAAAAGGGAGTGGTCCTTGGCCTTTGCCTGCACAGGAACTGCCGGAACAGTGGACGAACACCAAGAAGCTGGCCATCCAGGTGAAGCAGAACGTGTCACCCCTGCAGGCCAACGAGGTCAGCATCCTGAGGCGGAAGTGCCAGCAGTTCGAGGTACCGTGGCCTGGGGCGGCAGGCCGGGGTGCAGCACCCACCACGGCTGGGCCCTGGGGTGGTGCGCCTGAGCGTCTCATATGGTCCTCCCGCAGCTCAGACAGCACGAGCTCAGAGAGCGGTTCAGGCAAGAAGCCCCGTTCAGCTTCAGCGACCCCGACCCCTACAAGTCCCTCAATAAGGTATTTTTGCTCAAGGAGGGTATGGGGTGGTAACTCTGGGGACCCATCTTTTCTCAAGCTATCATTCTCTTGAGCCCAGAAACACGGCCTCGATGGGACCAGCCTCGGGGCCGAGCACACGTATGTGGGGGGGGGCACGTGTGTGTGCACAGACATGCAAGCTCATCCATCCTACGGGGCCTCCCCTCCAGGCCCCATCAGAGAAGCCATGGGCGGTTGGGGGGACGGATGGGGAGAGCACTGCTCCCCTGGCTAGAAGGTCCGCTGGCTTCCTGTGGCGGGGTCAGAGTGCAGTGTGCCGATGGCTCTGAGGGTCGCTGGGGCAGATGGGGCAGGCTCTGCTGAGCGCAGGCATCCCGCTCACAGGCTTCCTCCCATGCCCGCAGCAACAAAAGAGCATCGCGGCCATGGAGAGCATCATGGAGGCGCTGTGCAAGTCTGGGAGCCTGTTCGAGGTCAGTGTTCCGGACTACAAGCAGCTCAAGGCTTGTCACAAGGAGGTCCGCCTGCTGAAGGAGCTCTGGGACATGATCATCATGGTGAGGGGCCATCTGGCTTGGGGGGGCAGGTGGGGGTGTTGAGAGTGGGGCAGGGGGAATGACAGGGAGGTGGGAGTGGGGTCCATGGGCAGCATCTGAGCACCAAGAGGGGGCGGCCCCCACCTCTGCTGGTTGATGGAGGCAGCCCCTTTTCTCAAACCAAGAGTAGGAAGCCTCACTCTCCACCCCAGGGTCAAGGCACTGTCTACAGCGTGGGCATGTGTTAGTTCCCCATGGTCTCGCCTCTTGGCTCTTCAATTTCCAAAGATATTTGAATTCTTCTCTTTTTTTTAAATTTTTTATTTTATGGCAGTATGTGTGTGTGAGTGCTAAGTTGTTTCAGTCGTGTCTGACTCTTTGCGACCCCATGGACTGTAGCCTGCCAGGCTCCTCCATCCATGGAATTCTCCAGGCAAAAGTATTGGAGTGGGTTGCCATGCTCTCCTCCAAGGATCTTCCCAGGGACTGAACTTGCATCTCCTGCATTGGCAGGGTGGGTTCTTTACCACTGTGCCACCTACAAAGCCCTTATTGGAGTATAGCTGGTTAACAATGCCGAGTTTCAGGCGTCCAGCAAAGTGATTCAGTTATCATATACATGTATCTGTTCCTTTTCGAATTCTTTTCCCATTTAGGTTATCACAGAGTATTGAGAGGCATTCCCTGTGCTATACAGTAGGTCTCTACTGGTTGTCTGTCTTTTTTTTTTTTAATAGATTTTAATTTTTTTAATGTCTTGGCTGGCATGCAGGATCTTAGTTCCCTGATCAGGGATCAAAGCTGTGCCCCCTGCAGTGGAAGCGCGGCATCCCAACTGCGGGGCTGCCAGGGAAGTCCCTGGTTATCTAAAATACATTAGTGTGTGCCTGTCAACCCCAAACTCCCAGCGCATCCCTCCCTCCCCGCCCACCGTGACCTGAAGTTCCTTCTCTGTGTTAATTCTTCTCCTTTGTGCTCTGGAATGAACTTCAGAATCTGTCAAGTCCTCCTCTCTTCAGATAGAAAGCTCTCAGACTACACATAGGCTTGAACCTACTGTGAGCTCCTCTGGGGAGGATTCCCCTCCTGGCAGCAGTGGTCCGCGCCCCTGCCCAGGAGCAGGCCCTGTCTTGTCATTTATCTTGTGTTTTAGATTACGTCTGAGTAAGATCATGTAAATGTCTGTAGCCTGACCATGCTGAATCTATCTATCTCTCACAGAAGGCTGAGTAGGGGAGAATCTTTGGAGCCAGAGGCTCCATCACGACTTGCCCCCAAAGGGAGAATCCATCAAAGCCTCTTGATACTTTTTTTTTTTTTCGCAACTCAGTGAATTCAAGACTCTTGTGCTCGAGTGCCCTGACTGAACAGGGGTGCTGCTAAGTCCCTTCCGTCATGCCTGACTCTGTGCAACCCCATAGGCGGCGGCCCACCAGGCTCCTCCGTCCCTGGGATTCTCCAGGCAAGGACTGAACAATAAGTCAGCTCAGAAAGCTGCCCTGTCCCTTGATAAATAACTCTTAGCACAGGCCCAAGAAAGCAGGTTACTTTTCCCAGGAGATGACGATAAGCATTTCCAGTCAGGGTGTTGCAAGAAAAATTGACAAAACAAACGAGCCAGGGTACTTTTAGATAACAGGATACAGAAGCAGCTTAAACTTAAACCAGAAAGGGCCATCGATTTCTGTGGGGATTAACGCTTCAAGTCATGGGATTTTCGGGGTCAGTCTCTTATCAGCGCCCCAACTGTTGGTCATTGTCTGTCAAGGATGTCTATCAAGCCCAGGCCGTTCTGCCCCAAGCCTCTGTCAGCAACCTCTGACCCCCTCCAGGACTCCCATCCAGCTCCCAAGCCATTCTCAGCCCACCCCAAATTCAAGACTGGAGCTTCTTGGGTTTCTGTCTCCATTCTTGGCAGGGTGGTCCCCTGGTACCGCCTGTGTCTTGTTTCACCCTATCATGAGCGGAATCTCTTCTAGTGTGTCTTTGTCAGTGTGAGCTAGGTTGGGCTTCTCTGGTGGCTCAGCAGTACAGAATCCGCCTGCCAATGAGGGAGACCTGGGTTTGGTGCCTGGGTTGGGAAGAGCCCCTGGAGAAGGAAATGGCAACCCACTCCAGTATTCTTGCCTGGAAGATTGCATGGACAGAGGAGCCTGGTGGGCTACAGTCTTTGGGGTTGCAAAGAGTCAGACAAGACTTAGTGATTAAACAACAAGTAAGCTAGGTTACTCTGCAGTAACAAACAGCCTTAAAATACAAAATCTTTGTGCAGTTAACCACAGACACGTATTTTTCATTCATGCAAAGTCCACACTCCAGTTCCAGGCAAACCCTCCACAGCTCAGTGCACGTGTCCACAACTGCCGAGGCAGGTAGAGGGAACTGTGGGTCCAGCGTTGGCAACCCAATGCCTCTGCCCCCCAGGTGACAGGTGTCATCCACAGTCCATTGGTTGGGGCAACTTTCGTGGCCTCACCAAGACATGGGACAGAACAAGATCCTGGTGAGCAGTGACAAAGCCCATGTTTTGCCAAAATCTCTCTTAACTGCTGACTTCTAAGTTGAATCTGTCATGGTAGAACTGGGGTTCTTTTTGCTCCCCTGTATCTGGTCCCTTTACCAAGCTCTGTCCTTAGTGCTGGAGACTCCTCATTGGATTTTTCTGTCTGAGAGCAGTGCCAGGAAGGTGGCACGGGTGCCCTCCTGCACCGGCCCCAGCAGAGGAGTCAGTGGGCGTTTTCCCACCTCAGGTCAACACAAGCATCGATGACTGGAAGACCACCAAGTGGAAGAACATCAACGTGGAGCAGATGGACATAGACTGTAAGAAGTTCGCCAAGGATGTGAGGTCCCTGGACAAGGAGATGAAGAGCTGGGATGCCTTCGTGGGCCTGGACAACACCGTGAAGAACATGATCACATCCCTGCGCGCCGTGAGTGAGCTGCAGAACCCCGCCATCCGGGACCGTCACTGGCAGCAGCTCATGCAGGCCACCCAGGTACCACACTGCCGCAGGGCCAGAGGGCAGCGCTCCTCGGGAACTCGCTGTGGGGCGGGGTGGGGGGTGACGCTGGTAAAGCTGGCTTCACGCATGTGCACCCCAGGCCGTCACCCAGGGCTCCGGGCTCAGGGTGGCCCCAAGCTGGGTTAGAGGCTCTGCTGTCACCATCTTGATTTCCTTAATTCATAACTTTTTCACACGGGATCCCATCATTTTCATTTTGCATCAGGCCCTGCAAATTATGCAGCCAATACTGGTTGTAGCATGAACGGTGAATGTCTGTGGGGCTCAGGAAGTTTGGGGTGGAAGAACAGTCCTGTGTCCCCCCATGTACCCCAGGAGCACAGGGTCCTAGTGCGGAAATTTTCCCAGGGATGTTCCCCAGTGGGGAGTGGGAGGGGCGCTGGCCTTGACACTCACCGAAGGTGAATAGGACCATCCCCACTGTCAGCAGACACGGAACAAAACTCTATGGAATGGCTACTCTGCAGAGGCCCCCCCGTAGATGTCAAGGAAGCTGAGAGATTGAGGACACGGGCCCTGCTCTCAGGGCAGCAGAGGAAGAAAGAACAACACAGGCCATGGTGTTTGCAAGGCCGAGTGGGGTGCTCGTTCTAGGGGTGCAGAGGAGGCAGCCACCTCCCCGGTTAGGGAAGTGCAGGATCAGCATCAGGAGCACATGGGTGTGGCCTGGGCCTTGGGTAGGGGAGGGGAGAAACAGATGAGCAGAAGGGATTGTCTCCAGTACTGAGGCCACTGGCCAGCCAGCGCGTGTATCCCATCCAGGGCCTGGGAGAGAACCCCGGGCAGCGGTCAGCAAACAACCAAAACGTCCCAGGAATTGGGCACCACAGAGGGCCTGTTGAGACTTGGGCAGGTATTTTCCCAACCGTGATTGAGAAACACTCAATTCCATCAGTTGGTCAAACCAGTTTTTGTGGCAGGCTTGGGATCCAGGCTTGGAAATGTCTGTGTGACAGCGAGGAAGATCTGAGGGCCGGGTGACACCATGCAAATTCCTGGAACTGTTACCAGAGCGACAGTACCTGTGACTCAGCCACAGCCGTTCCTAACACGGCGGCCCCCCCGACGGATCGGGTCCCACCGTGCGGTCACAAAGCCCACATGACGGGGGTCTTAAAACCACAGAAGTGTAGTCTTCCGTGGGCCTGGAGGCCAGAACCTGAGGTCAGGGTGTCAGCAGAGCCACGATCCCTCTGACTTCTGGGAGAGGACCCTCCCCTGCCTCTCCCAGCTTCCGGCGGTCCTAGGCGGCCCTTGGCTTGTGGCCACGTCCGGCGCATCCTTGCGTCCGTGGTCACAGGGCCTCCTCTGCTTTTCAAACCTCCCTCTCCTTTCTGAAAACACCTGCCATCAGGTTTAGGTTCTGTACAGTTGACCCGAGATGATTTCATCTCAAGATCCTTAACAGCTGCAAAGCCTCTCTTTCTGAGTAAAGTCACATTCTGAAGTGCAGATGGACATGAGTTTGGGGGGACACTCTTCAACCCACTACTGGTGGGGTCTGTTGCTACCAGTTTTACAGGGAGGCCAGACCTAGAGGGGTGTCTGCCCAAGTCACGGAGCTCCCAACACCTGCTTCCGTGGCCTGGGTTCCTCCTTCACCGGCCTCTACATGAAGGACAAAGGTGTCCCTCAACTGGAGAACATGTGACCAAATGTGAAATGTGCCTATTTTTTTTCCTCTGAAGGTGAAATTTGAAATGTCGGATGAGACCACCCTGGCAGATTTACTCCAGCTGAACCTACACAAATACGAGGATGAGGTCCGAAACATTGTCGACAAGGCTGTGAAGGAGTCTGGGATGGAAAAGGTATCCTTTGTTGACAGTGAAGTGCGTTTTATATGGGATGATGCTGAAACCGACTCACCAGCCTGATGCCTGTTGAATGTGCTGATGCTGAAAGTGACTCACCAGTCTAACCCCACGGAATGGCGTGCAGGGTTGAAACTAATGTACCGCCAGTTACCGCCTGACTGAACTCTCCTCTCTGTCCATGAAGCACCCTCGTTTGTGGTCCACCCTGCCTCAGCCTCTGCCTTCTGAGAAGCTGAACGGGGCCGGGGCGGGGTGGGCAATGGTCAGGAGGGCTGGCCATCAGCTGGTACCTAGGGCCATTCCAGGACACGTGAAGATGCTGGAGGATTCCTTTGCAATTCAAACCTCTCTTCTCATCTGTTTTTTGAGTTTGAATGGTCACAGCTGGGCTTTCTCTCTTTTTTTAACAGCTTTATTGAGCTGTAAACCACATACCCACTCACCTATTTAAAGTGTGCAATTCAATGGCTTTTAGCATATTTACAGAAGTGTGCAGCCATCATATATTAGAGTTAGTCAATTTTAGGACTTTTCCATCTCCTCAAAAAGGAATGAAACCCAGACCCTTTAGCTAATATCTCCCCATCTTCTCACACCTGCACCCATCCCAGCTCTAACCTACTACTTCTTGTCTTCTATAGGTTTGCCTTTTCTGTACATTTCATATACGTGTGAATATATAATACGTGGGCTTTTGTGTCTGACTTCTTTCACTGAGCATGCTTTTAAGTTTCCTTCATGTTACAGCATGTGTCCATACTTCTTTTTTATAGCCAAATAATATTTCATTATATGAATACTCCACATTTTGTCAATCCATTCATCCACTGAGGGACATTTGGGTTGTTTCCATCTGTTGGCCATTGTTAATAATGTTGGCATGAACATTTTGGCTTTCTGAGAGCATGGCCTCCTTCCACATTCTAGGAAACTCTGGGTCCTCTTTAGTGATTCTTTCCAGACTCGCTGACCTGGTTTCTATTCCTCTGAAAGGTGCTGAAAGCCCTGGACAGCACCTGGTCCACCATGGAGTTTGAGCATGAGCCGCACCCACGGACGGGCACTATGATGCTCAAGTCAGACGAGGTGTTGGTGGAGACACTGGAGGACAACCAGGTGCAGCTGCAGAACCTGATGATGTCCAAGTACCTATCCCACTTCCTGAAGGAAGTGACCAGCTGGCAGCAGAAGCTGTCCACGGCGGACTCGGTCATCTCCATCTGGTTCGAGGTCCAGAGAACCTGGAGTCACCTGGAGAGCATCTTCATTGGTTCCGAAGACATCCGCGCCCAGCTGCCGGAGGATTCCAAGCGCTTTGATGCCATCGACCTGGAGTTCAAGGTGAGCACAGCTCTCTGGCTCCTGCCTGAGCACTTTCGGAAATGGTTCCCTTGGTACACACAGGGCTCGTGATGCCATGCCGGTCCCTTCTCCTCCCAGGCCCTGATGGAGGACGCGGTGAAAACACCCAATGTGGTCGAAGCCACCAACAAACCTGGCCTCTATGACAAACTTGAGGACCTGAAGAAGAGGTGGGTCCCGTACCTGTCCAGACGAAGGGCTTCACTGTGGCAGAAACCCAAGTCATGCGCCTCCTCCCACCCCGCTGGCCAGGCCAGGAAACCCCCAGGTTGTGGGTTAACACATCCCCTCCCTGGAAGCACCTGCCACTTCCTGCCACCCTAGCCACAGAGCCTGCCTTCAGCCTCAGCGGAAGCCATGATGGCAGAGATTGAGCTGTAGCCCCTCCTGCCTGGGGACGTCCACAGGTGTGGGGGCTGGTTGAGAACGAGCGTGTTGGCTTGGAAGATTTGACTCAAACTGGGGCTGTGAACAGCCTGGGCATCTCCAGGGTCGTCCGTCCAGCCCTTGGAAGGATGGGCTGGAAGAGTTCTTCTGTCGAGCAGGACTCAGCAGCCTCGTTCCCTGCCCCCAGGTTGGCTGTGTGCGAAAAGGCCTTGGCCGAATATTTAGAGACGAAAAGACTGGCTTTCCCCAGGTTCTACTTTGTCTCTTCAGCTGACCTCTTGGACATTCTCTCCAACGGAAATGACCCCGTGGAGGTAGGTAGGCCCCTGATGGTCCGAAGGGGTGCCAGGCTCCATGTCCAGGTGGCCCCAGACATGGTGGAGGAGTGTCTGAGAGGTGGTCCACACCAGAAACCGCCCAAGGACCAGGCTGTGACAGAAGGACCCGGGACCGCTCTCAGAGCCTGCCCTGCCCTCCCGGAGCTCCATCATTGTACTCTGGAAAATGGGTGAAATGCCCATTCCTAAGACACAAGCCAGTCATCCTACTAAACCCCAGACACCAGGAGGAAAAGGTACCGAGAGGCTCCTCTTCTAAAGGAGAAGGGCGAGCATCTGGGCAAAGGGAGGGGACTGTATTTTATTTTAATATGAGGTTCCAGACGCACGGTCCGGGAGCCCCAGGGCAGCCTGTGGTTTAGGTTCTCAGGATCTGATTTAAGAGCATAGGCCCCGTGCCCTCTGGGACAGTAACTTTTCAGGGAAGAGAAGAAACAGACATTTAGAAGGTTCTGTCCAAGCAGTGTTTACCGTTTCCTTTGTTGGTAAAGTGTGTTTAATCAGCATCCCAGAGGCCGGGGGTCGGGGCGGGGAGCATAAGTCAAACAAAAAATGATGCTTAAGACTGCCCGAGGGAGACCCAGGCCATAGGCATCCACCTGCAAACCCCTGGGTTGCAAAATCCAACATCCTCCCACTCCAACCCCAAAATCCAGGTGAGCCGCCACCTGTCCAAGCTCTTCGACAGCCTGTGTAAACTGAAGTTCCGCCTTGATGCCGGCGGGAAGCCACTCAAGTTCGGCCTGGGCATGTACAGCAAGGAGGACGAGTATGTGGACTTTGACCGGGAGTGCGACCTCTCAGGGCAGGTACGAGCCGCCGCTGACAGCACAGAGCACTGCCCCCCACCCCGAGATGGCAGCACCTCCTGGCTGGGGCCGCACAGCCACAGACAGACTGTCAGCAGCAGCCTATGACTGACCCTCTCTTCTCTTCCCTCGGCCTCGCAGAACAAATGCCTTAGGGACTTCTTTGTAGAAGTTCCTGCACAGCCTTACCCGTGCAGTCTGAGGTGACCTGTGAAAAGAAAGAAAGGAACAGGGGAAAGGGGAGGCAGAGAACAGATTTATTACTGCTCTTTAATCTTTATCATTTTGCTATTATTAATGCCAAGGGGACCACTTTGGAGGGCGCCATGCACATCTGCAAAGTTCTCATCCCTGTTCAGCACGATGGGCTTTACAGCTTCCATACTTAGCAAAGGGCTCCCCTTACCCCGGGTGGCCCGGCCCCCTGTCGCACCTCCCCAGCCCAGAAGGCTGCTCCCTTCTGCTGACAGCAAGCTTCCTGGCTGCCCTCTCCTCTATCTCTTTGCCCAAGTGTAGATCAAGCATCCAAATCTATTCTGACATTAGCCTAAGCAAAATGTAATTCTAAGCAACATGTAATTGGAAGCAAGTCAGCTTGAGGGCTTGAAAATTTCATGCGAGAAAGCTTGAACTCCAACAACTTGGATTCGGAGTGCCTGGCCGGATGGGGTCAGCAGGATCCATTCATCAGTTTGTTCAGGCGCTTCCCACACTTCACCACTTTCAGGCATAACCACTGAACTACAGCAAGCTCTGCCTGCCCTGTGCTTCTATCAATAATAGCTTAAAAGAAAAACCAACCTAATTATCCCATTCGGGTATTTTCCCCATGGTGGCAGTTAGTTGAAGGTTTGTATTTCAAAATACATGCAAGGGTCATCAGCCAGTTTGTCCACGTGACAATCTCAGACCCTGAGAGAATGCTCTTGGGGACAAGTGGGGCTCTGCTTGTCAGAATCTGCCTGGGACACGGGGCAGCAGGGCCCGGGGGACAGATGCCCTGTCTCGGAATATCAGAACCACTTCAAGGGCTCAGACACAGACCGTCTTCTCTAGCGTTTTCTCTCGCTCCCTCTCCCTTCTGTATTTAGACATAGTGAATGCACACAAATTCAGTGCACTAGTTTTGCGGGTACACCAGGCCTTGCTGAACACATTTTTCCAGCAGGGCATTCTTAACCGCTCAGAAAACCTGGGCATTTCTACCCTTGGAATGATAATAAGGATGAGGACAAACGGTAAGTTATTTTGTAAATGTCAGAGCAAGTCATCGGATGAGACGTGTTCATCCTTTCTGGTCCCCATGGCTCCATCCCCAGGTGGAGGTCTGGCTGAATCGGGTGCTGGATAGGATGTGCGCCACGCTCCGCCATGAGATCCCTGAAGCCGTGGTGACCTACGAAGAGAAGCCGAGGGAGCAGTGGATTTTTGACTACCCCGCCCAGGTCCAAGCTGGGTGGACGGGGCAGCTCTTGAGATGTGGAGAGGGGTGGACGGAGCTCAGCCGTCCTGGGTTAGCCACAGTCCGGTGGTGAAGGGCCACCTTAACTGGGGTGAACTCTTCTGTCGGACAGAAAATGGTGCTCACGTGGAAGGTTACTGGGGCCCCTTGTCTGTTTTCAGATCGCACTCACGTGCACCCAAATCTGGTGGACCACCGAGGTGGGCTTGGCATTTGCCAGGCTGGAGGAAGGCTACGAAAATGCCATCAAAGATTACAACAAGAAGCAGGTGTGTCCCGCCCTCACATCCATCAGAAGCACCTCGCTCTGTGAGGTCCTGCCTCGTGCCACTGCCATTTCTCTGAGTCAAAAGCAGCCAAATATTGACAACAGTTGCTCTGCCCCAAGAGTAGCCGCTCTAGAAATACATGACTTTAATTCTCTATTTCCATTTGACTTTTTGAGATTCTTGGTTAGAAATTTAGAAACCAAAGATAATGTTTAAAATGAAAGATATAACCCCATCAACAGATTCTTAGCTAACCTTCTAGTGTACATATAATCAATTCTTAGGCAAAAATATGTAACTATACAAGTGGCTTTAAAATCCTGTTTTCACTTTTTGCTATCTTTCACGGCATCAGATCTTCATCTTCACCATTTTTAGTGACTCCTTGATATTCCATGGGGGGGTGGGCGGTCAGTTCCCGACTGCCCATGGGGACCCACCCAGCCTGGGGGCCACCCCTGGAGCCGTGTCTGAGGGAGGCATGTTTGCTCCCACAGATCAACCAGCTGAACGCGCTCATCACCCTGCTCATTGGAAACCTCAATGCAGGGGACAGAATGAAGATCATGACCATCTGTACCATCGATGTCCACGCCCGGGACGTGGTGGCCAAAATGATCACTGCCAAGGCACGGGTGCCGGGAGGGGCCAGGAACCAGGGTGGGGGCCTGGGGCTCAGGACTCCAGCGCACACCCCCGCAAGTTACCGCTTCTTCCTCAGTGGGGCGGGGGGTGACGCTATTCCAGGCAGCAGCTACCCCCTCCTTCACCCCTTAGTCTCACTCCTGGTAAGCCACTGGACGAGCAGCCCAATCGGAAGCTCCCCAGGTTCAGTGGTGGGGGGCGGCATTAGGCTTGACAGGGGGCTCCTCAGGAGGAGCAGAAAGCCGGAGCACCCCAGGGTCAGAGACCGCTTGGAGGCAAGGCAGCCTGCTCCTCCTGCAGGTGGAGAGCTCCCAGGCCTTCACCTGGCAGTCCCAGCTGCGCCACCGCTGGGACGAGGAGAAGAGGCACTGCTTTGCCAACATCTGCGACGCCCAGATCCAGTACTCATATGAGTACCTGGGCAACACGCCACGGCTGGTCATCACCCCACTCACGGACAGGTGAGGACCCCTGCTGCCTTCCCGCCTGGCCTTGAACAACGCAGGGGAGGGAATCACACCCTTTCTCTGGGCTCTTCCCCATGCATCCTTGCACCGTCAGACCCAAATGTCCCTGCTGAGGCTGACGGATCCGGGCATTTGGGTTGGGGGACCTGCATCCAGGTTGAGTTCTGCCACCTGCCAGGCACCCAGCCTTGGGAGCCGAGACCTTATTCCCTCACTCTGACCCTGGCTGTGTGGCCTTAGGGGTGTTGCTTAGCCTCTCTGAGGGCCTGTAAAATGGGGACGATGTTTTATAAATCCTCGGCAGCTTGTTGAGGGTCAAGCGAACCATGTAGCACCAGAAAGCACTCAGACCAGTGACTGCTCAGGCCCGTCCTCAGCACCTGTGATGTGGCAGTTACGTCGGATGGGCAGTGCCCTCCCTCCAATGCTGTGGCTGGCTCAGCCCTCATGTAGTGTCTGCTCCAGCAGGACGGCATTTGCTCCTTGGTGACATCACAAGTCCTCCTTTGCCCCTTTGAGCTCCTTTTGGTGCCACCTTGGGGCTCAGGGGGTGTCACTGACCCACGGTAAAAGAAAGCGGGCAGCTCTGGGTTTGCCACCCACAGGTAATTGGAGGTCTCTTGCAGATGCTACATAACCTTGACCCAGTCCCTCCATCTGATCATGGGCGGAGCTCCCGCTGGCCCCGCCGGGACCGGCAAGACAGAGACGACCAAGGACCTGGGCAGAGCCCTGGGCACCATGGTCTACGTCTTCAATTGCTCCGAGCAGATGGACTACAAGGTACACCCCACATGCAGGAGAGCCTGAAGTCCTCCCCCGAGTCCTCCCCAGGAGGCCGCAGCCAACACCCCCCAAGTGACCGCTGGACGTGAGAAGACTGCTGGTCGGCCTCTTGGGCGTGACCAGTGTGTCTGGTAGGGGATCCCAGGGTGGATAAGACGGACCCCCAAACATCCTGCCCTGCTGCGGAGGCAACCCCTTCCCAACCTACCAGACAGAGTGAGAGCCTTCAAGGGGGTGAGGGGTGGCCCCTGGGGAGGGGCCAGGTCCCTGCTGTCACCAGAGGCTTTGCAGCCCAACCACAGTTCTTAAAGGGCCCAGGAAAGAAGACCGTGGAGGTCAGGTCAAAGCAGCCTCTGGTGGGAAGGGTTGGGGGGCACTGAGGTCATGAGCATGGCCCCCCAGGGCCTCCCCACCCCATCCCCACGGGGTCCCCACTGTCCAGGGGACCCCATCTTTAGGCTGAGGGTAGGGACAGCTATCCCCTCTGACTGTAGGCCACAGCCCACACCAACCTCCTGGGTTTCAGAAAAGTGAAATCTGAAGTTGGATCCTCCTAGAAGGAATCCCATGTATAAACACTGAAGAATCACCCTGTTTATCCTTCAGGGGCCGGAGTCTGTCCCCTCCACCTTAGAGGGAAGGCCCCCTTCCTTGTATGCCAGTAGAAAATGCCAGGGTGAATTTTACACAAATGGCCTTATCTGAGTCCAGGCAAAGCCTTCAGCCCAGGGAGGATCTGGGCTCTTCCTGGCACCCAGCTGCATGTAGTGTTGACTCTCCCAGGGAGTGGACAGCCTGCCTCTGGCCTCCCAGGGGCCCCGAAGCTCCCAAGCCTAACCCCCAGCCTGGGCAGGAGCTGACAGGGCAAGTGGAGGCAAGACAGCCTGACGGGACTCTCCGATCCTCACTTCTCCCTGTCACCTTGTCCAGTCCTGCGGAAATATCTACAAGGGCCTGGCCCAGACCGGGGCC
Organism: Antilocapra americana; assembly: GCA_007570785.1. Taxonomy (NCBI): domain Eukaryota; kingdom Metazoa; phylum Chordata; class Mammalia; order Artiodactyla; family Antilocapridae; genus Antilocapra; species Antilocapra americana. The sequence goes on along the minus strand of ML664177.1, from coordinate 2,921,421 downwards.
TGGGGCTGCTTCGACGAGTTTAATCGGATCTCCGTGGAGGTCTTGTCCGTGATCGCTGTACAGGTAGGGCCCCCGTGCGGCCTTGGGTCCCCTTTGGGAACTCGCTGCCCTCCCGCATCGGGGCTCGTCAGCTTTTCTGTAGGGTCAGGTCAGCCTGAGGCGGGGTGTGGCACGGAGGTGAGCGGGACCCCAGCCCTATCCTTCAGGGGCCGGTCGTCTGGTGGGGCACACAGAAGGGTCAGACACAGCGGCACACTTGTCACCAAACACAGACACTAGGGGCCAGGACAGAGGGCCTTGTTTTAGTTCCCAATGGAGCTGGGCATTGAAGTATGAATAGGAGCTTGTCAATTAGACAAGAGTGCTGAGAGAAAGCGAGGAAGTATGCCCAGGCATTTGGGGAATACCCATGATGGAGTGCAGGACTGCCTAGTTCTGGGCTCTATTTAAACTCTCCATGCCTCCATTGTCTAATCTGTAGAATGGGTTTGCTGGCAGGATTAGGGGTGAGTGCGGGTAGCTGGCCTCCTCCACTGCTGTTTCCCTCTTGATGTAGACACAGAACTATCCCCAAGCCCTGGGACCAGAGGCCAGTAAGGCAAAGGGAAGATGGGGGCAGTCAGCACCCCCTGGACTCACTGGAAGTGCTGACTGCTGCCTTGGGGTGCCCCCCCAACACCCAAAGTCAGTGCACAGACCGCAGGAAAATTATGCCAAGCTCTGGGACCTGAAGTGGAGGAGCAAGAACTGGAATAAAACATCAGGAGAGGCTCCACGTGGTGGGGAGGGGGTGGGTCCCACCTCCAGGCCCCGCCCCGCTGGGGTGTGAGCCGCACACACCCGCAGACCAGTCTGGCGGGAAAGTCCTGGGCTTTGCTGGGAGCCCCAGACTCAGAGCAGATCTTAACCGTGGGTACAGGGCGCCCTCCAGTGGTGGCTTCGAGGTTTGCAGCTGCTCAGCGGGCGCCAAGGGTCAAAGGCAGCTAATGGTCCCAGAAATCAGATTTCACCCATGCAGACTGCCTGAAGTGGGGGTGGCTACCAATGAGCCCTCCCACGGGTCCCTGCTGGAGCAGAAACAGACACGCAGAATGGCCAGGGGGCGGAACGTCACGCGATAAGAGGATTAGCCTCGACCTGGAGGAACCCCCAGGGGTCTCACTTAGTGACTAAAGCCCTTTGTCTGAGATGACACAGTGTACCACCCTACTTACTGAGGCTCATGCAAGACAGCCTCACAGAAACGGGAGCAGATGAGCGGTTGGCAGGCGGTGGGGGAAGGTGGGGGAGCAGAGCGGTGGGGCTGGCTGACCAGGGTGACTCCACCGGAGGTCATGGAAATGGCCCCACGTCGCCGTCCTGCTGGTGATGCTGCACCGCGTCACCACTAGGGGCCCTGGGGAGGGACCCGCCGGATTCCCTCTCTGTTCTTTCTTACAACTGCACTTGAATCTACAATTGTATCAAAATTTAATTAAAAAAAAAAAAGATCAGGACAGTCCTTTGCAAACCCACAGCCACTCACACGCTTTAGTGCAAAGGAAGCTCTGTCCAACCCATCCAAGTTAGCTGTTCCCCCATGAACCCATGTATATACCAACCATTTAGGTAAAATGTGTCCAAGATGCGATTCGGGCCAAGAAGAAAACGTTCAATTTCCTGGGAGAGATGATAAGCCTCATCCCCACCGTCGGCATCTTCATCACCATGAACCCGGGGTACGCCGGGCGCGCAGAGCTGCCGGAGAACTTAAAGGCTTTGTTCAGGTGTGCGGTGGGCGCAAGGCCCAGGAGAGCAGCTGTGGAGGGCTGGGTCAACCCAGAGGGGGCTGGGGGGCAGGGATGGGAAACAAGGCCTGGTGAGAGGGGCTAGCTGGCCAGGACTTCTGTAAGGAGCAGACAGTGTCTTCCCACTGACTCCCAGGGGGTGGAGAGGAAGGTCCTGTTTTAGGCATCACCTGCCCATGGGTCAGGAAGATCCCCTGGAGAAGGAAATGGCAACCCACTCCAGTATCTTGCCCCAGAAATCCTGTGGACTTCAGAGCCTGATGGGCTACAGTCCATGGGCTCGCAAAGAGTCAGACACGACTGAGAGACCGAGCACGCACACAGCCGGTCGGTACAAGGTGATGGGCAGCGACAGGGCTCAGGTGACTCCAGAGGAGGAGCCTGCAGACACCCCTGTGCAGGGCAAGGGAGCCACAAGTAAAGGTCGGAGGGGAGCCAAGTGGAGGGAAGGGGTCTGGGAACCTGCTCTGCACCTAGAGTCTCTGCCAGTCAGGCTGTGGCCCTCCTGGGAGGTGAGGTGTGCACCTAGGTGATGGCGGGCAGGTGAGGCAGGGATGGAAGAAGGGGGTGAGCTAAGACAGACCCCCCGGGCCCCTCAGGCCCTGCGCCATGGTGGTCCCCGACTTTGAACTGATATGCGAGATCATGCTGGTGGCCGAGGGCTTTCTGGAGGCCCGCCTTCTGGCCAGGAAGTTCATCACACTCTACACCTTGTGCAAAGAGCTGCTGTCAAAGCAGGTGTGTGACTGTCCAGGGACCCACGGAGCCGGGGGTGGGAGGGATGACAAACGCAGGAGGCCCGGGCTGCCTCCCAGCCGGCCTGGTGAAGCCCCCCAGCCTCAGTCCCAGCACGTCAGGCGGCACGCTCACGCCCGCCCACCCACTCGCAGGATCACTACGACTGGGGCCTGCGAGCCATCAAGTCTGTGCTGGTGGTGGCCGGCTCCCTGAAGAGGGGTGACCCCAGCCGGGCAGAGGACCAGGTACTGATGCGGGCACTCAGGGACTTCAACATCCCCAAGATCGTCACCGACGACCTGCCTGTGTTCATGGGGCTCATCGGGGACCTCTTCCCTGCCCTGGATGTGCCTCGGAAACGGGACCTGAATTTTGAGAAGGTGGGTACAGCCAGGGTCCCATCAGGGCCTCCTTGCTGCCAAGGACATCACTTTCCACCACCTAAGTGGCAGGCACCACACAGGGGTGATGGCTGTGTCTGCCAGCAGACAGTGGCCACATGTGTGTGTCTCCCTCTGCCCTGAGGAATGTCCCGAGGCCACAGGCTGCCTCTCCAGTGCTTGTCTCAATACTGGAGGGTCAGGAGAGGAAGCAGAAGGGGCTTCAGACAAACCCATCCCCAGCACGGGGTCTTGGTAGCACCCACGGCAGAGCATCTGGACACCCCACAGGCAGGGCCACTGCTCCCTTCTGACCTCTTCCCTGGGCAAGGGGGCTCCGCAGTCCTGCACAGTGGGCCCAGCACCCTGTCCTGCCTGCCCCGCCCCCTGCAGGTCATCAAGCAGAGCGTTGTGGAGCTCAAGCTGCAGGCGGAGGACAGCTTCGTGCTGAAGGTGGTGCAGCTGGAGGAGCTGCTGCGGGTCCGGCACTCGGTGTTCGTCATCGGGGACGCGGGCAGCGGCAAGTCCCAGGTGCGTGCCCACCCAGGGGCCCAGCAAGAGTGTCATGGGCCGGGAAGGGAGCTGTGATGGGCCATGGGGACAGAGAGGAGGCGAAGAGTGGCTGGGGGCCCTGGCTCCCCCCTTGAGACCCTTCTCCCAGATCTCCTCTGCTTCTGCTCCGTCCCCCTTGATACTAGTCACCCACCTGTCTGCAGCCGATCCCTACCCTCCTGCCCCCTGCCATTGCCTGGGCACAGTGGGAAGCAGAGGGTGGCAGCCAACATCACTGAAAGCCATAACATCGGAAAATTCTAAATCAGCCGAGTGCTCAGCTAGACACCCACAGGATGGACAATTATGCTGTTATTAAAGATCATCTCCAAAGACTATGTAACACGAGGGATGCTCACTTCAAGTTATTTTTAAAAAGCAGAAACTGTATGAAACAGTTCTCTAAAAAGGAATGTGTGTATGTATGTGTGTATCTACACGCATATCCATGTGAACATCCTCAAATGTCCTTAAAAACTCTTTTCTCTTGGTGGCAGAACTGCAGGTAGCTTTCTTCCCTTAATTTTTTTCAGCAAGCACATATTACTTGTATTATCAGGAACAACATGAATTTTCCCAGGACTTGGCACAGCAGCCATCCACTGTGCACAGAGAGGAGCTATCTCGGGGTGCCTGGCGTGCCCCTGGCTGTTGTCTGGGGGATGCAGACTCACCTGCGTGTCTCCAGGGAGAAATGGGCCCAGGGCGGGGCTTCTGCCTGTGGGTCTTCATAGGCCCTGTGAGCTTGCATGAGGGCCCTGACACAGGGTTTGGGCGTGGGGTGCGGCCCCTGAGCCCCGTGTGAGCGGCCCCCCTCGGTGCAGGTGCTCAAGTCTCTGAACAAGACCTACCAGAACCTGAAGAGGAAGCCAGTGGCCGTGGACTTGGACCCCAAGGCAGTCACCTGTGACGAGCTCTTCGGCATCATCAACCCGGCGACCAGGGAGTGGAAAGATGGTAACAGAGTGGGGTCCCTGTGGGACCAAGGGGACCAGGAGTCAGAGCAGGCGTCCTAGGCCTGGGTCCGTGGCAGGCCAATTTTGTTATGGCTGCTCGGCCAGGCTCCGGGCTGTGAACCCACGGCCGGGCCCCCAAGGAAGACCCCTGGCAGGTCCAGTTGGGGTAGGGGCCTGCACATACACTCTCCTGATGGCACTTACGGAGAGCAGGGAGATCACAGAGGGGTGCTGGCTCACTCCACCAGGCAGGGGTACCGGGCAGGCCACGGACACGGGAGCATCGGCACACTGGCCCCTAGCGGGGCCACCACACCGTGGTCCATGGAGCTGGGGAGAGCCCAGAAACACAGGCCAGAGCCTCGGGGGCTGGGAACGGTGTTTCCTTGGAGGAGGGACTTGATGAGGTCTGTGCTTTATGAAAAGAACCCAGAACATTGGAGAAGGGACAAGTGAGGGCCTGGAGGAGAGAGAGGGGGGCCCCAAGGATGGTCCAGGGGGAGGAAGAGGCACTGGAGGGGATGGAAGGAGGGGTGCCCTGCTTACTGGGGGATCCCCCACCCTACCTTGGCTTCCATGCATCCTCTTGCTAGGCCGGGGTGGGGCTCTGCTCCAGTCTTCCCCCTGCAAGGGTCCTTGCCCCTCACCCTGCTTTCTCTTTATGATGCTATATCTGTTTCTGTATGTATCTTGTGTTTCCCCTGCCCCCTCCCCTGGAATGCAAGTTCTGTGGGGTGGGCAGGGAACTGTGACTGTCCCCAAGCCCTCTGTTCTGAGTCTGAGACTTGAGCGCTCAGCAAACCTTTACTGACAGACAAAAGAAAGGTGGGAAGTGAGGCATGAAGGGATGGGGCACTGGTTGGGGTCGTGGCGCTCCACGTAGGGCTGTCGAGTCTGAGGACTGGACCGGACATGCAAGGGGTGTTGCAGGGCAGGGGCAGGGACAGAGGCATCAAGGAGAGGGCCTTGGGGACAGGAGAAGGGCAAGAAGTGAGCCAGGTCCCCTCCCATCTGAGCATCCCTCTGGAGCAGGGCACTGGCCACCTCTGAGAGAGGCCAGGGCTGGCCTGGCAGGCATGGGAGGGGGCGGGCTGGGTCTCGGCCCGGGGAGCACCCAGGGTGCTGGCAGTGCCCCCGTGGAGGGCCACCCAGAGCCAGACCTGATCAGACCCACCGCCCACAGGCCTCTTCTCCACCATCATGCGGGACCTGGCCAACATCACTCACGACGGCCCCAAGTGGATAGTGCTGGATGGGGACATAGACCCCATGTGGATCGAGTCCCTCAACACTGTCATGGATGACAATAAGGTGCGAGGGGCCCGTGACCCCGGAGCCAACCCCCCAGAACCAGAGTGATGAGGGGCAGGGGAGCGCGTGGGATTCCACACATGTCTCACCCGCCTCACTCAGCACATAGGACTCGCTGTGGATGGGGACTGAGGAGGGGCCTTGTCTGGAGCTCTGCACGAGGTGTTAGAGACAGCGAGGGGCGGGGGAAGCCCCCATCACGAGGCACAGTGCTTGCAGGATGCAGGCCCTCTGAGCCCAGGCCAGCTCAGAAGCTGTTTGGCTGCAGCGTGGGCGAAGGGTGTAGATGTGGGGAGCTTTCCTACCTGACCACGTGGTGGGTAACACCACGTGGGAGGGGAAGATGCAGATGACGTTGAGAATCGTCTAGAAATGCTGAAGAAAGTGATTCTCAATCCGGTAGAGGAGGGAACCCCAGCGTTCTCCAGGAAAGGGAGAAGGAATCGTGGTTTGATGAGGCAAATTTAACCCCCGAGTGAAGTTCTACATGGTCCACACACATCTGGAGGCTCTCTGTGGCCCTGGGGTGGGAGGGGTGGAGGGGTGCGGACTTCAAGGACGGCAGAGAGATGCAGGGTTAGGGAAGCCGGTTGGTGGCTGGCGGGGGTGCAGAGGGTGTCTCTGACCTTCCCCCCTCTTCTGAGATGGGTCCTGTGACACCCTCGGGACAAGGGTGCTTTAGCAGCTGAAACCCACAGGCCTGTGTGTCCCTTACTAGGTCCTCACCCTGGCCAGCAACGAGCGGATCCCCCTGAACCGCACCATGCGGCTGGTGTTCGAGATCAGCCACCTGCGGACGGCCACGCCGGCCACTGTCTCCAGAGCCGGCATTCTGTACATCAACCCTGCCGATCTAGGCTGGAACCCGTGAGTTGGGCTTTTGTTGTGCTCCAAACCATGCAGAGAAAAGGGGAAGGGTGGTAGCATTTCAGTGTTCCCTGGGCACGCATCCACTCACTCACTTATTCATTCATACGGTAAGCACCGTGTGCCAGGCCCTCCCCGGGCAGCATGGTCACTACAATGCAAGGATGCAGGAGAGACGTGTGAGTAAGTGGTGACATGCCCAGAGGCTGCACAGCAGCCGATGAAGCAAGTGGAAAGGGAGGGGCTGGACCAGTCATGGAGACAGGAAGTCTTCCTGGAGGAGCTGGGGTTTGGGCTGACCCCCCAGAGGAGAAGGAGCTTTCTGAGAGGAAAACGTGTCAGGTGAGAACCAACATTTAAGGCGCATCGAGCCAGAGTGTGAGGTTCCCAGGGACGGGCAGCAGTCTGGTGTTCACGGATGGACTGTGAAGCATGGAGAAGCTCTTGGCAGGAAGGGGCTGGCACAGAGGCCCTCTCTGACATGAAGGAAAGAGCTCATGCCAGCAGATGACAGGTGGCCACTTGGGGTGGGGAGGAGGGGTGGATGTGAGAAATGTTTGAAATCATAAGAAATGGAAGGTTTGGCAGTGAACTTGGAGGTACATTTTCACGCTTGGACCCATGGCTAGTAATTTACATGCCAGGACATCCTGCGTGCTCTTAAGTAGAAACCCTGGTGCAGGGTTCCAGGACTGACAGGCTCAGGAGAAACACCGTGGCTGCATTCGTTAGGCCATCCATCCATCCATCCATCCCTTCAACCAGGGCTTTCTGTGTACCTGCTGTGTGTCTGACTCTAGGCTGCTCTGTGCTGGGGAAACTGGGTCTCCAGGAGACACGTGGAGAGTGATAAGAGATGAGGGGAGGAAGCTCTTCCAGAGGGAACAGACCACAGGGAAACCAGAAGTGGCCTCCCGCACGCCCAGTGGGGAAGAAGCTTCAGGAGGGAGGCGGGATAGAGAGGGTGGCGTCCAAGCTGCTGCTGGATTTTGGCAGCTGGGAGCTGACCGCTAACTCAGGCAGAACAGCTTCCTGAGAGACAGGAAGTCTTCCTGGAGGAGCTGGGGTTTGGGCTGACCCCCCAGAGGAGAAGGAGCTTTCTGAGAGGGGCAAAAACCAGGTGGCAATTCAAGGAGCAGGAACTGGGAGGAGGCCCTGGAAAGGAGGGTCTTTCTGGAAATGAGTCTCGAAGCAGCTGGGGGAAGATGAGCGGAGCAGAGGCAGGAGGGTTTCCAGGTGCAGGCGAGTAGGGGGAGCCGGGGAGGCGGAGAGTTCGTGCTCCGTGTACCTCTGGGCGGGAAGTGAGCCCAGATCCCAACACAGCAAGGCCGGGGCTGGAGGGGGTGCTCCAGCGCCGTGGCCTCGCAGGGGCGGGACTGGAGCTGGCCCAACCCGCAGGGTCCTGGGGGCCGCTGAAACCCAGCATCACTGTGCCGTCTTCTTCAGCAACACCTGTCTGCCCACTTTGCTGGCATCCTGTGGCTGCCATGACCAAGGACCACAAACCAGGCACCTTCAGACAATGGAGGGTTATCCTCTTATACTTCTGGAGGCCAGAGATCTGAAACCAGGCACTGGGAGGGTTGGTTCCTTCTAGAAGCTCTGAGGGGGTACCTCTTCCAGGGCTCTCCCCCAGCTTCTAGCGTTGCCGGCAATCCTTGGCTTGTAGATGGATGTGGCCACTTTCTGAACCTCAGGTGGCCCCCCACTGCACATGCCTCTGTGTGGCATCATTTCCCTTCTTTATAGGACCAGGCAGTGGGTCAGGGCCCACCCTCATCCACGATGTTTCAGTCTCGAGATCTTTACTTTGATCTCATCTGCAAGCACCCTTTTCCCAAATAGGGCCATGTTCACAGGTCACAGGTGGACATGTCTTCTGAGGAGCCACCACTCTGCCCACGTCGCACGTCTGGGCTTTTCCAGGGCGGGCAGTGGACAAGGCAAGAGAACTGGAACAAAGCCCAGGCGGGAGCCGCTAAGATGCAGGGGGACAGGAAGATGTCGGGGCCGAGGGGCGCCCAGGGGGACACCCAGCGGGGGCGGGGAGGAAAGACCCAGAAGATCAGCAGGGGTGGGCAGAGGAGGGGCACTGAATGGGCTCAAGGAGACGCGCCCTTCAGCCAGGAGTGGTCCTCGGGGCTCCAGAGGAATGACCAGGAGACTGAGTGGCTCCTTGGGGACCAGGAGGAAACTTGGGTTTTGCTGGAGAGAAGTGGAGAGTCTGAGAGCCAGCTCAGGGCACCCTCCAGCCCCAGAGGAAGAGCAGAGCTCCCGCAGGGGCAGCCATCCCAGAGGGGGATGTGAAGCACAGTCCAAGGGTCTCGTGGCCTCTGGGGACAGGGCAGGCGCCCACAGGGAAGCCTCTCGTCCTCTCAGTGTTATATATCTGAGCTGGCTTTTCAGTTCAAAGCCGGCACACACATTTGCATGCACTAAATGTCTCCAACAAGGAAAAATTTTAAATTTGATATATCCACCTACAAGAGAGAAGGCCGATGCAGCAGTCTGTGTATAGATTTGCAAACTGGTCTCCGTTCTGAAGACCTGGGGTACCTGGGATTCAGTTCTTAACTGCACGTTTGCTTGCCTGTGTTTGCTTGTCAAGTGTTTGAAAATCTTCTCAGTTACCTAGGTAACCCAGGGGCCACGGGGCAGAGGTTTTGAACTCTTGGTTTCCTGACCTGCTGGGGATGTAGTGAGACTCAGAGCTTCCAGAACACGCACTCACTTGCAAAAAGGCGTGTCTGCAGAGGGCAGACGAGCTGTGTTGGGTAACGTGAGCTTCCTGCTTACGCTCTGGGCATCCTGGAAATGACAGCTCACTGAGCTCATCGGCCAGCGCTCTTTACACTTTTAGCAGACGCCTATTTAGCACTTACTGTGGACCAGACCCCGTCCTCTGAGCTTTAAAAATATCAACCCAGGTAGTCCTTCCAAATGGGAGTTATCATCATCACTCCCATTTACGGATGAGAAACCTGAGACCCAGACATTTTGAGTAACTTACCCGAGGCCACCGCTGGCCACACTAGAGCCCATTCAAGTTGGGCACTCAGACTCTAGAATCCACACCCCTCATGGCCGTGATGGACTACCTCTGTGCAGCTCACTCCAGGCAACACAGCTCCCCAGGAATGCCTGTTGTATCTGTTTGGACGCTTCCACTAAAGAGTCCAAAGTCAATTCACCAAGCACACTTCAGGCATGGCTGGATCCAGGAGTCCAGATAATGCCATGATGTTCCCCTGCTCCTCTCCTTTTCTTCCCTTCCCATCCCTTCCCTGTCTGTCCCCCAGAGGATGTTATGAAACCTTTCCTCCCCTCTCCTCCTATATGCAGCTCCACTGTCCTCAGTAGCAGCCGCATTTGAGGGTACGAAGCATGGCTCCTAGTTGTTCTAGGTGGACAGCACCCCACAGTTAGAATCCCAGGGAAAGAGCACACCCTCATCAGATCCTCTGAAGGTCTCGGGACCAGCCCCGTCACCAGGCAGGAGCACCAGAATCACGTGGAAGCATTCAGCCAGGGGAGGGTCACCAGAAGAACCCCACCCGGGGGCCTGATCCTTCAGCACCTCCCTGCCTTTCCCAGGGTGGTGAGCAGCTGGATCGAGAGGCGCAAGGTACAGTCAGAGAAGGCCAACCTGATGATCCTCTTCGACAAGTACCTGCCCACCTGCCTGGACAAGCTCCGCTTCGGTTTTAAGAAGATCACGCCGGTGCCCGAGATCACCATCATCCAGATGATCCTCTACCTGCTTGAGTGCCTCCTCACTGAGAAGAATGCGCCGCCCGACTCGGCCAAGGAGCTCTACGAGCTCTACTTTGTGTTTGCCTGCTTCTGGGCCTTTGGGGGGGCTATGTTCCAGGACCAGGTGAGCAGCTGGCCGCCCAGGCGTGGTCTCCCGGCATCCCTCCCAGCAGGGCCCTTTTGGAGCTTCATTTTCGTCTCCCAACAGCTTGTAGATTATCGGGTCGAGTTCAGCAGGTGGTGGATCAACGAATTTAAGACAATCAAGTTCCCCTCACAGGGGACGGTCTTCGACTACTACATAGATCCCGACACCAAGAAGTTCCTGCCGTGGACGGAGAAAGTGCCCGCCTTCGAGCTGGACCCCGATGTCCCGCTGCAGGTAACAGCCCAGAATGGTGACAATGGACAACAGTTGAGGAGCGGGACTCAGAGTCCCACCCCACGCCTCCCGTCAGGAGGTCCAGTTGCAAACAGTCTCCATCAGTAGGACCTTTTCAGTAAGAGTGGGGGATTAACAAACTGCCCAGGTCCGCCAGTTTGTCTGGAGGTGGGACCTGGAGGCCCAGGTCTGTCTGTGGTCATGGCTCCTCCCCCGACATCTTCCCACCCTCCCTTCACCCCACCCCCCAGGCCTCGCTGGTGCACACCACGGAAACCATTCGCATCCGCTACTTCATGGACCTGCTCATGGAGAAGTCATGGCCAGTGATGCTGGTGGGGAACGCGGGGACGGGCAAGTCGGTGCTGATGGGGGACAAGCTGGACAGCCTGAGCACAGACGACTACCTGGTGCAGGCCGTGCCCTTCAACTTCTACACGACCTCGGCCATGCTGCAGGGTGAGGTCGGGGATGGGCCCAGGTCCTCACTACCTGCCCTGGACACACCCAGTCACTCTCATCTGACGTGCTGCCCCCGATCCCACCCCAACTTCCCCCATCCCTTCTTACCACAGCCCCAGGAGCCTACCAGCTGCCTCTGCACTTCCCACGCCCCCCACCAGCTGGTCTCTGTCCCCATAGTGGGGTTACCAGATCCCACAGAGGGCTCACAGCCAGTCTTGGGTGGCCCAAGGTCAATGGAGCGTGAGGTTCCTGCCCCCCCAATCTGGGACCCGTGGAGCCCACCCCCCTCTCCTTCCTTCCCCCAGTGGCTGGAGTCCAACCCGCCTGTCCTTGGTGTACCCAGGGCTACCCTTTGGGCCGCTGCCTCTGGGGTTGACCAGGCACTGTGGGGGTTACCTCATTCCCTTTTCTAGGGGTTCTCGAAAAGCCACTGGAGAAGAAATCAGGGCGGAACTACGGACCGCCAGGCACCAAGAAGCTGATCTACTTCATCGACGACATGAACATGCCCGAAGTGGACAAGTACGGGACGGTGGCCCCCCACACCCTCATCCGACAGCACATGGACCACGGGCACTGGTAGGCAGGGGTGAGGGGTCTGCATGGTCGGGGGCAGGGCTGGGACACAGGACCGGGCTGACGGGGCTTCAGGCCTGGGGGGGCCGGGGCAGAGAGGTCAAGGCACAGAGGGGTTAGCCAGCCTCCCTAGAGTCCCAGCTGAGCTGAAACGTACACCCAGACCTGCACAACAAGCCACTCTATTGCCTCTCGTTTCAAAAATTTTCTCAAAAAAAAAAAAAACAGAAAAACATTTTTTTTCTCTAGAGCATGAAATATAGTTGGCCATTTCACATATAATCGGTGTTTACTGAGGTTTATTATTCATTTATTTAGCTGCGCCAGGCCTTAGTTACCACATGCGTGATACTTAATCTTTGTTTCAGCACACAGGATCTTTAGTTGCAGCATATGGGATCTAGTTCCCTGACCAGGGGTTGAACCTGGGCCCCCTTCCCTGAGGGTGCAGAGGGTTAGCCAGTGGACCAGCAGGGAAGTCCCAGGGTTTTTGTTTTTGTTTTTTAACCGTATGCAAGGTCTGACCAGGGTGGGTGGGGAGCCGGGAGTAGCTCCAGGGCGCCAACGGCAAGGCCTGATGCTGGCCTCCCCCACGCAGGTATGACCGGCAGAAGCTGACGCTGAAGGACGTCCATAACTGTCAGTACGTGGCGTGCATGAACCCCACTTCCGGGTCCTTCACCATCGACCCCAGACTTCAGGTGGGCAGAAACCGGACTCGTCTCGGTCAGCTGCATGAGTCCGAAGCTCGTGTGTCCAGTGAGGACGGGAGCATGGATGTGGGGTGGTGGGGGCTGCAGGCTGGCTTTCCCTGGAGCACGCCCCAGCCCTTCAGAAGTCAGCACATTCGTGGGGACGTCAAGAGACTGCCAGATTAAGCAAATGAAAATACAGATGCCTGGGCAAATCTGAATTTCAGATAAACAGCAAATCATGTCCCATATGATATTTGAGACGTATTTGTACTAAAAAAAGAAAAAAAGTTCTGTGTGAAATTTAGATTTAGCAGGATATCCTGTACTGTGTCTGTAATCCAGGCAGGACTTCACCCTGAATTATCTTGAACAGATGGAAATCTGAAATTTAAACCCAGGCTGCGCTCTGAAACACTCTTTGGCCTCTGCCAAGTTGTTTCTGAAGCACGGGACGTGAATTTGGCTGCTTTTAGATGGAATCAGTACCTAAGGCGGGGGGGGTCTCACCACACACAAGACTTGAGGGAACGTGTCCGTTCTGACCATGCCCACGAGACACCAGGCAACAAGAACAGAGTCTGCTCCCCAGGAAGACGGCCCTGCCCCAAGCTGGTCCCCGCGCACGGCCTGACGAGGGTCTCTGGTTGTTCTGGGCAGCGCCACTTCTGCGTGTTTGCCGTGAGCTTTCCAGGCCAGGAGGCACTCGCGAGCATCTACAGCACCATCCTGGCCCAGCACCTGGCCTACCGCTCAGCCGCCCTCGCGGTCCAGAGGATGAGCAGCCACCTGGTGGCCTCCGCCCTGGGTAAGCCGGCCCGCCTCGCCCCCTCGCCTGTCCATAAGACCTGCTGCATTATGGGGCCGATGGCAGCTTCATACTTTCCCCTGCTAAATATTTTATTTATACTTTCAAATCAATATTTTTTTTCAATGATGCTGTATTTCAACAGAGGGTATTATGAGATCCAATTGCTCGAGGAGGGAGGCCGTGGAGGATAGGAAATTCTGTATACAGCAATGATTGACGCAGGAGTAGGGCAGCAGAATCCCTCCCCCTGCAGATTTCTTACTTAAATTGTCACCATCTCACAGTCCATTTGCTCTAGAAACTATAGCTTAAGCTTTGCGCTTCCTGAGGCCATTAAGAGTACCCAAGAATCGATGTGTCTTTTTCCTGGAACAGCCCTGCACCAGAAAGTGACATCAACGTTTCTTCCCACGGCCATTAAGTTTCATTATGTTTTCAACCTCAGGGACCTCTCCAATATTTTCCAGGTACTGCTCTTTTAGCACTGTGTAATGCCCCCTTATGGCCAATGCCCGATCCACGGATGCTCTCTTCCTCTGCCATTCTTGGGAGAGAGAGCAAAATGACCTGTGGGTGGATGACAGTGATGGAGGGGGATATGATGTGATGATGGTTAGGGCAGATGATGGTGGTGGTGGCGACTCTGGTGGTAGTAATGATGGGGGTGATGGTAACTACGGTAACAGTGCTGATAGTGATGATGATGGTGACCACACCGATAGTGATAATGGTGGTGATGATTATGGTGGCGCTGATGATGATGGGGTGATGATAATGGTAGTAGTGGTGATAGTGCTGGCGATGTGATGGTGGGGGCGGTGACGGTGACAGTTTGATTCTTGATGGTGGCGGTGATGTTTCCTCTTATGGATGGACTGAACCAGCCACTGGGCTTGGCCACTTACAAGCCGTTTCCTCTTCCAAACAACACACAATGCTCAGATATCCCCGTTTTGCAGATGGGGAGTCCAAGGCTCAGGGAGGTTAAGTCACGCCCATCTCCTCCCATCTCAAGTGTCAGCTCAAATGTCGTGCCCCCGAGAGACCCCTCCTCCTCCCCACACACCCTGTCCCACTGTCCCCATGTACATGGTAGCACGCATCACAACATGTGATTACCTTGTGACTCTGTCTGTCTGGTTCTGTCTGCCCGCTACCAGAGCCCAGGACAGGGGCCTGGAAAATAAGCACCCAGTGGACTTGCCAGGTCACTGGGTTGACAAAGAGCCGAGCTCAGCCAGTCTGGGCAGGCTGGCTGCAGAAATTGAACTTGACAGCTGCTTCGAGGCCTCCCATAGTCGGTTTGCGCCTAACCAGACCCCTTGTCCCTTTCTCCACCATCCACTGCATTAGAGGGGGCAGCCCTTAATCCTGTCTGGTGAAGAGAATGCGCCCCTTCAGCCTCCAGGACTTGCGGCCTTGGCAGCCTCTAGTTTTCTGGGCCCTGAGGGGCTACCGTACAGCTCTGCCGGGTCACTTCCTGGGAAAGCGTCTGATCTGTGTGTGGCACCTGGCTTGCCTCCCAACACACCTAAGGATGCTGACCACCCCGCCTCTGGGGCAGGGGCTCCTCTTCTCCACCACAGAGATCCTGAAATGCCCACTGGACCTCGTCCGCCTTTGGCTGCATGAGGCTGAACGCGTGTATGGCGACAAGATGGTGGACGAGAAGGACCAGGACACGCTGCGCAGAGTCACTGTCAGTTCCACCAAGAAGTTCTTCGACGTGAGTCAGGCCACCAAGTCACCCTGCCGAGCCCAGGAAGGTTCCGAGGGGCGGAGAGAATAGGGGCCCCTGACAACCCTCGCCTCCTCACAAGGGCCCTGGGATGGGGATGGGAAGGACCACGTTGGGTCCCACAAGATGGCCCTGCCACGTGGGCGTGGCCCGAGCGAGGAGGAGAGGCGCTCTCAGCAGGTCAGGAGGTGAAGACCTCTCCCTCCAGCAGCCAGGCACGGGCTGCTCTGCTCAGGATAACACGCTCCGCTGGTGGGTCTGGGGTCTGCACGGCAGAATCGTTTTTCTGGACAGTCGGTTCATTCCGAGTGGGACACAGGCGAGGGGCTTGTGCCCAGCAGTTTGCAGGGCCCCTGGCGGCATCGGTGTGGGCCCCAGCGGACGTGACCTGGCCTCCTGAGGCCATCGGGCGAGATGCCGGGCTGCTGCTTGGGCTCCGCGGGCCCACGGTGGCCACGAGAGCAGTGTCTCCCCCCAACCCACGTCTAGGATCTGGGGGATGAGCTCCTATTTGCCAAACCGAATATCTTCTGCCACTTTGCTCACGGGATCGGAGACCCCAAATACCTGCCGGTGACCGACCTGGCTCCACTGAACAAGCTCCTGGCGGAAGTCCTGGACAGTTACAACGAGGTCAACGCGGTCATGAACCTGGTGAGTCAGGGGCTCCAGCAGGCAGCGGTGGGGCTGGGGCTGGGGCGCGAGCGAGGGAGGTGCGTCCTGGTGGTGAGACCCCTGGGGTCTCTCTGGCCTGGCCTCTTTTCAGGTGCTGTTCGAGGATGCGGTGGCCCACATCTGCAGGATCAACCGCATCTTGGAGTCCCCGCGGGGCAATGCCCTGCTGGTCGGGGTGGGTGGCAGTGGCAAACAGAGCCTCTCCCGCCTGGCCGCGTACATCAGCGCCCTGGATGTGTTCCAGATCACCCTCAAGAAGGGCTACGGGATCCCAGACCTCAAGGTAAGGGCGTCACCTCTCAATAAGCCACCCTTGGCAGGGGAGGGAGGGGCAGGAGTCTTCACACTCCCCGAAATGGAGCGTCCAACAGAGACCAGGATGGTCACCAGCAGGGTCTTTACCTCAAGACAGCAAAGGCCAGGGACACATTCGGCCAGGGCCCATGGCCGTGTGCCGAAGGAAAACAGAAGTGTGGGTTTCCAGTAGATGAGAGCTGGAATCCCCTCAGATAACAGCGGCAAGGGGGTTGGGTTCTCGCCTCTGGTCATCACAGCCTGCTGCCTTGTCTTTCCCGGTTTTCCAGATTCAATCATTCAGAACCGGTACTAACTAGCAGTCTCACCGCCTGCTCGGGGTTCTGCGAGGGCTGCTCTCTGAATTAATTGAATAAACATTAGCTCGAACAGGTCTCCCATCCCCAGGATGTGCCGCCGAGGCTTTTTATTGATTTATTTTTCCGGAAAATTTGCTCTCTCGGGGAACTGTGAGCTAGTCAAACATGATTAGTCTAGAGCTTATCATGGCCACCGCTCAGATTAGAGCTGAAATTGATTTGACCATGTCCCACCATGTCTCTCTCTTTGCCTTGGTGCTTCTGTGGGCCAGGACAAGGCTGGCCCAGGGGACCCACCGCTCTGCTCAAGGCTGCAAGGCAGTCACTGGCCAGGTGGCCTTAGGCAGGAATGGTCTGAACCCCCACCAGAGCCTGGCACCCTGGGACCTCAGCAGGAGAGGGTGCTGGTCTGCGGGCTGGGGCCCCAGGAAGGATAACGGGGGTTGTCAGCTGGTTCTTGGCCCTACTCTCAGGCTGTGCCAGGGACTGCAGCCTCCAGGTGGGCGTCTGGCCTGTCAGAGTCCCCAGTGCGGCTACTCTTTCTATCAAACACTAGCCAGCTCTTATTTTTAAACCCAAGCCTTAAGGACAGGTCTTAATAATATAGGTTCTGCCTCCTGAATTGAATCAGCATGTGTGGATTCTCAGCTGAGCCAAGAGGGTCCTCACTGACCCCCCAAGTGCTCTTTGGAGTGGAGAGAATCCTTGCATCCAGAGCCATGTAGCGGTACTGAGTTTTCTCCACTGATAAAGCTTCTCTCTGTTAGCTTAATCATATTGCTTTACCCTCATGATTGCATCATACTCTTTGCCCTTGTGAGGGCTTCGTTCCGTTACCTCTCCCTGGGACCACCCGTGGCTGTTGCTATTTTATTCCCCGGCATGAGCTGTCCATGTCGTCCCCGTTCATTGCTCCAAGACCCCTGACGAGCTAGCTTTGCACTCATCCTTTGTCATCATTTATTAAGTAGCTTCTGTAGATTCGGAAGTAAGGACAGCTATAAACAGAGCTATAGGACCTTGCATCCTATTAGGGGAAGCAGACTCCTGAACGATTAGAAGATGTATTATTATTGTCCTGTTAGTAGTGTTGCAGTAAGAAGTTAACAATGTATATGTTGTTAGTATAACAGATCAGTTCATGATTATATTATAAATTCATACCAGTAGCCATGGGCCCCCACTGGAAGCCGGAGACTTGGGTGGGGGTGGGTAAAGGGTCAGAATCCAAGCCCAAGGGCCACCATGTGCCTCATGGAAAATCGTGGACATGGTCCCAAGAAAACAAGAAACCATCAAGGACATCTGGGGAGAGGAGGGGCAGGATGTGGTGGTGTTCTGGGACAAAGTGGAAGATGGCTTGAAAACAGCAGAGATTGCTCAGGGGTGGCAGTGGGTGGGCAGGAGCCCCGGTAACCCGCAAAGGCCGGAGCCGGGTGGTGCCATGAGAAGGGAGAGATGGAGATAGTCCCTCGTCGTGGGCCAGCGCTCTGCCTGCACTTGTAGGCCTGAGGGCTTAACTGGGTTCCCACCCGCCAGGCCAGCTCCCCAGGCCCCCTGCACACAGTCCCCAGGCCAGGCAACGGCATGCTTTTGACTTCTATGAGCTCTCTTCGCAAGGCCAGAGTAGTGGCCCCCAGAGCTGGGCCGGACCCTCTGAAGAAATGCTTTATGCTGAGTGAGGGGCCGGCCTGTGTGTCAGCAGCTCCGGGACCCTGGGGATGCTTCCAGTTTGGTACTGTGGCAAGTGATGCCACAATGAGCCTGGGCCGCCTCCACTCAAGGCCCTAAGTCTCCATCTGTAGACCCTGCCGTTTCTTACGGGGCTAATCTGTGGGTGCCCCCCACCCTGGGTGGTGGTGGGAGATGCTTCTAAACGAGCATCTCCTCAGCAAGACCTCTGAGGGTGTCTTCCTTGGGTCCAGCTCGACCTCAGCGCCCAGTACATCAAGTCAGCCGTGAAGAACGTTCCCTCGGTGTTCCTGATGACCGACTCCCAGGTGGCGGAGGAGCAGTTCCTGGTGCTGATCAATGACCTGCTGGCCTCAGGGGAGATCCCGGGTCTGTTCATGGATGACGAGGTGGAGAACATCATCTCCTCCATGCGGCCCCAGGTGAAGTCCCTCGGCCTGACGGACACCCGGGAGGCATGCTGGAAGTTCTTCATTGACAAAGTGCGCAGGCAGCTGAAGGTAGGGGCTTCCGGGCCTGGCGGGTCCAGGGGGTCTTCTAGGCTGGGTCTTCACTTGGGGAGGAGTTGGGGGCTGTTTTGCCTCGCACAGGAAGTGGAAAACTCTTAGAGTTACAGTGGGCTACCTGGTGGAGGTGGGCTGTTAGGAGTGCCCTGTGGCCAAAAAGAAGTGTTTCATGTTTGCACCCCTCTCCCATAGAGCATGTTTAAATAGATTAGTTCACTTTGACCTTCCACGTTCCCTCTCGGGGGAAGCTGGCTAAGCTACCCGAGTTAGACTGAGTGCATGTCGGGTCCTTCTCACCCTTCTGGTCTGCATCCAGTAGGACAGCTGCCCTCTCCCCTCCCCAGCCCCAGCCTGGTGGCATTGCTCTTCTCCCTCCCCGCAAGGACCAGACCTGCTAAAGGGACTTGCGTCCTCGCTGCCCAGCACGGATACCCACTCCCCACTCCCTCCGGCACCCAGCCATCCTTCCATCTTTGCAAGGGCCACCTCAGTGGGGCTCGGGCTCCCCTGCACCCCCTACGTCACGCAGTGGCCACACTTCTCACCCAGAACTGGGAATGTTCTCCGCACCACCCCCACCCGCTGTGCTTCCCTTCTGAATGGGATTTCTGCAAAAGCAGCATCGTTTGACTTCGCAGCAACCTCTGGGTCCTCTTCTAGGTGATCCTGTGTTTCTCCCCTGTGGGCTCCATCCTGCGAGTGCGAGCAAGAAAATTCCCCGCTGTGGTCAACTGCACGGCCATCAACTGGTTCCACGAGTGGCCGGAGGACGCCCTGGTGTCCGTCAGCGCACGCTTCCTTGAGGACACGGAGGGGATTCAGGTGAGTCTTGGGGCACAGAGCCGGGAGGGAGGGGGTCCTCATCATCTGCCTCCAGGGATGATGGGATTAGGGTAAGGCACTTACCTTGGGTGCAAAAACTTAAGAGAGCACCAAAAACCTCATTAAGATCAGTGATGTTTTAATGTGATATTTTTAAAAATCAATGCTGAAACATTCAAAATATCAAACTTGTAAACAAAGGCCATCATTTGATCTTGCAGCCCTGAGTCACTCTGCCAGGGGAATGGTCATTTCAACCAGCTGGGGGTTCTGGGCCCCACAGGGCCTGTTCAGGGAGATGTGATGCCCACTTGAGAACAGATGGAGAAACTCGGGCTTTGAACACAGTCCCTGGTGGGAGCCTACTGCAGAGCTAGTATTTACTTTGATGCATGTATACAGGTGCCCACTTTTTCCTCCTGCCTTGGGCCCCAACACAGCTCAGCCCGAGGGGCTCTGCCCCCAGGGCTGCTCCCTCACCTTTGACCTGCCTTTTATAGGGCAAGACAAGTACAACGGGGTAATATAAGTCTTTTATTTTTTCCCTTTCATTTATGGTGTCTTTAATCGAAAGACAGTGCCCACATTCACCATTTGAGTTCATTTCTGGCCTAGAAATGATCATTCAGCTCTGACCCAGCTGATGCAAGTGATCGCAAGCCTAGAAAAAAATCCCACGTGGTTATTGTGTCTGATTTATTTTGAACACATATTCAGTGAGATAAAATAAGCCTGAAATTAACCTCCTCCCTAGCTTTTAAAGATGGGCAAAGTTCCCTGCCTGCACCGTTAGAGCATTCAGTTTCAGGATGAGCCATTCCTGGGAATACCGCTGTTTCGATGTGTCCTCCATGCCCCAAGTGAACGCAGAGGCAGGGGCCTCCTAGGACCAGCGGATGGCTCCACCCCCGGAGCACTGAGGGCTGCCAAGTAGATGCCAAATAAGCGTGTGTCATATGAATACCTTCCCAAATTAAGGTGGTAGCTCAGTGAGTAAGGAATCTGCCTACTTGGATGGAAGAGACCCAGGTTTGATCCTTGAGTGGGGAAGATCCCTTGGAGAAGGAAATGGCAACCCACTCCAGTATTCTTGCCTGGAAAATCCCATGAACAGAGGAACCTGGCAGGCTATAATCCCTGGGGTTGCAAAGAGTCAGGCATGACTTCACCGCCAGTGGTAAAGCACCCACCTGACAATGCAGGAGACATAAGAGATTCAGATTTGATCCCTGGGTCAGGAAGAGCCCCAGGAGGAGGGCATAGCAACCCACTCCAGTGCTCTTGCCTGGAGAATCCCAATGGACAGAGAAGCCTGGTGGGCCGCCGT
Source organism: Antilocapra americana (assembly GCA_007570785.1). NCBI lineage: Eukaryota > Metazoa > Chordata > Mammalia > Artiodactyla > Antilocapridae > Antilocapra > Antilocapra americana. The sequence continues at coordinate 2,900,777 of ML664177.1, read as the reverse complement.
CCATGGGGTCACAAAGAGTCGGACAGGACTAAAGCGACTTAGCACGTGTGTACAAGTGTTGCTCAGACAGTTCGTGGGGCAAAGCTCCCAGTGCTTGTCTGTGGGCAGGTTTGGGGCCCAGGTGGTAGGGGCTGTGATCCTGATGTGGATACAGGACAGAGGAGGCTGGGAAAGGAGTTACTAACCCCCCAGGCTCACAACAGGAAATGCCCAATACATGCTTGCAGACTTACCTGGTTATTCAAATATGTTGAATGTATGAATGTGTGACTCATCGAACAGTCGTAACCTCAGCTGTGGAAAGGTGCTCTGGTGGTACACTGTCCCCATTGCCCATGAAAGCCCTGCAGGCCTCATCGTCTCGAGCCTCACTGAGCCTGAGCTGCCAAGACTGAGAGGGGGATACCTCTCATCCAGGGTCTTTGGCAAGTATGGGAACACACCTTGTGGTCCACTATGGCCAGCAGCCTCCTCTTGCCCTGGGTCCCTCCCACCAGGGCACTGGGGAGTGAATGGGCCTGCCTTGTCTTCGTAGCCGGAAGTCAAGGCCTCCATCAGCCTCTTCATGTCCTATGTGCACACGACCGTCAACGAGATGTCCAAGGTGTACCTGGCCACCGAGAGGCGCTACAACTACACCACACCCAAAACCTTCCTGGAGCAGATCAAGCTGTACCAGAACCTGCTGGCCAAGAAGAGGATGGAGCTGGTCGCCAAAATCGAGAGGCTGGAGAATGGGCTGATGAAGCTGCAGAGCACAGCCTCTCAGGTAAGAGGAGAGCAGGGCCATGGGCCGCGCTTCCGGAACCTTCCCCCAGATGTGTGACATGTGGTAAGGGGACCAGGACCCCTGCCTTGGGGAAACTTCCGCTTGTGAACCAGAGCGAGGGTCTGGGTGTTGACCTTGACAGTGGGTCCCAGGTCCTCTTGTGATGCTGATGCTACATCAGGTGCTTCCCTGGGGAGGGAGGGGCCCCAAGTCTGGAGGGGTTTGCTCATCCCGTCAAGTGCAGCCCAGGAAGGTGGATCCATCCTGGGGCGCTGTTCACACGTCCATGTCCCGACGGAATAGTGTCTGCCGTACTTTCACGCCACATTAATTTTTTAGTTTTCTGCCTGGTTTGGAGTGTCTTCCCTTGTGTAGCCCGGGCTCCCTCTTTACTGCCCACGGTTGGCATTTCCCCGGGGGGCCTGGTAGACAGCCCGAGTCCCTGCCTCCCGCCAAAGGTATAGGTGGGAGACAACCCCTGACACAGGCGCTGCTGCACACGACCCCAGGGGGGTCGAGAGGGGGACACGGCGATGGGGGACGTCCAGGAAAGAGCTTACAGGAGCCAAGTGGCCTGCCCCCTCCCTGGAGAGGAAAGAAAGAGAGCCTGGCCCAGCGGGCGCTTCTTTTTCCCCAAATGTACCTTCCAGAAGTGGTCCTAGAACACAGTGAATGAGCCCAGGAGAGGGCGGTTACGGCACCCAAGGGGCTTCCCCATGGTAGCAATCACCCAGATGGGGAGGATGTCTCACCCCATCACTCACCACTCCCCAGTACCCCCGCCGCCTGGCCGCTTGGGGCCTCACCCAAGCACCCAAGGGAGCATTTCATCCCTGACCCCCAGCCTCCCCACAACTCCTCGGCATCTCGGCCACGTTGACTGCCGCCTCCCCAAGCCTCAGGAACGGGTCTTATACTTGTGATGACCCTGTGTACACAGCTGGTGCTCAATGAATACTTACCTTGGAGAAGCTGAGAAAGCACTGAGAAATGAGTCCCAGGGAGCAGTGAGCTACCGGCAGGCCTGTGCTCCCCATGGCCACCGGCCTGGCTGGGACCCCAGCCTGCCCGTCTCCCTCACCTCCCGCTCCAGGTGGACGATTTAAAAGCCAAGCTGGCGGTTCAGGAGGCAGAGCTCAAGCAGAAAAACGAGAACGCGGACAAGCTGATCCATGTGGTGGGTGTGGAGACTGAGAAAGTTAGCAAGGAGAAAGCCATTGCTGACGAGGAGGAGATCAAGGTGGAGGTCATCAACAAGGTAGGCGTGGGCAGCTCCGCTTGGCCAGGCGCCTTCCCTGAGTGGCCAGTAGCTCCCTGCGGGCCCCGGCAACCCAGCAGGACCCCCGCAGGAAGGGCACCTCCCCCAAACGCAAGGCCCCTGGCTCAGCAGAGGGCTGCCCTCCCAGGCCCCCGCAGCGGCATCTCCTGAGCAGGTAAGAAATGCAGGTTCCCAGACCCCAGTTCTGCTGAACTGGGTCTGCATCTGAGAGACGAGCTCGTGTGAGCACATCAAGGTTTGAGAAGATGGCCTTGGAGCCCTGGGCCTCAGACTTCCTACACTCCCGACTCTGGTGGGCTCCATGCTGACGGTCCCTGTGGTCGGGCTGATTTCTCATCGCCCCTGTCTGCGTGCCCTTTGTATCATCAGTCATGCCTCTGCCTGAGGGCCTAAATTAAGAGCCTCAGTAATCGGTAATCGTCTGCTGTCTCTTGAGAGGGCCTGAGTCAGCCTCCTCCCATGCCTAACAGGAAGGGGAAGCCTGAGTCCTTCCCACCAGCACTGGAACAAGCGAGGGAGGGTCCCAGGAGCTCCCCTCCATCCCTCACAGTCAGCTGCACGACCACAGCCCTGTTAGGGGGGCCGGCAACGTGCCTGACATCTCAAAATTAGCAAGTGATACAGCCAGGATCTGAGCCAGGGCTGACACCTGCATCCGGAACCCTGGGACCTGCCGTTCGATACTCACATGCAGCTTAACGTCTAGGTGCCCGTGCCTCTCCAACCCCTGATCCTGAAAGGGTTCACCCAGGCGTACTCCAGGGAGGCAGTGCTGGGAGCAGAGCCTTCCACGCCCTGTTCCCTGAAGTCAGGCGCAGGGTGGGCTTCTCTGGGAGGTTCTTTGCAGAGAGACGGTCTTCTTTCTGTCTGCCCTCCCTCGTGCCCAGCACAGCTCCCAGCCCCCCATGGCCTTTGTCTCCCTCTGCTGTCATTAGGGTTCTGATTGATCGATAGGAAGCTTCTGATCTCTCTGGTGCCTGGAGGCTCAGAGGGGTTCATCCAGACCCACTGGAGTGAATGCGTGTATGCGTGAATGAATGAATGGATGCGTGAATGAGGGCATTCTAACTTTAAGGGTAGGATGGCCTGCACCTCCGAAGCCAGTCCAGTCCGGAGGGATTTCACAATGGCACCAACAGACGAGGCCTCAAAGCCCTGGGGGATGGGCCTGCATGGGCCCAGGTTTCTCCTCTGGGCCTGGAAGCTGGACCCAAGAGAAGGCACCATTCCCCTTCCTGAATCCCAAGTCAGCTGATGCCCGGCGCCTTCTGACCCAAGTGTTTTGGGGCAAAGGAGGCAGCAGGTGTTGGGGGGCAGGAAGGCAGGCTCCAGACGGTGACCCAGAGAGTGAGAACAGAGGGGAGCGCCCCCCCCTCACCATTCCTCGCCACCCTTCAGGGTCCCCCTTCACATGCGCCATCCATATGGACCCCAGCATCCATCTTTCCCCTCTGGCTTCCTTCCAGAATGTCACCGAGAAACAAAAGGCCTGTGAAACGGACCTGGCCAAGGCAGAGCCAGCCCTGCTGGCTGCGCAAGAGGCCCTTGACACCCTGAACAAGGTGAGGGCAGGAGGAGGAGGAAGAATCAGGGACCGGGACCCCTGAGCTGAGAGGAGATGCCACGGGGTTGTCGCCAGGGACCTCCCCGTCCTGCTCAGGGCTAAATCCCCACTCAGGTCTGTCTGCCTGTCTCTGCAGAACAACCTGACAGAGCTGAAGTCCTTCGGGTCCCCCCCGGATGCCGTGGTCAACGTCACAGCCGCTGTGATGATTCTGACAGCACCCGGGGGCAAGATCCCCAAGGACAAGAGCTGGAAAGCTGCGAAAATCATGATGGGCAAGGTGGACACTTTCCTGGACTCCTTGAAAAAGTTTGACAAGGAGCACATCCCCGAGGCCTGCCTGAAAGCGTTCAAGTGAGTTGGGGGCTCGGCTGCCCCCATGGGGTCCACCCAGGTCTCAGCCTGTCGGGAGCATGTCACGTATAGGCCCTGTGTGGTCGCGAACCTTCTCCCACCTGTCCCTGACCCCACACCATGTGGTCCCAAGGGAAGCCTGTGCTTGCTGGGTCTTGAGGGACACAGAGCTAGGCAGGATCCCAAAGCCAGCAGGCAAGAGTCTGGGTGCATCTACCTGTACCTGAGCTACCAGCGCATCAAGGTGAAGTGTGATCCCAAGCTCGGCGGGGAGCCTCGTCACCCTCCGTCTCCCCAACCTTGGTCAACCTGGCTTCTTAAATGGGGTGAGGGTAGGGGTAGGTCGGAGGCGTGGGGTCGGAGGGGTGGTCTGCCCACCCCCTTGTCGGTGCTGCGTGCAGGGATCATGCACAGGATCCTGCTTTTGCTCCTGGCACTTTAAAAGTAGCAGCGAGTTTTAGCCTTTTTGTATCTTGTTCATAATTTGTCCCAGCTGTGCTTGCATGTAGTTATTTTTAGTCCCTTATAGTTTATTTGCGTTTGTTGCTCAAGGAGATGTTTGTCCAGGTGCAGCCACTGCAGCAAAGAGCCCCAGGCCCCATTCCGTCTCGAGGTGGGACTTGGAAAGGGTGTGTAGAGTGGGCACTTCCACATCTGGCCCCGTAAATCCAGTAACACTAGCATTGTGAGCACTGTACTTGTGAGCGGCTTCCCAGGTGGCGCTAGTGGCAAAGAACCCCGTCTGCCAATGCAGGAGACATAAGAGACACCGGTTCGATCCTTGGGTCAGGAAGATCCCGTGGGGGAGGGCATGGCAACCCGCTCCAGTATTCTTGCCTGGAGAATCCCATGGACGGAGGAGCCTGGTGGGCGACAGTGCACGGGGTCACACAGGGTCGGGCACGACTGAAGGGACTCCGCGCGCACACGTGCGCGCTCTGTGCCTGGCCACCCCTGGCAACCCAATCTCAGGGCCAAGCCGACCCAACCCCAAGTGAGAAAGGGAGACCTCCCCGTGTCCCCAGTGACTCCAGGCGAGGCCTCGCCTCTCCGTTCCACCTGTATCAGAAGAGAGCTGGACGACAGAACGTTGATGACTGAGGGCCAGTGCGAAGTTTAGGAAAGACACTTAGAGACCCGCCTCTGGGAAGTGGTCTGTGTCAGCATTTGGCATGTTTCCTTTCAGTGTCTTTTCTAAAGTTTTTTCCCCTGGTAGTTGAAAGAATACTGTAGATATGCAACTATCTGGTTTTTTATTTTTTATTTAACATTGCAGGAGAAAAAAATTTTTCCCTATCTTGTCAAAAGACTTGATCTGTTTCACTTTTTTTTTTAACCACAGATGAATTGTAATTTACTTAACTATAACTGCGCTGTTGAGGGTCTAGGCTGTCTCTGTTTCTGCCATCATAAATAGTGCCATGATAAATGTCTTCTCCTCGTCACCCAGCAAACTTCGCAGCTGCCACCTCCCCATGCTGTCTGGAGTGTGCTTGACAGACGCAGACCCACTGCCTAAACAGTGTAAAAAATGCCAGATAGAGGAGGTGATGGGCTGTGTTCCCCACCTAAACTCAAATCACACTTCAGTTACGATTTTGAATCATCCATTCAGAATTCCTTCTGCAGACAGCGCAATCCGTTAACGCTCAGCGATGTTGCCGTTATTCTAAAAACACTAATTTCCGGAGCTTCTTAACTGCATCTGCAGGCACTGCTCCTCATCACTTTTGTAAGATGACGCATGTCACGTCACCTCCTTGAAGTCTCACCTGTATTGCCTCACCAGTGATGCTGGAAAACTGGGCCCTGGCTCCAGCACTTCCTGTCGGCGTAAATCTGGGCACCTGGCCGACCCCCAAACACCAGTTTTCTTGCCGAGGGCCGGAGTGTTTGCAGAATGAACGTGAGACCAGCTATAGAAAGCAGCAGGGACAGAGAGGATTTAAGAAAAAAAAAGAAAGCAGGTTTTCTTCCATTGTATAGAACAGAGGACTTGAAGTCACTAATTCCTTTCCCTTTCACAGGCTTCCCTGATAGCTCAGTTTGTAAAGAATCTGCCTCCAATGTAGGAGACCCTGGTTCAATTCCTGGGTTGGGAAGATCCCTTGGAGAAGGAAAAGGCTACCCACTCCAGTATTCTGGCCTGGAGAATTCCACGGACTGTGTAGTCCATGGGGTCGCAAAGAGTCAGACACGGCTGAGCGACTTTCACTATTTTTCCTTCCATACCCTTAATTCCACTCCAGAGGCCAGAATTCTGTTTCGGTCTTCTCTTCTTCTTTCTGTAACCATTAAGACACCAGAAAACAGTAAGTTAAATGTTCTGCTCCTCCTATGGCTTGTAATGGGCTCTGGAGTCGCAGACAGACATGCAGCTGGAGGCAGGTGCAGGGTGGCGGGAGCCTGCGTCCTCAGCCTGCTGTCGCTCGCTCTCCAGGCCCTACCAAGGCAACCCGACCTTCGACCCCGAGTTCATCCGCTCCAAGTCCACGGCTGCCGCGGGCCTGTGCTCCTGGTGCATCAACATCGTCCGCTTCTACGAGGTCTACTGCGACGTGGCCCCCAAGAGGCAGGCCCTGGAGGAGGCCAATGCCGAGCTGGCTGAGGCCCAGGAGAAGCTCTCCCGCATCAAGAACAAGATCGCCGTGAGTGCTGCCCGTGGGCGCGGCTGGCCACCATCTCCGCCTGAGAGGGGTCAGCCTGGCTACCCCTGTGAATTCCTGAGTATCTGATGTGGGGCCCGGAACCCCAGAGGCCACCTGCCTCGGCCGTGCTTGTGGCCCTCAGGCCCCTTGGGGATCTCAGCCCTCCCAGGGCTCAGCTGCTGTATTCCTGGGAGAGCCAGGGGCGTCCCGATTTCAGAGCCTTCCCACCTGGTTCTTCCAGGAACTCAATGCCAACCTGAGCAACCTGACGTCGGCATTCGAGAAAGCGACAGCCGAGAAGATCAAGTGCCAGCAGGAGGCTGACGCCACCAATAGGGTGATCTCGCTGGCTAACAGGTGCCTGGCCACCCCCTCCATCTTAAGACCTGTCCTGTCCTCAGGCCCCCCGCCCCCAAAAGGGACAAGCCCACAGAATGACCTCGCGGGGATAAGCCCCAGGTGCAGCCCCCACTTTCTGAGCACAGAGAGTCATGAGGTTAACCCGGGGAGGTCCCCAGGCTGCCTACCTGGCCTCCGGTGGGATGTGGACTCACCTCTGCCGGGACAGTCAAAGGTGTTCTTTCGGTCACCGGAAGAAAGGGCTGCTCAGGTGATGCTAGAGACCCACCTCCGTGAGCCTAATCGGGCATCTGTACTCCAGCAAACCTGGCCCTGCTCTCGGATGCCGGGTGTGCCGTTCAGGGTCGGGGAACAGCCCTCCGGCTAGTAGCCTGAGAAGCACGAGGCACAGCCTGGAGTCCCCACCCCACACAGGGCCAGGTGGCCGCCACCGGACTCACCGCTGCCCAAAGTGTGTGCTCAGCGGCATCCAGGCAGCGGCCTCGGCAGCCAGGTCACATGGTCAGAGAGCATCAGAGTGTGTGTGATGCCGGCACCCTGGGGAAGGAGGCTCAGCGTCCCCAACCGCACCCAGAAAGCACGAGTTTTGGTTCCCTAAAGCATTTTCTCCTCCAAACTCCCCACAAAGCATGTTTGTTCCTGAACCACTGAGCCCAGGAAGGCTTTGAAGCCATGAGGTCCATGGTAAAGGCGGAGGCACACCTTTCCCGGTCCCCCAGCCTGTCCTCTCTCCCGCCGGGAGCACGGGCTTCGCCCACTGACCCCTGGCCCCCACCCACCTCAGGCTGGTAGGAGGACTGGCATCAGAAAACGTCCGCTGGGCCGAGTCGGTGGAGAACTTCAAAAGCCAGGGGGTCACGCTGTGCGGGGATGTCCTGCTGATCTCCGCCTTCGTCTCCTACGTGGGCTACTTCACCAAGAAATACCGCAACGAGCTGATGGAGAGGTTTTGGATCCCTTACATAAACAATTTAAAGGTAAGAGGCCCCGTTGCATTCATCACTCAGGACGTCTGGGGAGGTCTGTGGCGGGAGGTCAGACCCAGCCAGATCTCACCGTCGCTCCTGCAATGAACAAGGCAGAGGCTGTAGAGTAGCCAGGTGCAGACGGCGGCCTAGCACAGACGATGCTGACATCCTTTCTGGCCGGGTCCCAGGCTGCTCTGAGTGGCTGTCTTCCCCTGCGGCCCACCGAGCGGTGAGTCAGGCCACACCGCCCCCCTCGGCAGGTCCCAATCCCGATCACAAAGGGTCTGGACCCCTTGACCCTGCTCACTGACGATGCGGACGTGGCCACCTGGAACAACCAGGGGCTCCCCAGCGACCGCATGTCCACGGAGAATGCCACCATCCTGTGCAACACAGAGCGCTGGCCCCTCATCGTGGACGCCCAGCTGCAGGGCATCAAGTGGATCAAAAACAAGTATGGCAGCGAGCTGAAGGCCATCCGCCTGGGACAGAAGAGGTGCGGGGTCACCGAGGCGGGCGGGGCGGGGGCTCCAGAGGCGGTGGCCAGCCTGTAAGCTTGGCCAGAAGTCTGCGAAGCCCACTCAGAGCCTTTCACTTGTTAAACGAATGGACAGGTCCTTGGAAACAAACACTGGCCCCTGGGGGGCGGATTTCCTTAGTTCCTAGACCCCGCGGAACAGTGAAGAATCAAACTCCATTTGATTCCCTCTCCCCGTTCGCTGCCGCTCCTGCAGGGGCAGCGCTGACATCTCGACTCCCGCCTGCGACCATCCTGCCTGGTCACTGGCCGGCTGGGAGGCTGCGGCCGGTCGTCCTGCCATCTCTCATCAAGATGAGAAGCAGTGCACATAACACACCTGCTGGGGAGCCTTCCCAGGGTGCGGGGTGGTGAGAGGAAACCCAGATATGGAACGTTTAGCTCTGCAGCCACCAAGCAGCCCCATGTTCAAACCTCCCCACCTAGGGGTGATTTACACAGCCCCGCTCTCCCCTCTGGAAGGACCTTTTGGGAGGGGAACAAACTACTGGCCCCTCAGTCACCTCTCTCGTCCCTCCCGGGACATGTGATTGCGTGGTCACCGGGCCCCGGGGCCTTCATGACCTCGTGCTGTGCCCACAGCTACCTGGACATCATCGAGCAGGCCATCTCAGAAGGGGACACCTTGCTCATTGAGAATATTGGCGAGACCATCGACCCGGTTCTGGACCCCCTGCTGGGCAGGAACACCATCAAAAAGGGAAAGTGAGTGACAGGTTCCCCCAGGTGATGGTCCTCAGGGTCGAGGTCTGGCCTCCAGAAGGAGAGGAAGGGCAGGGCCTCTCCTTTCCTCGGAGCCGCAGGGGCTTCAGCAAAACGCCAGTAGGCGTGAGTGGGAAAGCCCCCTGGGAGGGGCCACATCCCAGGCAGGGAGGAAGACCTACACCAAGACTGTGTCAGCGATTGCCTGCAGACAGCCTTCCTTCATGGTCACCTTTTCTCCTGTTTTCATGCATTTTGCAAATCTTGAGCCAGTATTACTATTTCTTCTTATTCAGCTGAGATTCATATAATGTAAAATTAACCAAAAGTAACCGATCCAGTGGCATTTAGGACATTCGTGCCTGGTTTCTCTGAGTATCTTTTTGAGCTGTAGTTAGCATGCATACTTCATTCTTTTTCACAGCTGAATAATATTCCATTCTGTGGATCTGCCACATTCTCTTTTATCCATTCATTGGTTGATGCACTGAGCTTGTTACTTTTCTAACATAAAAACGTAAATCAGCATTAAAAATGTAAAGATCAGAATCGATCTGAGCCACCAATAAATGCAGGGGTGTAGGCAGAAGCCCATAATAGAGATGACAATGTGCTGATAAGCTAGATTCTGAGGAAGGCCTAACCTGACCAGTGACACCCAGGCGTGAAATTAGAGGCCCCCCCCCAAGAGTGAGCTCAGCCAGAAGGGGGCAGCAGAGTGGGGAGCCCGAGAGAAGCAACCCCTACCAAGGGCGAGGCGACCTGCATTCTTGGCTGCTCACTGGGTTTGCCTGGGGAGCTCCCAGATGTCCCGGTGTTCTGAATTTGGGGGTCAGTGTCTTTCTGACGTTATGGGCCTTGGGGGGCAGCCCGGGCCCGAGTGTTTCTTCATAGGCTCCCACATGAGTAAGACGTGCAGCCAGGGCTGAGGGGGCTCTCCTGTAAGATGAGAAGAGGCCAGAGAAAGAGCAGGTGTTTTCTCTAGAAAGGCCGGTGGCGCCCGAGGAGGACAGGTCTTCTGTTTGCTTTTTCCCCAACTTTCAGATTATTTATTCATCAGGGTGAACCCCAATACAATACACCATGATTTTGTGCAATTAGTTTTTTACTAAAAGTTTTTTCCTTTTGTTGTTTTGGCTGCATCAGATCTTAGTTGAGGCTCGAGGGCTTAACTATCCCTCGGCAGGTGGGATCTTAGTTGCCCGACCAGGGATCAAACCCGCATCCCCTGCTTTGGAAGGCAGATTTTTAGTCCCTGGACCACCGGGAAGCCCCAGTTCCATGTATGTTAGAGGGAAATGGTTTCCTGGTGAAGCGGGAAATTGTGCAGATGGCTTCTGGAAGACCTTCATTCTAAGCAGCTTTATAGTGAAACATTTCATTTAGAAGTCCGGACTGTCCTCCCAGGTCGGCAGGGAAGACGGTCTGTCTGTGCTGCTGTCCTGAGGTCACTGGGGGTTGGGGGGGCCCCTCCTAATACTTCCCTCCACCGATCACAGGTACATTAAGATCGGCGACAAGGAGGTGGAGTACCACCCCAATTTCCGCCTGATCTTGCACACCAAGTACTTCAACCCCCACTACAAGCCCGAGATGCAGGCCCAGTGCACCCTGATCAACTTCCTGGTCACCAGGGATGGGCTGGAGGACCAGCTCTTGGCCGCCGTGGTGGCGAAGGAGCGCCCGGACCTGGAGCAGCTAAAGGTTCGACGAGATAGGAGCAGGGTGGGCGGGCGGGTGGGCAGCTCGGACCCAGGAGGCGAGTCTCCAAGACCCACACATCCGGTGACTCTGAAGGTGCCCCTGCTGTCACACCAAGTGTGCTTTGTACAACAATATGAGGCACTCCTCCTCCCCAGCTACCCCCAAACCTGATTCTAAATCAAGTGACAGCTTCACTGAGAGAACAGGAGTTCATAGCAGTGCCCCGGATGCCCAGAAGCACTGAACTCCTGCCCCACGAGAATGTCTTTGCTACCAGCCCCAGTGTCCTAGTCCCCTCCTTGGCTGTCTGAGCCACACCCGTGGGCTCCCAGGGGTCCCCGGCCCCCACATCTCCCTTGTGGATCCCATACACTTGCTGCACAACTGCCCATGACAGGCAGCTGCAGGGGCCTCGGCTAAGCTACAGAGAGGCCCTGAACCCCCGAGCCCCCCAGATGGGGAGGCCAGGCCGTGACGGCAATTGAGTTCCCTTCCTGGGTCTCTGCCCCTCTTGCAGGCGAATCTCACCAAGTCCCAGAATGAATTTAAGATTGTTCTAAAAGAGCTGGAAGATTCTCTGCTGGCCCGGCTGTCGGCCGCATCAGGGAACTTTCTGGGAGACACTGCCTTAGTGGAGAACCTGGAGACCACCAAACACACGGCCAGTGAGATTGAGGAGAAGGTAAGAAACTGTCTCAGGGACCCACCCCCTCGTACCCCCAGCCATAGCACACGGCGGGCACAGCAGGTGAGCTGATGGTCATTGAGAAGAGAAGTCACAGCCTCACGGGGACCCCAGGACAGGGTTGGGGGCACGGATGCCCACCAGGCACATCATCTTCATCTGTTGACGGGTATTTAGGTCATTTCCATGTCTTGACTATTGTGAATAGTGCTGCTGTGAACATAGGGGTGCATGCATTTTTTCCAATTATAGTTTGTCTAGTTATATGCCCAGGAGTGGGATTGCTGGATCATATGGGAGTTCTGTTTCCAGTTTTCTGAGGAACCTCCATACTGTTTTCCATCGTGGCCGCACCATCTTACATTGCCACCAACAGTGGGGGCAGCAAAGGGCTCCCTTTGCTCCATACCCTCTCCAGGACTTGTAGGCTTTTTAATGAAGGCCATTCTGTGAGGTGTGAGGTGACACCTCATTGTGGTTTTGATGTGCATTTTTTCCAACGATCAGCAACAGTAAGCATATATCCACATGCCTCTAGGCCATCTGTCTGCCTTCTTTGGAGAAAAGTCTACTGAGGTCTTCCGCCCTAAGTGACTTTTGTTTGCGACTGTTTGTTTCAAGGTGCAAGAGGCAAAAATCACAGAAGTTAAAATCAACGAGGCGAGAGAGAATTACCGGCCTGCCGCGGAGAGGGCGTCCCTGCTATACTTCATCCTGAACGACCTCAACAAGATCAACCCCATCTACCAGTTCTCACTCAAGGTGCGGCTGCCTCCAGGCCTGGGGCTGTGGCCCTTGGGGTCCAGGCTGCAGGTGGGCATGAAGGGCAGGAGCTGGGGCACCAGGTCTGACCAGCATAGCGAGTGAGGCCCCGAGCAGTGCCCCCAGACCCCCTCCCCCAATGGCAACAAACCAGAGCTGGCACGGGGGGCATGGAGCAGCCTCAGGGGCTGTCCCCAAGCCCCTGCATCTGGTGACACCCCCAGGCCTTCAACGTGGTGTTCGAGAAGGCCATCCAGAAGACCACCCCCGCCGATGAGGTCAAGCAACGCGTGATCAACCTGACGGACGAGATCACCTACTCGGTGTATATGTACACGGCCCGCGGGCTCTTCGAGCGGGACAAGCTCATCTTCCTTGCACAGGTGGCATTTCAGGTAACATCCGGCCTTGGTGCCCTGGGACCCAGCAGCACCAGGAGCCCCCAGGGGCGAGGTGGGGGTGTGCAGGGGACACTTCGGGGTGCTAGAGATGCAGAGCCTCAGGCTCCGGCTCAGACCCAGTGGCTCCAAGCCTGGACTTCAACACTATTCCTGGTGATTGATGTGTTTGAGTCACTGCTGTGGGATACCCCTGAGTTCACACAGGTGCCCCGATGGGAGCATGCAAGCAGAAGGAAAAACCCAAGTGAACTTTTTGACCAACACGATAAAAATAAACGAGGGGCTGACCAAGCTCTGGGCTGACCCCAGAGGGGCTGGTCAATGTTTCCCCTGTGAGTGGGGGGAGGGGGGCTTGCGCCCCTGTCCGCCCACCCCTCCCCACCCCCCTTGAAACTGCGGGACAACAGCTAAGCCAGCCCGCCGGCCTCTCAGGTCCTGTCCATGAAGAAGGAGCTGAACCCAGTGGAGCTGGACTTCCTCCTGCGGTTCCCGTTCAAGGCCGGGGTCGTGTCGCCCGTGGACTTCCTGCAGCACCAGGGCTGGGGTGGCATCAAGGTTGGTCTCAGACCCTAAACACTGCGTACTCTCCCCGCCTCGCTCTTTCCTGCCCAGTCCCGGCGTGTTGACAAGGCAGTGGGAGCCGGACATTCAGGAGAACGGGGAGGGGCTTGGGAGCGATGGGCTGCTTGCCAGCTCACAGGGACCCTGCTATCCTACTGGGTCATGGCAGCTCCATCATCACGCCCCTGCAGGTGGCAAACTGAGCCCCCTACTCACCTCCAGGAAAGTGCACAAAGTATCAAGGTCTGAGTCAAAAAGACCAGAGGAAGGCAGGCCCCTGGGACGAGCAGCCCCCAACCCATTCCAGAGCCCCCACCCCTGGAAAAGCAGCCAGGAGTCACGTCCCTAGATCAGATTCCCCCTCCCTTGTCCCAGTGCTTTCTCTGGTTTGCCTCCAGCCCCCAGCAGCCCATCGTTTGAGCAGTCAGGCATCTCCCAGAGCCTAGGGGCAGGGTGTCCCCCTGGGATGGACAGACGAGAGCTGAAAATGTGGTCTGCCTCCAGGCCCTCTCGGAGATGGATGAGTTCAAGAACCTAGACAACGACATCGAGGGGTCCGCCAAGCGGTGGAAGAAGCTGGTGGAGTCGGAAGCCCCGGAAAAGGAGATCTTCCCCAAGGAGTGGAAGAACAAGACGGCGCTGCAGAAGCTGTGCATGGTGCGGTGCATGCGGCCTGACCGCATGACCTACGCTGTCAGGTGAGCGCCCCTCCCTGCCCACCGATCCCTACTCTGACCTCTCAGAGTGCCAGGGTCTCCAAAGGTGGCCGATGGGACTCCCCGCCTCCCCTGACCCTGGGCGAGGACGCCCTGAGCTAAGTGACAGGAAGACAAGACTCCCTGGGACTGCTGCCAAGATTTTAAAAAACACCTGGGCGCTAACGACCTGCACGACCACATGGGGTCCTTGCAGGATGCCGTGGGTAGGGAACAGTGGCAGAGAGATCAGCATCAGAGGACGTCAGTGGCCTCGGCGACTGGACTTCAAGTAAATCTTTTGTTTTTATGGCTCATTTGCAAAGAAAACAGTTGTGATTTCGTGAGCAACCTCCCTGGACCTGAACTGCCTCCAGGACTGGAAACTTAACCATCAAGTTTCAGCTCCTGGTTCCTTTCACTCCCCAGAGCACAGAAAGACCCCAGGAATAGCAACCACTATAACACATGCACACCGATCCGGGCAGACCGTTGCAGGGGCGTGGGGAAGGGAGGGCCTAAGCAGGCTGCGTTCTTTCGGAGAGGCATCTTGGTTTTCCACTCGTCCCAGTGGCCTGAAAGCCACCAGATTTCCCAAAAGACACCCACATCTCTCCTAGAATTCCCCTCTGACAAAGCAAAGGCCTGACTTACACCCACTGGTTGTTCACAGACCAGTTCGTTTGTTTTGCTTTGTTTTCCTGGGACCGAAGAGGAACGGGACCCAGAGGGGTTCTGGGCGCAGGAGGAAGCAGGGAGAGTGAAGCCAGACATCCTGTCACAAGGGAGAGCCAAGCAGGTCCAGGGAGAGAACAGGACCCACCTGGGCTCAGCGCCAGAGGAAGAATGGACAAACTCTGGGGAAGACCAAGGGGTAGGGCACTGACCTTCCCTCGGGATGTTGCCCACCAGGACAGCTGAGCACGTGCGGGTGTCCAGACCCACCACCCCCAGAGCGCTCGTGAGTCACCCAAGTCACACAGGAGAAAGGGCACAGGGGCTGTGTGAGCGACCGTGAATGCCAGGCGCTCCCATGTCACACTCTGTGATGGAGTCGAGGAAAGCAGATTCACCTCCCCAGTGAAACGGGAGCGGAGCTCAAGAGCAAGGAGATGCAGGTCCAAGTCCACGGCGAATAGTGACACCACAGTCAGCAGGAGCCCGGGTGCCGGGCGCCCTGGAGCCTTCCGCCCAGGTTTGCTCGGCCCTCCACCAACCCCTCGCGCCCAGTGCCTTCCCTCCTCCTGACCGCAGGCCCCAGGAGAGTCACTCGCCCACGGCAGGCGGAGTGCTGGCATCAGGCCCCCCAAAGCACCAGCCGGGTCTGTACACCTGCCACCAAGCAGGCCGCTGGGGGTGGCTCTGGTACCCACGTGTCCAGGACGCAGCACCAGAGCAGTGGAGCCCGACCGGAACCAGGCGCCTGCTGTTCTGTGTCATCAGTTCATCCACAGAGAGTGACCATGTGGCCCAGCCACGTCCGGAGCAGCGGTGAGCTCGTGACATTCCGGCCCCCGGGCAGGACTTGGCACCTCCCGGACGTCCTTCCCGGGCAGGGATCCCCACAGTGACGTTCCAGGGCAATTTCAAAGGCAGGAACTGAACACGATTGGAGGCCTTGAGCAGGAACCACCCCCCAAGCCTGGGCTCAGCCCTGAGCATGAACCAGCCTCCACCAGCCAGCCTGGGGTCAGCACTAAGCAGGACCCCCGCCGGCCTGGGGCCAGCAACGACTCGGGAGTCTGCGCAGAAACCAGTAAAGGCCAGACTATGGGGTGGGGCTGGGGGTGCAATGAGAGATGTCACTCTTGCGGGAGTAGGAAGGCCCGCCTGGTGCCCACCTGCAAACTCCCTGTTGACCCAGGGAGATGCTTCGACATGACCAGGCCCACCTGAGGGTCTTCACGATGCTCAGAGCCTCAGGTCACTGACACTTTGGGAGTCATCTCCCAAAGAGGCCACTATTGTCCTTTCCAAGACCACGCTGGATGTAAGTTTAGCTCCCGTGGTTTATTCAGACACAGTGAGCTCAGCCACCTGTGGTCAAGAGGGAGGGGCAGAGAGTCGAGATGAGATGCCAGGGTCATCCCGAGAGGGGCCTCGACTGACCCCAGCCTTGTCAGGGTCCATGCAGAGCCTGGGGCTAGGAAGAGAGAGGCAATTATATGAAAAGAATTGGGGGGTTTTCTGTGGCTTTCCTGATGGTGCATGTTTTACGGTCCTTGGAGCTCATCGAGGCGGCTCTACTGCACGCGTCCCTCCTCCCTGGACCCTGGGAGGTCACCGGGACCCGTGGATGGGCCTGGGTTCTGCTCCTTGGTCTGGAGAGCGGGTAGGAAGTGTGCGAGGAGCAGGAAGTCGCTCACAGACCCCTTCCTTGGGAGCAGAGGTGTGGTCACCTGGATGCCGTGGCACCTGAGTCCCATCCCAGTTGACTCTGCACACCTTTGAAAGCAGGGGCAAGAGCCTCTCCCCTGTCCACGGGCAGGTGGGCAGGAGCCAAGGGCGCCCCAAGCAAACACCACACACGGCCTCCCTGCTTGCAGGAGGCCCCGGTAGAAACTGGCTTTCCCCCTAGAGATCTTTCTCTGCCTGAGAAAGTCCCCCAGGGAAACAGGCCCCCTCTTCAGGTCTGACCGAGCGTTGTCCCCTCAGGAACTTTGTGGAGGAGAAGATGGGCAGCAAGTTCGTGGAGGGCCGGAGCGTCGAGTTCTCCAAGTCCTACGAGGAAAGCAGCCCCTCCACCCCCATCTTCTTCATCCTCTCCCCGGGGGTCGACCCCCTGAAGGACGTGGAAGCCCTGGGTAAGTGTGGCTGGCAAGAGGCAGCGTCACGGGTCCAAACCACAGTGAGAGACCCCTCAACCCAGCAGCGGGGCAAGTGCCGGACATGCAGCAGGGACAGCCGTCGGGTCCTGGGCACTCCTGGTGGGGCCGCGGGCGGGTGGAGAGACGGCCAGTGGGCCCTCCCTCAGTCTCACGGAGAACCACGGCCAGCCGGGCCCTCCCACTCCCACAGACATTCCCACACACGCACTTCACAGACACCGGCTCTCACAGCAGCCGAAAGGCAGATCTGGCCCACAGGTCCATCAGCTGATGAAGGGCTGATCCTAACGAGTCGAATCCAGGAAAGGCTCAGTGGAGACACATAGAAAACAGACTGATGGACCTGGGGAAAGGGGAGGAGGGGATGAGATGTCTGGACAGAGTAACACGGAAACTTACATTACCATATGTAAAATAGATAGCCAAGAGGAACTTCCTATGTGTCTCAGGAAACTCAAACAGGGGCTCCATATCAACCTAGAGGGGTGGCGGGGAGGGAGATGGGAGGGAGGTCAAGAGGGAGGGGATGTAGGTGTACCTATGGCTGATTCACATTGAAGTCTGACAGAAAACAACAAAATTCTGTAAAGCAATTATCCGTCAATAAAAAGTACTGACCCACCCTTGCAACATGGACAGCAGAGAGGACGTTGCGCCGGAGGCGAGGAGCCATGTTCTACAGTTCCTTGTATCCAAAACGTCGAATCCATAGAGGCAGAAGGCAGATTAGTGGGTCCCCAGATGCTGGGGGGTCAGTGAGATGGGTACAGGGTCTCCTCAGACGATGAAGATGTCCCGGAACAGATAAATGGTTGCACAACATTGTAATTATGACATGTCCCTAAAGATGGCGTTCAAAGCGGCACGCTTGATGTTATGTCAAATTTTAAAAGAGGGAGGGTATGGAATTCCCAGCTGTGGATCACAGAACCCCTGTTTTTGTCATTCAGCCGTCCCCGTGCTTTTCCTGTTTTACTTTCCTGCAGGAAAAAAACTGGGATTTACCATAGACAACGGGAAACTCCATAACGTGTCCCTGGGGCAGGGACAGGAGGTGGTGGCCGAGAACGCCCTGGACACGGCTGCGGAGCATGGACACTGGGTCATTCTGCAGGTTCGGGGTGGGGTGCTGTGCCCCCGGGGTAGGGGACGCCCGCCCCTGGAATAGCGGATGCCGGCGCCCTGGACCTCCAGGATTCGCATTCACCAGCCTGGCTGGGACTCCTACAGCCCCTGAAGGAGAGGGGGTTGGGGCAGGAGGCCCCCACACCAAGCAGAGTTCCGCCTGGTCAGCCGGTGGCCTGGGGTGTCACCACTGTCCTGGGGATGCAAGTGTGGATTCTTCAACAGTGAGAAAGACAACCCCCTCCTCCCCTTTGCTGGCTCGACTGCTCCTCCTTGGCCCTGCAGCCTGTCCAAGCCCCCACCCTGGTCCCCGCTGACCCCTTGCAGGCCCGCCCTGGCTTTGGCAGACCCCGCAGCAGGGCTGTGTCCACCGGGCCTAGCCTGGCCCGTGTGGGAACCCCAGGTTCAAGTCCTTCTCTCAGTTCCTTTTCTTTTACAAAAACGATCCCCACTTCAAGTCCAGTTACCATCTGTCACCAAAGACATCACCTCCCCTCCCCCACCATCCCGTGACTCATCTGTTTTGTAACTGGAAGTCTGCACCCCGTGACTGCCCTTCCATTTTTCTCCTCCCACCACCCCTCTGATAACCACCTGTTTGTTCTATCTATGTCTCTGTTAACGTTTGTCCATTTGTTTTTTGGATTCCACATGTAAGTGAAATCATATGGTATTTGTCTTTCTCTGTCTGACTTCTCTCCCTTAGGCATATTCTCTAGGAATAGCCACGTTGTTGCAGATGGCAAATTTTCATTCTTTTTTAGGGCCGAGTAATATTCCTGTGTGTGTGTGTGTGTGTGTGTGTGCGCGCGCGCGCACGTGCGCACGCACGCATGCACACACACACACACACACACACATGTATTCCACATCTTTTCTTGACATTATCATGTACTTTGACTTTATATTTTAAATCCCATGATACATGTCAGAGATATTTTAAAATTTACCCACATATTCACCTCATCCAGTGCTCATCATTCCTTCATGTTTTACTGTGCTTCTGCTGCACCACAGCTGCTTTATCCACTCACCTATTGCTTAGGTGAGTGGATAAAGACAGGTTGCTTCCACACCTTGACAACTGTAAATAATGCTGCGGTGAACACAGCAGTGCACATATCTTTTGGAATCAGCGTTTTCCTTATCTTGGATAAATATCCAGAATTGGGATTGCTGGCTCACAACATGGTTCTAATTTTCATTTTTTGCAAGGAACCTGCAAACTGCTACCCACAGGGCTGTGCCAATTTACAATCCCACCGACAGTGCAGAGTGTAGCCTTTTCTCCAGATCATTGCTTTTCACCCAAGCCTCTCAGAGGAAGGGCAGGGACCGTGTACTCTCAGCCCTGACGCTGGGTGGAGGGTGGGAAGGAGTCACCAAGGCTGGAGGCCCTGAATGAACTGAGCACCAGCCTTGACTCCGGGGCCTCAGTCACTCGGTGAGATGACCCAGCGTGGCTGGCACCCTAGGAGGGGCAGACGGCAGGGTGGGGACCACGGGGGCCGCTGCAGAGGGGCCTGTCCTGGGGAGCAGCGTGCGGGCGCTGAGCCCTGGTCTTGGCTGCAGAACATCCACCTGGTGGCCCGGTGGCTGAGCACACTGGACAAGAAGCTAGAGCGGTACAGCGCTGGCAGCCACGACGACTACCGCGTGTTCATCAGCGCCGAGCCGGCCCCCAGCCCCGAGAGCCACATCATCCCCCAGGGAATCCTGGAAAACGCCATCAAGATCACCAACGAGCCGCCCACGGGCATGCACGCCAACCTGCACAAGGCCCTGGACCTCTTCACGCAGGTAGGGCGGCCTCCCCAGTGCCCTGTGTGGGACCCCTCCTTGTTACATCTGGTGTGTTTTTCCCTGGCACTTTTCCCCCACTGTGACCCCTTGATAGATGTCTGTCCCCTGATCTGGCTTTCTGGCCACCAGGCCTGCCGCCCCCACAGAGCACCTGGCCGCCGGGTGGTGCTCATAGGGCTGAGCGGGTGAGGAGGACACAGCTTAGCTTCCAGAAGCCTCTCTGCTCAGAGCCCCCTGCCTAGCAAAGACCAGTTAAAAATCTCACCTACCCAGAGAGAACTAGCATTCAGAATCAGGGCTGGGTCTGCCTTCCCCTGGAGCCACCTGCTTTCAGAGGGTCTTGGCTAAACATCCCCTCCCCCCTCTCAGGTTGTTTTTGGAGAGTCTGGGGTACTGTGCGTGTGTTGACAATGAGGAAATGTTGATAACTGCACAGGAATTATATCAGGGAGTATTTTATTAGGAAGAAGTATCAGTGATTTGACTTGTAACCAATACTTACGTGACACAGCTGCATTCGAAGCAAAGACAAGCAAGCATTCTCTACCCGTCTTTACAGACCAGCGCAGAGTGGTCGGCGGCCTTGGTCACAACCCTCTCCTCCACGCCCCCTGCTCCACCGGTGAAGCAGCCGGCAAAGATGGCCCTGGCCGCCCCGGGGCGCCTGTGCAGACTCCACGTGACCCAGGGTGTGTGTCCTCCCACAGGACACGCTGGAGATGTGCACCAAGGAGATTGAGTTCAAGTGCATCCTCTTTGCCCTGTGCTACTTCCATGCCGTGGTGGCCGAGAGGCGCAAGTTCGGGGCCCAGGGCTGGAACAGGTCATACCCCTTCAACAACGGGGACCTCACCATCTCCATCAACGTGCTCTACAACTACCTGGAGGCCAACCCCAAGGTAAGGGCCAATCTAGTGCCCGGCTGGGTGGTCCGCCCACCTGCCCTCCCTCCCTTTCAGTTGTTCTTTCTCATGTCTAAGAGACGTTCCCTAGGCTCCATAAGCCAAAGAAAACCTGACACATGAGGCTCCTTGTGACCCCACCCGTCTGAGAGCATGGTTAGCACCCAGGCCCTGGTCAGCCCCTCCAGCAGTTCTCAGCTGTCTGGCAATTTTTATGACTCCTCGAGGGTCAGCATCTTTGGGAACCCGCTTGTCCTGCACCTGAAGAGGGATTCCCCCAGAAAGGCTAGCCCCCTGGGCAATGTACTGAACTGGAAAAGCCAAAGAAGGGCCTCGGGGGCTGCAGGCCTCCCCGGTCAGTGTCTGGAGGCAGAACGCAGGATCAGAGGGAAGGCCAAAAAAAAAAAAAAAATCTTCCTTTCTTTCTTGTGGAAAATGGAGACAAACGTGTGAGGTACTCTGCAAGCCACCATGAGAGCTGCAGAGAGTCAGCTCGGCCAGGAACTCTGGCCGGAGTGCCCCTGGTGGCCTGTTTGTGGCCCGAAGGAGGACTTGCAGGCGTAGACCTGCAGTGGGGTGAGCCCAGATGTGAGCCCCAAAGCCAGAGGCGGCCACGGCCTTGGGCACTGAGAGCCAGCCTCCGGCCTCACCGCACTCCTCTCAGGATCTCCCACGTGGAGTGGGGCCCTGGCACAGGACTCATCTCTGTGAGCCCCCACCAGGAGGTGGCAGAAAGGGACCCCATAAACCCTGGGCTCCTCCCCACTCCTGCATACCAGCGCCTTCCTACACTGACCATGGTGGACGTTCCGCTGGCCCACAAGGGTCCCAGGGCACCGACTGCTGGACCTAGTGCCTGAGGGCCGAGACACTCACCCCAAGGACTTGGTTGAGAGGTCTGAGGCTCACATCACCGCCTCCAAGCTTTGGGGGCTAAGAGACAAGGGGTGGAGAATACCCCCCACCCATCATAAGAAAGCTCAGATGCGCTGGGAAGAGGGGAGACCTGAGCCAGCTCTCCTCAGACCCTGGAGGACGCAGACCTCCCAGGACAGCCGCCACCCAAGCCTGAGCCGGGAATGTTGTTTGTTTGCTCAGTTCCTGGCAAAACACCCAACCCCGGACAAGGCAGGAGGACAGACGGGGCCGAAGTCGGCCCTCCTCGGGGAAGGGGACAGTGGTCTCCGTTTGCAGGTGCGAGGTGGAGGGAGGTCACTTCACCTGCAACAGCGTCCGAGCTGCACGCCAGCGGCACATCTTACGACACTCACACAAGTAAACAGACGCAGGAAGACGTGAAGAAAGAATTGCATCATCACCGCAGCTTCGTCAGAGGAGTTCTCTCAGGGAGATTTGAGCGGGAGGAGGAGAGGAGCTGGGAGCTGGGAGCTTGTAACGACATTTACGCAGAAGCTTCCCTCGTGACACACAGTCTGAGGAAGAAGCCACTTCAGGACGCACACCGTGTGCTCCCGAGACGGCCAGCGTGAGGCACGCTCAGCAGCGTGTGCTCAGGCCTGGGCCCTGAGACAGCAGGAGTCAGCGGGGAGACAGCAGGAGTAAACACCTGCGATGAGGTCACCAGCCGCCCACAGCCCGTCCTCCCAACTCTGAGAAAGTCAACCCGGACTAAGGACGAGGCCTGGTGCCTGGTCTCTGACCAGCGCGCCGGGGACTCCATCGGCAGGTGGGCACACTGCACCTGCCCCCAGGGGTCAGTCCCACCACCCCGCGGGGAAGACCCGCCCTGCCAAGAGGCAGAGCGTGGGGGGTACCTGACCCCACTTGGCAGGAGAAAGAAGCTGTTCCCGAAGCAAATACACAAAATGCAGAGAAAGCAGCTCAGCACACACTCAAGATCACCAAGCAGGGGAAAAAGCGAAAGTCCCAGACGACAATTAAGGGGAGATTAGTGTTCCAAGTCAAAGTTCCTGAGAGCTCACCAGGCAACTGATAAAAACAAGCTCTTGGGACGTCCCTGGTGGTCCGGTGGTTAGGACACAATGCTCTCACCCCCGAGGGTCTGGGCTTGACTCCTGGCTGGGGAACTAAGATTCCCACATGTTGTGCAACTCGGCCCCCCAAAAAAGTCAACAAGTTCTTACTCAATTAACTTTAACTTGTCTGTTCTTGGCAGCCAGCTGCCATTCAGGCAGGGCACTGCAGGAGCTGCATCAATGCCCACTTTGCCCTTAAGGAGTTGCAATCCTCAGACAAAATGAAGTGTGTGCGGTGAGGTCCCAGGCCGTGTGGCACAAGTGATGTGCAGCAGTCTCAACGGAGGGGCACAGGACACTCTGGGTTCAAAGGGTTGGTGCAGAACAAAAAAGGTGAAATCCCTCGTTCATCGTTTTGGTGCTGAGTGCCTGCCGGAACACTCTTTCCAGCTAAGTGGCTGCTGGAAGATCTCAAGTCTCATTCATGGCATCCCTCTGTGGCTCTCACTGCTGGACAGTGCTTTGCAGGAGGAGCAGCCATGCGCTGGGACGAGGAGCAGGGGACGGGTTCCCAGCGTTGTCGGGCGTGGGGGAGATCTGCACCCAAGTGGCTTCAGAGTGGCAGCCCAGGCCGAGGGCACAGCGTGGAAGCTGGGCAGAGCGGAGGGCGGGATGCGCGGGGAGACCCGGCTACCACCACAGGGACGCTTGTGTGCGCTGCCTGGTTTGGTCGGGTTCCCTGGGGGCAGAACCAGGGTTTGGGGTCCGGGAGAGGGTACTTGCTGGAGCTGGCTCTGCTACAGAGCCCTCAGGAGCACGTGTGGGCAAGGCTACTGGAGTATGCTTGGGACCAGGGCCCTGTGGGAGCAGTCAGCGGAAGACCCACTAGACTGTGAAGACACGATGGGACTACGTGGCCAAAAAGATGGCCGGAGACCCAGAGCCAACACTCCGTCCATGGAGAGTCACTGCTCTTGTTGGAAGTGGCGGTGAAGGGAAAGCTCACAGGCCGCTCCACGTGGGGAATAAAGGGAGGGGACAGGCAGGCTGCAGGGTCTCAGTGCCGGTGCCAGGGGACTCACGTCAAGGGAGAGCACGGAGGAGGGGTGGGCACAGGGCCAGGCAAGGAAGAGGCAAGGGTGACATGGGTTGGTGGGCCCATGAGGGCAGGGTACAGGCCCCCTGATGGCAGCTGCCCCCGCCAAAGGTGCCCTGGGACGACCTCCGCTACCTCTTCGGGGAGATCATGTACGGCGGCCACATCACCGATGACTGGGACCGCCGGCTCTGCAGGACCTACCTGGCGGAGTACATCCGGGCGGAGATGCTGGAGGGGGAGATCCTGCTGGCCCCGGGCTTTCAGATCCCCCCCAACCTGGACTACAAGGTGAGGAGAGCGCCCTCCAGGCACCGGGAATGCGTGAAACACAGGCGCCCTCCGGGAGGCAGAGCAACAAGGGTGCTGGCCCGCGGGCTCCCTGGCGAGGGCCTGTCACGGACCTTATGGAGGACGGACCCTCCAGGAGGAAGCCAGCAGGCAGGCAACCCAGAAGAGGGTTTGAGAGGCAGCCTCCATGGAGCAGGAGGGGAAAAGCCCTCTGGGCAGTGGGGGGCAGCCCCAACGGGGGCTCACAATAAAGGGGTCAGCCCAGAGGGCAAGGGGTGTGCGGAACGTTCTGGGAAGTGAGGGTTTCCTACGAGGAGGACGCAGGCTCCAGCTCGCACAGCTCTCCCTGCTTACCCAGCCCCCCTTTGCAGGGCTACCATGAATACATCGATGAGAACCTGCCCCCCGAGAGCCCCTACCTGTACGGCCTGCACCCCAACGCAGAGATCGGCTTCCTGACGGTCACCTCGGAGAAGCTGTTCCGCACCATCCTGGAGATGCAGCCCAAGGAGACCGACTCGGGGGCCGGCACCGGGGTCTCCCGCGAGGAGAAGGTGGGTGTCTGACCCCCACCCCGATCCCCACCGCCCCCGGGCCCTACAGGGCAGGGGGCCTGCAAGCTGGCTACTGCGGCCCCGAACCAAGCACCATGCTAGAGTCCTGTCCCCACACAGCGCCTCCCTCCCCAGGGCGCCGAACCTCACCCGCCCTGCCCCGAGAACACGGGGAAGTCCAGATTCTTGAGTGGACTCAAGTGCTGTGAAGCCCCACGACCTTTTCTCTCACGATTGACCAGAGGTCTACGGGTGGGAAGTGGTGTACAGGACCACCTCGTGGGCCACCCCTTGTCCCCGCAGACAGCTCCCACCAAGGACAGGGTCACGACCCTACAACCACCAGTGACCTGGTCGGGGAGGAAGGCAGTGCATTCCCACACGTCTGAAGGCACTGGGCTAGAGCGGTCACGCTCCCGAGGGCACAGCCATGTGACCTTGATGATGAGCCCAGACTCTGAGGCCTAACGACCAGGGTCCCCCTCCCCGACGGAGCCCGGGGCTGCACCCCGACGCTCCCCTTCTCCTGGCAACTCTGCCTGCCTTACTCCTGGGCTTGGAGGTGAACATCAGGGCAGTGCCTTGGCCTGGCGCTGGGGCAGGGCTGGGGCCCAGTGACATGAGCTGGCTGGGGACTGGCTTCCAGGTGAAGGCAGTGCTGGACGAGATCCTGGAGAAGATCCCGGAGACGTTCAACATGGCCGAGATCATGGCCAAGGCCGCCGAGAAGACCCCCTACGTGGTGGTTGCCTTCCAGGAATGTGAGAGAATGAACATCCTGACCAACGAAATGCGTCGCTCGCTGAAGGAGCTGAACCTGGGGCTGAAGGTCAGAACAGGGCGGCAGGACCCGGGGTGGGACCCAGATGTGGGCTGACTGCCCTCAGCCACAGGCCAACGAGCCACAGGCCACTGACCGCACCCTCGAGGTCCCTGGGCTGAAGAAGTGGGCACCTCAGGGCCAGTGATGCCCGGGTCTGGGTCATTGCTGAGTGCCCCAGCACCCCCGTCTGTGTCCCCCAGGGAGAATTAACCATCACAACCGACATGGAGGACCTGTCCACAGCCCTGTTCTATGACACCGTGCCCGACTCCTGGGTGGCCCGGGCCTATCCCTCCATGATGGGCCTGGCGGCCTGGTATGCTGACCTGCTGCTCCGTATCAGGGTAAGGACAGGCTTCTGGGGAGCCGCTGCATGCTCAGCAAACCCAGCCCCAGGGCCTGAAGAGCGAGGCTGGGGAGCGGGAGTGTGCAGAGGTCCCCGCTGGCCCGGCCTCGGTCAGAGCAGGGCCGAAAGCACCTGGGCCACGCCCAGAGTGCAGGCACTTCCCCTCGCAGGAACCCCAGGGTGAGCGCAGTGGGAACAGCTCCCGCGGCCAGAGATGCAGAGGTGCTCCCAGCAGGCCCAAGAGGCTCCAGAAACACCCGCCAGGGCAGCCACCTCCTGGGGGGCCAGGGACAAGAGCAGCAGCCTTTCAGACCCAAGCTGCTGACGTCGCGCACCCCTGTCCAGTGAGGGGGCACCCTGGGCAGGCGGTCGGGCCCCGCCGCCCGCATCCTCAGTGTGAAGGCTCCAGCTCGGCCCCGCTCGCATCCCCTCCAGGAGCTCGAGGCCTGGACCACGGACTTCGCGCTGCCCACCACCGTGTGGCTGGCCGGCTTCTTCAACCCCCAGTCTTTCCTCACGGCCATCATGCAGTCCATGGCCAGGAAGAACGAGTGGCCGCTGGACAAGATGTGTCTGTCCGTGGAGGTGACCAAGAAGAACCGGGAAGACATGACCGCGCCCCCCCGGGAGGGCTCCTACGTGTACGGACTCTTCATGGAAGGTAGCTGGCGCTGGGGGCACGGGGCCCTGGAGCCCAGGAAAGGTGTGCCTTCTGAGGGTGGAGGTCCTGAAGTCCGCCTCCACCAGGGCTTCTGTCCAAGTCCCCTGCCCCACCCCAGACCCAAGGGCATGGTGGCCTAGCCGGCCACCTCCTCAGAGCCCCATGTGAGGGCATCACATGGCCAGGTCCCAGCAGCCGCAGGGGGTGCAAAGCGGTCACTCACTCAGTCCCCCATGGACCCCATCCTTGCCACCAAGCGAGGCTGGACAGGACCACTGGCCGAGTCCTCAGGCCTGCTCTGAGTGCCAGCCCCTCCCCTCCCCCCACGACAGATGTTACCCCTGTCCCGGGGCGGGGGTGTGCCAGGGCCCCCGCAGTGCCCACATCCCCAAAGATAAGCACAGCAGCAGACGTTCTCCATGTTTATTGTGGAATTACAGGAAATCTCAGCGTCGTTAAATAGGGTGAGTAGAAATAAGTCTGGTTCAAGGCGGCAACAGTTCTATGTGCGTGTACACGTTTGCACTGCACAGACACCACGTGGGGCGGGGGGGGGGAGCTTTAATCGGTCACTTTTAGCTGGAGTTACGGTTTCCTGCCCCTGAAATCAAGCAGGCTGACACATGAGGCTCTGAAAACACCACAAATGTAAACCATGGAGCCCAGGGCTTCAGGGCTGAGCCGACTCTCGGACGTGCGCAGAGAGACGCACACGCCCCCCACCACGTCCTCTGCTCGCAGCCCCACATGTGGTGACCCCGGTGCCATCTCTGCAGGGGTGGGGGTGCGAGCCAGGCCCCGCCCCTCCCTCACGGCCAGCGCAGCAGACGGGAACCAGTCACCTCACCACGGGCCACCCTGACCCTCGGGTGTGCCGTCACTGCAGGAGCTCGCTGGGACACCCAGACCGGAGTCATCGCCGAAGCGCGGCTGAAAGAGCTGACGCCCACCATGCCCGTCATCTTCATCAAGGCCATCCCTGTGGACCGCATGGAGACCAAGAACATCTATGAGTGTCCCGTGTACAAAACGCGTATCCGCGGTCCCACCTACGTCTGGACCTTTAACCTGAAGACCAAGGAGAAGGCAGCCAAGTGGATCCTAGCGGCCGTGGCGCTGCTCCTCCAGGTCTAGCTGGAGAGAGGCCCACGCTGCCCTGGACCAGGCCCTAACCACAACTCCAAATTTACAGTTGGGAGCCCAGTCTTGCAACTGTCATTTATTTTCACAGGAACTGGTGGCTGCTTTTTGTTCTCCTCAATAATCGAGGCACTTCGTAAGCATGCACATCTGGACTAACCAGAGGGGGGAAGGCAGTGTGAAGAGGGGGTGTGGATAGGATTAAAACAATGACGCTACTGAGCCAGGCTTCAGCTCAGCGCCTGATGGCCACCAGGGGCCTGGCACAGGCCTGGGAGGGAGGCCCCAATTCCCAGCAGCTGGAGGAACATCCCAGCAACCAAATCCTGACTTCCTACTGGGGTGGCTGGGTTAATCTTTCCCCACCAGTGGCCTGTAGGGTTAGAGCTGGAGGCAGTCACACCCTTGGGCCTGATGCTACATGCAAACACCCACCACTAAGGGGACAGGGTGTTCCCTTCTGTTCCTGGATAAACAGGAGCTGCCACCCCCACAGGCACTCTCCCCTTAAGTGTTCTTCCTGCTCTGAAGGAAGAAAACCTCCCTCGGTTATGGTAATGCCTCCTCCCTGCCCCAGAAATCTGAAAAACTGTTCCAAAGAGGGATCATTTCCATGCACCTCAAGTGCGTCCCCGTCAACTGCCCACTTTCTGAAACTGCTGGGAACCAGAGGCACCACTTTGAACACGTGTATGTATCCTGGGAGGTCACAATAAACGGTCCCCTCCGTTCTGGGCAGCATCTTCGTTGTCTTTCATCTCCCACCCTTCTCCCCAACAGGTCTCACTTCTTGCCACCAAAACAGACTTTGAAGTCTATAACAGACAAAGAAGGGCATCATATAATAAAGGGATCAATCCAAGAAGATGTAACATTCAGTACAGGAGCACCTAAACATATAAAGCAAACAGTAACATATGCAAAGAGAGAAAGACAGTAACACAATTAATAGCCAGCAAAGGACTTTAACACTCATTTACAACAACGGACAGATCACCCAGAAAAGTCAATGAGGAAACAGTTGTCTCAAATGACACATCGGACCAGCAGGACTTTCTAGATAACTAGAGCACGTTCCATCCAGAAACACAACGTACATTCTTTTCAAGTGCACATGGACGCTCACCAGGACGCATCACACGCTAGGAAGGCGGACAGAGACTAGCTGGAGACAAGCGAAAATAAAAACCCAACCTTCTGACACCAGTGGGATGTAGCAGAACCAATTCAAAGACGGCCAAGAGATCACAGCAATACAGGCCTACCTCGAAAAACAAGAAACCAAACCAAACCCACCATCTAGGAATCAGAATTAGAAACTGAACAGACCCCCAAGTCAGCAGAAGAGGCCGGGGGCCGAGCCGAGCCGAAGGGGCCGAGCATGGCAGTGGGCACCGGGAAGGCCAGGGCCCCCAGCCCCCGCGTTTCTGGCACAGGAGACAAGGCTCAGGAAAGGTGACCCCACGCCCTCCACCCAGACACACACAGCCTGCCCACAAGCCAGCAGGGAAGGGACCAGAGGTGGCCCGTCACACCGCACGCAGCTCCCGCTCCGAGGGAAGCAGGTAGCCGCCTTGGTGCTGCTCCTGGAGCTGCCCGGGGAAGGCTCCCATCTGACGGCTGGGGGACGGTGTCAGCCAGAAGGATCTCAGCAGAACCGAGAGCAGCAAGGCCCAGACCTGCCTGACTGCGTGGCCGAGCTGATGCACGCAGTTCAGAAAAGCAGCTGGGCTGCCCTTAAGGCTGACCCAGGGGATGGGTGCAGACAGACGAGACGGGGACAAGGCAGGCAGTGAGCAGGGCCCCAAAATGCCAGATAACAGACTCCTGGGCGGGGAAGGGAGGGGAGGTGCTCACGAGCTGGACCCTCGGTGTCGTCTGGCTTAAAAGCAGAGTAAAGGAACCTGTTCCCCCTCAACCCTACACTCCCCGTCAAGGGATATCTGGCCTCGTTTTCTAAGTTCAGCTTGATCCTAAAGTTTTGTAAAAACTTTTTTCCAAGGATTCTCATCCAATCCACAGGTGAAGAAGCGGTCCTAGAAGGCCCACCTCTGAGGCCAATAATTTACAGCAATCCACGGTCTGGTGGGGCTGAGAGGGAGAAGGAAAAATGTCCTTCAAATCCTCCCTCCCTGGGACCTGGAGGATCCACACCCCTTTGGAAGCAGGGGTTCTGGCCAGAGTCTGGATGCTGGGCAACTGCCTCTGCTGGCCAGAAGAGGTCACTGTTGACCTTGCTGTCCAGGCTGGAGGGACAGGAGAGCCACCACTCTGACTGGCGAACATAAAACTGCCGGTGGCCACCACGCAACTCATCCTAATCCCTGGTGATAGGCACGGAATGGGGAGGTTTTCCAATTTTGCCTCCCGAACCGGAAATAAAATAGTCATTCATTCCACACTACACACGGTGGGTCGATGACAAAATTCTCTCCGAACTGCGTGCGATTCAGCTTGGAGTCGCAATCCAGTCTCCGGGAGACAGACTGGGACGAGCACTGAGCTGCGTCTGCAAGTGCCGTGAGCCTGGCAGCAGTCCTGAGGGGCAGAAGGGTGGGGGCCCAGGCTGGGGCAAGCTCCAGGGGAAGAGGGGAGAAGGGGGGCCCCCCCCCGCCAGGACCGTCCTGAAGGCAGGCGGCATACGCAAAGCGAGCAGGCCGCCTACTGCTCAAGCCCGGCCGTGGTGCAGGCTCGCTCTGGCCCCACAGCATATGCAGGAATGCAAACGCTATTTACCGAAAGCCGCGCATTCCTTTGGCTTCCCCTCCTCTGATCATCCACAGGGCGATTTAATAACTGGCTTGCAGACAGACAGTGTTAACTGATGTGCTGCCGCCCCGGGGCAGCATGGCCGCGGCTCCACCCCACTCCCCACCCGGAGAACCCACAGATCTGCCTGGGCCCGAGGGAGGGGCCAGGACCGCTCCAGGCTCAGATGGGGTGCCCCCAACCCCAGAGGTCCGGCCTCCCAGGACCACGAGCGAACGTGACCACTGGAGCCGCCAGCCCTTGGCAGGCAGACATGCGAGGGAGACACGGCAGGGCCGGAGTCCTGTTTGTCCCCCCCAACCACCAACTCCCTGCCACCGCTGAGCCCCTGCCAGGGGTGAGCTGCCAAGCACCTGAAGAGGCCGGGAGGCTCCTGAAACCTGCTCCCTGAGACCCTGGGGGCAGGGCAGGAGCACAGGGTAGAGAGAAACAGCAACAGATAAAAGGGAAGCAGCAGCTTGGGGGAAGGAAAGGCAGTTGCATCTCGGCCTTTCAGTATTTTTTCACTCTGAATTTTCGTGTTATCTGAATAAAGAAATTAAAATGTTGAGAAAAAAATGAACTGATAAAATATAACCTTTTAAAGTAAGACTGAGGAGAGAACCGTGGTCCCGGGCTGCACAAGGGGCCAACACGGCCCACATTCGGCGGCTCAAGCCTCCATCCTGTCCTCCCGCCTCCTCGCTCTCCTCCCCCACAAGCCCCACCACTCCACCCCTACTCGCTCCTCCACATGGGCTGGACTAGCAGAGTCCTACCCAGAACGTCCCACCCTGGAGACTGATCCACCTGGGGCCAGGTCGGGGTCTACAAAGATCTGAACCCAGAGGGTCACTCAGGAGGGAATCCCACCCTTGACAGCAGCCCCAGGGGCAGTCACATGAGGCTTCGTCTTGTCCCCGTGGGACACAGCTGGTGGCCTGGGGCGTCGGGTGCTCTAGGAAGGCTCCTGGGTGGACTGGCGAGTCCCGCTGCCAGTCGCCAGCCTGAAAGCACCGAGAGTCTATAAGCGCACCCCAGGAGCGTCAGGGAGATGGGGTCACAGCCCCAGGCAGCAAGCCCGGATGCCCCCACCACGGGCAATGCCCCTCTGTCCCTGCTACCTTCAGAACTCCGTGCTCAGCAACAGGCAGTGGGCACAGAATCTACCCATGTCTGGCAGCCATGAGGCCCTGGCCCCAAGGCCACCTCTGGCCCTCACGGATGGGCAAACACAGGCACACCTCACCACTCTGACCCCACCACGGCTGCCTCGTTAGCTCCAGGCTTCCAAGACTTCGAGAACCACCCATGACCCCAGACACACACCCGTGGGCAGGTAACCAAGAAAGGACCAGAGAGACCCCGAGCCCCTGCAAGAGGCCCTGGGACCCCAGCTAGAGAAGACCGCTGTGGCGCCTAGTGACCCCGGGTCAGTACCTGCCATCCTCAGAAGAAGTTCTTGATGAGCGGAGTCACCATCTTCACCCACAGCTTCACCTGCCGGCTCGGCTGCTCAAAGGTGGCAGAGGACACCACGCCTGCCCTGCGGTAGAGCTGCTCTTGCTCCTGGGGAAGAGGGACAGCCAGGAGTTAAGGGCGCCTCCAGGACCAGCCACTCAGCCTGCCGGCCCTGGGGCTCCGGGGGGCCCTGTGCAGGTCGTCCCTGTGACACATCCATCGGGAAAGCTAGGAAGCCAGGGTGCCTACAGTTTGAAGACCGAGATGCGTGGGGGTCAGGCAACTTAGAGCTACAGGAATACAGCTGGTGGAGGAAATAATTAAAAGTGCACCCTCGTTAAAGGAGGCAGTGCAATTAAAATAATGAAGATACTTTTTAAAACGAGATGCAGTTTTTCTTCTCTCAAGCTGGCAGAAGGTTGTAACGTCATCAGCCCCTGCTGACGAAGGCCGAGAGAACAGGCATTCCCGGACACTGCTGATGGAAAGTGTGGGGGGCGGGGGGGCGGGTCCCCGTCTGGGGAGCAACTTGGCAACAGGTTATCGAAAGCCTTGAAAAGCTCCTCTTGCAAGACTTTATCCTGAGAAAATAACTATGCACTAAGATTTCTGTATACGCACATTTACCACGCCAACATTTATGATAGAGAAAACCTGGAAACCACCTAAATGTCCAACAACCAACTAAACATAATAAACCCATTCGACACACCAGCATTCACCATAAACTAACCATGCCCTGGAGAAACACTGACTTAATGATATGGGAAGGCACACCACAGATTGAGCGCAAGATAGTGGATGGGAATTAACATACAATAGTCCTAATTTCATTAAAATGAGAAAAAACAAGTGACACTCTCCATACGTCCACAGACCAAGACCGGCTAGGAACGATCGAAATAATTTCAGTGACTATCTCTGGGAGAAAGGGTCAGCGACTTCTAATTTTCCTCCATTTTTAAAGTGAACAAATCTTACTTTCGTATTTAAAAACACTGACATAAACCTTGTCTTACATGGTGTTTGAGAAGAGGGCTGCCCTGGTGGCCCAGCAGCTAAGAATCCACTTGCCAGTGCAGGGGCCGGGGGCTCA
This sequence comes from Antilocapra americana, assembly GCA_007570785.1. NCBI lineage: Eukaryota > Metazoa > Chordata > Mammalia > Artiodactyla > Antilocapridae > Antilocapra > Antilocapra americana. The sequence continues at coordinate 2,867,976 of ML664177.1, read as the reverse complement.
ACCCCTGGCCTGGGAGGACCCCATGCCCTGGAACCCCCGCTCCACCCTGGAGCAAGCCCGCACCCAGCACCAAGACTCAGCGCAGCCAACAGCAGGCAAAAGAATAAAGAATCTCTGAGGGGAGAAACTGCCTCTCTTTTAAAACACAATAGCCTCGAAGCTTTCCCGAGGCAGAGGCAGCAGTCAAGAGCTGTGACTTCCCTCTCTGAGCCTCGTGTCCCTTCATCTGTGAAACCCTGACTGCCCCCGGTGAGGCTCCCTCAGCACTGGCGGTGCCAACACTCCATCCACGTTGGCACTAGGAGCCCCAGGGGGGTGCCGGGGTGCCGCCCCCCGGCCCGCTGGGAGCCAGACGCTCTCCTCTGGGGGTGGGAACGGAAGCTGTGTCCCTGGCCAACCCCTGTGGCCCAGTGAGGACAGGAGGGGGGAAGACGGAGGACCTGGCGCCTTCGGAACACGACAGACTGTCCACAGCTCTTCCCGTCAAGGGCTGGGGAAATCTAGTGCCCGACTTCACGTCTTCCTGCACAGCGTGCGTGCTCACTCCCTTGTGCGCCGTGCCCCGGGGCCAGGGTCCCTGGCGCTTGGCGTCCAAGCCGACTGGGCTGCCCACTGACCGCGGCTGGACGGGCCTGACGGAGGAGCCGGCCTGGTCTCCAGGGACTGCTTTGCGGCAGTCTCCACAGACCCGGCTCCAGCTTTATGTTTTTCCAATGAACATGCAGCCAAGATCTCAATTAAATTACCAGAAACACTTTAAGTTTCCTCACAGCCTCCACACAGGGATGGAGAAGGAAGTCAGCTGCTTGGGGTCACAATGCTGTTCAAGGAAGGCTTCCCTAGGTCACAAGTGGTGAACCGTGTTCCCCGAACAAAACCAGGAAGCTTTCAGTTTTTATTGTACGTACTCAGTGAAGGGAAGGACTTTGGATTTGGATAAAAATATCTTCCACTCTAGTGCCCAGGGAGACACGAACAGGGCCCTTCTCTGGGACCCCAGGAGGACTCCAGAGGCGGCTTCTGACGGCAGGGCCCCAGGCAGCGGGGTTTTAGGGACTTTCTGGGCTCTGGGGAGGTTGTGCGGCTGGGCAGTCCCAGGATCAGGCATCACAGGGGCCTCTCCGGAGGGTGGCTGTCGTCCCGGTTTGTAAGTACACAGGTGGAGTTATCGAGAAATGCCTTTCTGCATGTTAAAGGCACAGAAATCAGCATGCCTCTAAAGAACGGAAGGGCTGCAGTGGCATGGACTGCCACCCTCCCACCAACAAAAGCCCCCGGGACTCAGGTTTGGGAAGAAAAAGAAAATATCCCAAATATGTCATTTGAGGAAGCAGCTCCTGACCACAAGCGGCCCAACTTTTCTCAAGATTCAGGATGTGGGTTCAGTCCCCCTACTCGGGGAGCGGGGGGAGAGAGGCTCACACCAGGACTCTGGGCACAGACTTGTTCCCCGAACCAGCCCAGGCCCACAGAGACCTGGTCCTGGGGCCACGGCACCCTGACCCTCTACCATCTGGGAAACCCGGCTCTCAGCGGCCAGGCTGAGACCCAGGAGACACCGCCGCTCCTCTCGCCCAGCGCCCTGAGGCCGGCCGGCCCCTACTGGAACCTTGGCGGGCATTTGCTGGAAGCCTGACCATAGCATCTGTGATCTGCTGAGTAGATCAGTCTCCTGCTGGCCGCCCGGAGCCCAACCGCCGCCACTTCCCCTCAGCCCCGGTCGTGAGGCCCTTCCCGGCACCAGGGCCCGCTCAGGCACTGACAAGATTCCCAGATCGCAGGAGGCAGATCCCGAGGAACCAGGCAGTTACCATTTCCTTGTCCATCAACAAAGGCTCCAAGGATTTCGCAACAGTAATTCCCAAACACAAGGATAAAGGCTTAACACAGCCACTGCACTTCTGAGGGCTGGCTTCCGGGGGTGTTATCTACGCTCCCATGACTCAGGATGGAAGCTGGCACCTCCCCTGGAGAGGCTTTGCCGTAAAGATCATAAATTCATGAACCCGAAGGGTCACCCAGGCTTCACATGCACTCCCCAAAGTCCACTAGCCCTGCTGCAGGTGACCAAACACAAAGACGCAGGTAGAAGCACAAAGGAATCCATCTGCACTTATTCTTGACTTTAAACAGAAAGACCACCATCGTGAGAAGGAAGCCGAGACCGCCGCCCCTCGAGAACTAGAGCTGCGCTCCTGTCCCCGGGGGGCCCAGAGCTCTTCCCGCCCACCCCGTACCCAATGTGGGCTGGGTGGCAGCCAGCAGCAGGGGCTGGGGGGTCCTGTGCCCTGTGACTGACTCTCCAGCCCCAGCTTGGGAGAAAGGCCTGCCGTCCTGTGAGCCACGCGTGGGAGTCTCTTCCCAGAGGAGCGGGAGGTCCTCGCTGGACCTCACAACATGCCCACAGGCCAGACCAAGTGCATCAGGTTCTCTCTTAGGACACCCTCCCCCGCCCCCTCGCTCTCAAAAATGCCTGCCTCCCCCCTCCCGACTGCAAGGACCTATTACGAGAGTGACAAAAACAACACAGAGATTCCAAGACACCTTGGCCTGCCCCGCCCCACCGCGATCCTCTGATACAGGCAGGGGGCAGGGGGCAGGGGGCAGGCAGCACACCAGCCTCCACTGGGCCTTGCCCACCACCAGCCCCTACAAACACACCTCGCGGGACCGCTCCTGGCCAGGCATGCCTCCAACTAGTCCCTCCACCACCTCCCGCAGAGTCAATCCCAAACCAGACTGCTCCTCAGTGAAACAACCTGAAGGAAAACAAAGAGAATCGAAGTTCTCAGCACAAAAGGATCCTCGCGCTGACTAAGGGCACAGACACCCGGGACCAGGACAGTCCGAGCCCTCGCCACGGCGCCGCTCCCCACAGACCCCCTCTGTCTGCACAGCTTCTGAGTTCATTCTAAGGGCTGCCTCTTTCTTCTGGCTTCTGTCTCCACTTGCAGAGACTCTGCCTCCCCAGGTGCCCCTTCTGCCTGGGTGGCAACCCCGCCTCCTGCCTCTCCCTCCCCAGAATCTGAAGCATCTTTGGGGGAGGGTCTTCATCAGAAATGACCCAGGCCGCCTGAAGCTGCTCCCTAACAGACCTGGGCGCGGGTCTCATATGACCCTGGCTCCTACCCCAGGAGCTGATCCGCCGTCTCAAAAGAGGTTGGGACCAGTGCCGTATTCACACCTCTGTGAAAACAGAGCTTTCTCTGCCCAGGCAGGGAAAGACAACACCCCTCAAGACGTGGGGGAGAGCCCCCGCCAGGGAAGGGCAGGCCCCAGGCTGCAGGCAGAAGGGTGCAGCAGGCCTCCCTCAGGACCGGCCGCCGGCCGGCACACGTGACAGCGAGAGGACCCCAGTTCCTTCCCACCCTCGGGCCCCCAACAGGAGACAGCGAGAGCAGGCAGCCCCCAGGAACCAGGCGCCCAACTACGCCCCCGCCACCCCACAGCCCCGACCAACCTGGTGAAACTGCTGCTGCAGGGCCTGGCTCTCCGTTACGATGGCGATCTGGGCCTCCAGGTCCCGGTGAACCGACCTGTACCCAAAATTAGGAGAGCCAATCAACGTGAGACAGGGCAGGCTGCTCCCTGCCAGGTACAGCCAGAGGCCTGCGGGGAGAAGGAAACGTGCAGACAGGAAGTAAGCACGGCGGCCGCCACAGCCTCTCCGCACCGCGCTGACCTGGGGGACAGGCTCCCCCGGGGCCCGCTCTCAGCCCCAGCGGGGTCCCGGGAGCTACACCCATGTGCAGGTGAGCTGGCCCCGGGCCCCTCCCTCACTCCTGCTGCCAACCACGGAGAAGCCCACCAGAGCGCCCAAAGTCAGCCTGCTGGGGGCTCGGGGGCTTCAGGCCAGAAGGGCGACACCCACTGGAGGCCCTGTGTGTTAGTCCCACCCCAGAGAGTGCGGTCGCCTCCCCCCTCATTTTTTTTTTTTTTTACTAGAAAAGGAGCCAGTTAACACCACAGATGGAAGAAAGCAGAGCATGTATGAGCAGCCACAAGGGGACAGCTCCTTCCTCGTGCCCCAGTCCTGGGACCGTGCCGTCTTCTGATAACACCTCGGCCACAGCTCTGTAATACAAGCCGCGGATTCTCTCAGAATCCTAAATGTCCCCCGAGACAGACAACAAGCAGGTCCCCTGCTCTGCACCCCACTCCATCCCCTCCCCCAGGTCCCAGGCCTATCAGAACTACTTCTGTTCCCCAAACTTAACCTCTCCAGGACACCTGTGGCCCCAGACTCCCGTCCTCCTACAGGGCACCAGCCCCGCCCTCTATCTTTCCTCCACCTTGCACCAAGAACGCCTAGGACACTCAGAGGGGCTGCCTGAGTCCTGGGCTCCTCTGCAGGCTGCCCAGGGCAGGGCCGGCCTCACGCCCTCCCACCACCGTAGGTCTCTCCTCTGCCGACAGGATCCTTCCAAAGGGCCCACAGGCACACATGAGCCCCACGAGAATCAACGTGTGATGCACACCAAGCTCCCAAAATAGAAGGCCATTTCCTAATTTCTCACTCAGAACAAGAGCATTTCCAAGAACATCTTGGGTAAGAGATGACGACGCTCAGCTGCCTGTTCCTGTAACAGGCCTGCCACCCCCCAACACACACACATGCAGGGGCCACATCAAAGCCACCAGCTTGCCCGTTCGTCTCGCTCAACCGCCTGCACCCCGCCCCACTGGGCCGCTGCGTGCGAGCAACACACGGCTCACCTGACGGCACGTCCAGCCCACGGGGGTGGGCAGGCCGGCCCCAGCACCCTACTCCAGAGGCCCCGTCCTCTGTGGGCAAAGCTCCCCACCTGCACGAGGCTCAGCCTGCACGCCCCAGCTCTCCTTAAGGCTGGAGGGGGCGGGACAGGCGAGATCTCCACCAGCTGTTACTATTTCCACTCTTCTATTTTCTTTTTTTTTTTAATTTTTGGCTGCGTCACACAGCTTATGAGACTGTAGCTCCCCAACCAGGGATCGAACTCATGCCCCTTGCAGTGGAAGCTCAGCATCTTAACCGCTAGACCGCCAGGGAGTCCCTGCTCCAACACTTCTAATGCCAAGATCAGCCCCATAAAGACACTGGGTCTGCTCGGTGCTACCTGTCCAGCTGCTCAGAGAGAGGACAGTGAGAGCCAGGACAAGGGAGGTCCCGCCTACAGGGGTGAGATCCGACAAGGCTGATTGAGGGTCACTTGCCACCAGGACCGTGTCCTTCCAAAGCTCCTGGACCACAGGGCTGCAGGGAAGGTGGGAGGGCCCTGGTCTTGCATGTCCTTAGTTGTAACATCTGCCTAAGCAGGGACCGCTCCCTCCCACAGCAGTCTACAAGTTAGCCACCAGAGGTGGACGGCCCAACTCGGCCTGGCCCACAGCTCCCCGGTAGGACCACTGCTTCTCAACGAGTTTTCATTACAGACCCCTGAAGGAGCTTTTCAGCCCTGCTTAAGATAAAGGTTGTTTTCTTCAGCACTCCCCTTAAGAGTCGGTCTCCGGCCCGTGGGGCGCCATCCTCCTGGCTGGTCATGCATGACACGCTCCTGTTTCTCATCTTTCCTCCCTGCCGCCTCTGCCTCCTCCAGCTTTCCTGTCTGGCCCAGGAGGACTCCAGGTGAGTGCTTGGATTTAAGAGAGAGCGCACCTTTAACCTACTAACCCACTCTGGGAAGGCCTGCGATCACCCCACCAACTTCCCCTGCAGTCTCATCTGCACAATCTTTCTCCATCAAAAAGAAGACAGAAAGACCATAAATGGTGAGACGGCACCGTTGGTACACTGCAACGGAGCGGGGCTCCTGCAGCGAGGGAAGTCAGGGGAATGCCACACGGTGCCCCCGGCCTCTGAGAGCCCAGGACGCGGGAGCCGCTATGGACGAGAGCCCTATACTGAAGCTCACCAAGTCAGGGGCTCTTAAGCTACGGGTCTGTGCCCTGAACACAGCTGGGAAACGTTCATGCAGGGAGGGGAAACCGAGAGGCCCTCTTGAGCTCCTGACCATCTGAAGCTCCAGCCAGACCTCCGCTGCCACTCAGGATGTCGGGGTGAGTACACAGAGGGTGAGCCAGCGGGCAGGACTCGCTGTCAGGAAACACAGTGCTCCCAGCCCAGCCATAAACTTGTTATCAAGCCCCGGGTCCTCATCCCAGGGCTGACCTTCGGGCCCAACCCCTCCATCCCGCATTCCCGGAACCTCAAACCTCGGATCAGGGAGAGACTCTGCAAGAATGATGGCAAGGGAGGGGAGAAAGTGCTGGGGAGGGGCAGTGGGGCACTGAACTTCAGCACCACCACTGGGGACAGGTCTCGCTGTCACAGAGCCACCGCCTCCGCTGCCTCCCGGCTCTGCGCGCACCGGCGGTCCCTTCGCAGGCCCAGCATCATCCTCCAGGGGAACCCAGGTGGCCGCAGGCTCCTGCAGCCCTCGCTCACCCTGGGCTCCGAGCCCCTTCCCACCCCGGCACCCAGCCTCCATTCCCAACGCCCCAGCCATGGTCTTGGGCTCCACGTTTCCATTCCCTCCACCCAGACCTCTCCTGCCCGGGGGCTCCGCTCAGTGTCCCCTCCCTGGAGAGGCTCTCCCTGACCCCCATCTAACAGACCCATTAAGTCTGGAGTCCCCTCCTGCCCTCGTCTTCAGTCCTTCCCGTGACTTGACATTGGATTTGGATACGTTCATCTGCTTATCATCTGCTTCCCAATGAACTAGACACCTTCTGAGGGCAGAGCTGTCTTGTTCCCCTGTGTCCTGAATGCTGCCTGGCACATAGCAGGCCCTCCGTAAACACTTGCGTGCACAAAGTAAAATGAGGACAATAAGGCCTCTTCCAACAGTTGATTAAATTAAGTATAAAAAGGCAAAAGGCTTTGAGGTTCTAGAGCAGGAACGCATGAACATTTCAGGGTAGAGCCCTTCGAGGGGCTCCCTAGAACTCTCCCGCCGACAATGTTCTGTGATGAATTTCAGAAGGTTCTCAGAGCCCTGTGAAAACCAGAGGGGACACACACATCACAGAGCTACCCTCAGGTGGACACGTGTCACCTGCTCTGAGGCCAGAACAGCGCCCACACCCCAGGAGGCCGGAGGCTGGGGCCGGCCTGGTCTCAGGCGAGTGGCACAGCCCCGGGCACGCCTGCCATCCCCAGGTGAGAGCCACCCCACGTGTGCCCGCCACACAGGGTGGAACTGCCCCCATTCTTGCTGCAGGTTCACCCCGGGCGCCGCGCCAAGCGGCCTATCGGGAAGGCAGTAAAAATAGTGACAGTTCTCACAATCATTAACAGACGCCTCTGTCAGCAGGAGCCAGAAATCTCTTAATCCAGGGGCCCTGCCCCGCCCTCGCCACACACGTTGTGCTGTTGTTTGTGCTGTTGTTCATACTGCCTCCAGATGAAATCACACCTCAAGAGCGGGCAGAGCCCACACCCCCGAGCACGGATGTGGCCCTGGCTCCCAGCACGGCATCCCATGACAGCGCCACAGCGCCTCTCAGGCCCTCTCACCTCCACAGGGCAGAAAGCTAAGACGTGAGAGCTACTCCTGACACTCTCCACAGTCGCTCGGGCTCCCCTGAAGTTGCTGCCTCTCCAAGAACTAAAGAGGCGAGTTTGTCGGCACAAAGCAGGCACAGCACTTACAGCCACTGACAGCAGCCTCCCTGGTGGTCCAGTGACTAAGACTCCGCGCTCCCAATGCAGGGGGCCCGGGCTTGACCCCTGATCAGGGAACTAGACCATGCCTGCCACAACGAAAGAGCCCACATAGACGACCCTGAGACCCAGGACAGCCAAATAAATAAAAACTTCTAAAAAAGAAGAGCTGCCAGCTGATAGATGTTGGCAGCTCTCCACCCTGCCGGCGCCCCCCAAAGCTGCTGGGGCCAAGAAGATGCCAGTGAGACTTCCAGCCTCAGTGTTGCCTTCACTGATCCCCAGAGAGCAGAAACAGAGCTACAGGTGACAAGGACACCTCTTCTCACCAAGGCGTCCTCCACCCCCACGCACACAGCATCTCGGCCACAGTCCCGGGGACCCCGGTCCTCCCCCACAGACTACCCGGTCGTTTCACAGACCCTCAAGACCCTCATTTCACAGACCCACAAGACCCATGCATGTCACTGTTCCCTCCTGAATAAGATCCAGAGCCATCATCCCAGTTGACAGGGAAGTAGAACCAGGTCCTCCACTTCTGCCAAAGGTAAATGTGGGCTGAGAACCACGCTTCGAGAGAGACCCCCAGCCTGGGAACCTCTGCACCCCATCTTGTTTACCCAGGCTCTCCCTGACATACCGAGCAGACATCCTGGGCAAGATTCCAAATGAAAACTAACCAGACAAACCCACGTTGCCACAGAGACCTCTAGCACATGCCTTTAAAATGTGGGGGGTCCCTCCAGCCCTCCGAAGCAGCCCCACTGGCTAAAGGCGACGTATACTCAAAGCCTGCCAAGAAACCAGCCAGCAGCCAGAGCAGCAGCCTCCACTCAGGCCTCTGGGCAGCACTGCTCCGGCCGGGCGCTCGGCCCTGCCTGACATCCCCCACACTCGTGAGCTGAGAACATCAGAGAACACACCCTGCCCATGTGTTCTGCCGCCACCAGGCTGCAGTGCTAGCCGTGGGCACCTGCAGACCGGCATGGCCGCTTGCCACGAGAAGGTGGTTTCTCCCCATCTGGCCTGTCCACCTCCAGAGGCCCCGACAGGGCAGGGCTTTCCTGCATCACAAGCAGGGGCGCCGCCCGCAGGTTCAACAGTCAGGCCCAGCACCTCAGGCTGCCTGACTCCCAGGGCGTGTGATGCTGACAGACAGCAGCTGGAGGGCGAGGAGCTAGAAGCTAGAAGGAACATGGAATTCCAGCTCCTTCTCCTCACCCAAGGGCTTCTGGGAGCAAGAGGAGCCAAGATGAGCCCAGGCCTGTCCCACAGGAGCCTGGGGAAGGGAATCACAGCATCAGCTACTCAGCCGTCAGCAGGAATTTTCTAGGGCCCAAACCCAGATACACCGCTCGAGCCCTGCACGGGCCCTGCGGAGGGCAGACAGGCTGTAGCCGGTCCACCACTCCTCAGTCCAAATCCACACGCCATCTGTACTGCCTGCTCATTGTCCTAGCCTGCTTTAGGGGAAGTGACCATCCAAAGATGAACCAGAAAGGGGGGCGGACTTGCAACTCCCACTACTGACCACAGCGCCTAGGCAGGAAGGACCTGGCCTCTCCGCCAGCACTGAGTGATCTAAGCATGGCTCCTGCCCTTAGGATGAGGTGCCTTCTGTGCAAAGAAAGTCCCACTCTGCCTGCCCCCACCGTGCTCCCTCTCCACCCCCCCTCATTGCACACACCCTGGGATTCCTGGCCTCCCCCACTAAGCCAGCTCCCAGACTGCAGGGCCCCACCCGCAGCAGGGCGGGCGGGAGGGAGCGGGAGGAGCAGGCCAGTCCGGGAAAAGGCAAGACACACTGGAAAAGCGGGTTGGGTGCTTCTGTTTCAACGGTAACTCGGGAGTCACCGCATGTTTCTCAGCACAGCTTCACGGAAATAATCCACAGTGCGCTCACAACTGCCGGGCCGGGCTGCGCTGGGGGCCCCACCGGGACCAGGGACACCACCACCATCACCACCACCACCACCACCCAGCCACAGGGCAGACGGGCGCCAGCACTCTCGAGGCACCTCCGTGCAGCTCCCTAGGCACATGCGTCCCCTCGAGCTCAGAGCTCCTCCCACCCCAGCTCTCTGTATCCAGGACCCCACCCCAGGCACTGCTATTCTCAGAAGTAACAGAGCCAATCCTAAAATACCTCCCACACCCCCCCACAGGCTGGCCTACCTGCCTGGAGACACCTGACTGCCAGCCAGGCTTGGCTCATGACACATCCAGGATCGGCCACATGGAACAACGGCAGAGCGTACTTCCCATGGCAGACAATGCCACCTGCTCAAGCAGGCACGTGGGCCTCACAGGAGGAAGTGGGAACCACCCAACGGGCCTGAAGCTCTGAGAGGACGCAGTGGTTCTCAAGCCATCAGAATCTCCTAGGGAGCTTTTCAAAGTTACCATGTTGGGGTCATCCCCAGAGAGCTTGAACCAGGAGACTGGGGGTGGCCTGGGCATCAGTGCACCCCCAACGGAAACCAATGGTTTAAAGAAACAAAAGTCCAAGCTGAGATTCAAAGTGACCTCGAGTCTAAACAACACAGATGAGTGGCCGCAACACCACTGCCCCCCATGGCGATCGGCCATCTGGAAGCCCCCAGGACCAATGCAGTGGCAAAATGGGTCTCTGAGCCACCAGCAAGAAGTGAGGAAAGCCAGGCATTTCCTTCAGACACAGGACTACCCGAGTGGGCTGTGGGTCTCCCAGAGCACAGACAGGCGCAGTCACACCTACGAGGTGGGTGCACTCACACGGCGCAGCAGCCCGCGGTCCCTCTGCTGAGCACAGGGCTGAGCCCCGTGATGCACGTCGTGGACACGCCCTGGGACTGAGTCCCATGTGGGCTGCTCCACGGATGCACGCAGCTGCCCAGGGAGGACCGTTACAACACAGTTCATACTCCAACCCACCCTGGGGCAGTCCTGTACACGTGAGCACTGCAAGTAGAGGGCCTCAGTTTCCTCCGTACAAAAAAGTGAAAAGGTTTGACTCATAGAGGAAACGACCAGCAACGGTGAGGAAAAGACTGAAAAACAGGCTGTCTGATGCCCAGTCAATGATCCCTGCTGAATCCTCTCTGGCCCGGAGAAGGGGAGGGCCAACGCGGGAGAACTCGGATGCTCGAGGGAAGAGCACATGCCTTTTCCTCTATGTGAGGGGAGAGAGCATGGGTACACTTTTTAAAACAGCCACCCCAATGATCTGAGTGTCCGAACTTTGGGTTGACACAAAGGAGAGATTTGGCAGAGCTGAAACGGACAGACGTGAGGATGATGACGCGCCAGCAGGGCCCTTGTGAAGACAGGCAGGAGGCGGGGCGGGGCTCTACCAGACGCCTGGCACCGTGGGCACCACGGCAGGCCAGAGTGGGGGGTGCGCCCCGCCCCCGGCCGCCCCACACGGGCCGTCCTCCAGCCGGCCGGCCGCTGCGTACCTTTGGCGTGGAACGTCCAGTCCCTGCGCCAGTACTCCTGCAGCTGCACCCGCTCCTGCTGCCCCAGGCTGCACACCGCACTGTAGAACTGCCGCTCGATGTGCACGTAGGCGGCCGGGATGGCGCCCGCCACCCCCTTGGCCCCGAAGAAGCCGTTCACCTCCGGCGAGGCCAGCAGGATCTGGTACTCGGCCCGCGTGCCCAGGACCAGGTCCATGTAGGCCTGGGTCAGGTTGAAGTAGCCAGTGGTGAGGTAGACCTTAGCACCTCGCTCAGCCTCTGTCAGCAGGGTCTCGGTGACAATCTCATCGATCTGAATCTCAAAGGGCTTCATCTGGATGAGGGGGTAGATCCAAGTATCAGGGGCCGGCCTCCGGTCTCCAGCGGCGGCGGCGTCCTCCTGGGTGAGGAGGGAGTCGCTGTGGAAGGTCTGGGCATGCAGCATCTGCTGGCGAGTCCTGGCAGAGTTGATCACGTCCATGACCCTCTTATTGGCCGCCTTGCAATACGCAGCCCGGTCACCTAGAGGGAGACACAGCAAAGGGGATCAGGGGCAGCACACGGAGGCTCCGGACACCCATCCAGCATGGTGGACACGGAGCCGGCAAGGGACAGGCACGAGCAGACTCCGCAGCTCGTGCTTCACCAATCGCACAAGGCACTGCCCGTGGGAGGCTCCTCCCAGGACAGAAAGGCCCAGAAAGCATCCTGCCGCAAGGAGCCTGCACTCAGGGGGCCGTGAAAAGGCCTTTACCAATGCCACCTAACAGAAGTTCAAAAACAAGCAAGACTAGCTGAGGGTGACGGTCGTCAGGAGAGTGGGCACCTTGGGGAGGGGCTCAGGCCTAGCTGGGGGCCCAGGGGGCTTCTGGGCACCAACCCACTAGGAACACATACGTAAGCTGCACACCCACGCTTGGGGTGCATGGTACATGTCAGAAAGAGCATGTGTCCGACAGAGACACGGGTAAGTATGATCAGACAGCAGGGGAAAGCCAGACAGGGCCAGAGGCAGACAGACGGGCCCTGGGCCTGGTCTGCACACAGCTACTAGTGACAAGCGGCTGCAAGGACACAATGAAAGGAAAAGAAGCTAGTCTCAATGCTATCTCTAGATGATAAGAGAGTTAATGAGCTAAGCATCCAACTCAAGAAGTTATGGAGGAAAAAACAACAGGAAAAGACAAAAAACACAGTACAAGGAAGGAAATTATACAAAGCAGAAATTAACAGAATGAAACAACAACGTAAAACATAAAAGCAGGGAACTTCAACACTGTCAAAAGTTAATTTTCTGAAGAGACAAAACGGCAAGCCTTGGGCAGGGCTGATCAAGAACAACAGAGAGGTGGGCAGCGCAGCCACGCTGGTAACCGCTCGCGAGCTCCAAGCTGGGGACAGGCCCACAGGCCCGAGTCCCTTCAGGCCTGGGCTGCACGGAAGAGGGAAGCTCCCTGCGGGGATCCCTCCTGACTGATGGCCGCTACGGACGATGGAGGGTCACTCCCCGGGGATCCCTCCTGACTGACGGGGCCACCGCGAGGGTCACTCCCCAGGGATCCTTCCTGACCGACGGGGTCACCACGAGGGTCCTTCCCTCTCACATCGCGGTGGGGGTCCCTCTCAGGCTGCCCTGGTCCCCAGCACGGCTGCGCCCAGCCCTCCAAGCCCCTCAAGCGCGCCGACTCTCACTCTTCTCTGAATGGGGGCCCTGTTCTCTGCCTATGCATGCCAGGACTGTTAAGTGACAACAGGGGTCAGCCAACATTTCCTGTACAGGCCAGACAATAAGTACTTTAGGCTTTATGAGCCAAAGGGTAAAACTGAGAACAATATGTAGGTACTCATATGATCAGAGAGAAAACAGACTTCCATAGATTTTTACTGGTGCAATTTAAAACATAATAGTAACTATTTCGTGGGCTTCCCAGGTGGCTCTGTAGTAAAGAACCTGCCTGCCAATGCAGAAGACACAAGAGAAGTGGGTTCAATCTCTGAGTCGGGAAAATCCCCTGGAGTAGGAAATGGCAAACTGCTCCAGTATTCTTGCCTGGAGAATTCCACAGACAGAGGAGCCTGGCGGGCTACAGTCCCTGGGGTCACAAGGAGTCTGACATGACTGCGCATGCACATAAACACACACACACGACTCTCAGACACTGCCATCCCCTCTCAGATGCTTCCTCTCTAGTTCTCCTCACAAGGGCTGGGTTTAACCCGTTCCCCACGTTGCTGACAGGGCTGCAAATTCAGCAGCAGACCTCCTTAAAGGCCACCAGGCAGCCACAGCCACAGGAATCGCAGGAATGCAAATACCCCGGGAACACCAGCTGCCAGGGTTTGCCTGTTTTCAGTGAGCGGAGCCGAGGGCTCTCCCATTTCACGTTCCAGGCAGGAAGCCACAGACCTCGCTGGAGCCGAAAGCCACAGACCCTCTGAGCTCTGGAGTTGGGAGCAGTGGCCCCGAGGGGGTAGCCGTTTAGCAGGCTGCTTCCTGTAAGTGCAGGGCAGGTTCCTGGCTCATCCCATGGGTACCGAGACCCGATGCCCACAGTCCCACCTTCCCTGGCGACTCCCTCAGCCCCAGAGCATGACGGGTGGCCAGTGAGTCACATCATCTGTCTGGCTCCAAAGACAGAAGCAAAACAAAGCTCCGCCACCCAAGTCTCCTAAACCCGTGGCAAGGCCACCAGAAGCACGCCCTCACCACCCCCGGCCTGGGAGGCTGCAGAGCCCGGGCCCTACCTTTACAAGGATGCACCACCCCCTCTAGAGGCGCGCCCTCTTCACCCTCACTGCCCCCAGCTCGGAGGCTGCAGAGCCCGGGCCCTACCTTTGTAGGGATGCACCATCCCCTCGACCACCTGCACCGTGTCATCCCCCTGCAGCTGCAAGGACACATCCCCTACCGCATCCACCAGCTCCGTGAAAAAGTCGGCGATCTCAGGACAGTCCTGTAAGAACACGTAGCGGTCCTGCCGGTTGGTGAAGTAGGAGTCACTCAGGTTTGCACTACAGGGAGGAAAGCGGCAGGTGAGGACTCAGGCGAGAGGGCGGGACAGCAGGTCCTGGGGAGCCCATCTCAGGGTCACCAGCTGGAGCAGGGGAGCGACCAACCCAGGTCAGGACACAGCAGCAGCCAATCGACAAACAGCTCGTGAGCCCAGCCCCTCACGAGAGGCGGGCCAGAACGTCACCAAGGAGACACCGTGGAGTGACTGCAAGGCTCACCCCTGACCGAACTGACCACCGAGAAGCGACACTTATGGAGAAAAGGACCACACAGGCTCATCTCCAGGGTCCTCAAAGGGCATGGCTTCCCACCTGGCCCTGCCCAAGTTACTCGTCCTCTGGGGTTTCTCATGGATCAATACAGAGCGAGGCAAAGACCTCGTGGGGTGACAGTGAGATGGCACGTGGAGGGCTCGCACAGGAGTGAGCACAGTGAGGCCTCAGTGACCCACGGCCAGCGTGCGGCCACCCTTCGTGGCTTCCGTGGCAGTCGGGGCCCCGGGCCGAGGGCCAGGCGACCAGACTGAACACCCCGCTGGCTCCTGCGGGGAGGAGGCCGCTCACCCGCTGAGGATGACATTGTCGTCGAAGAGGTACACCTTGATGTGCTGCAGGCCAATGGTCTCGTTGAAGCGCTCGGGCATGAGCAGCCGCAGGAGCCCACGGAGGTTCGGCGTGTGGAAGAGTGAAACACGGACCTGTTCCGGAAACCTCTGCAGGAGCGGGAGCAGCATGGTACGCGAGTTCTTCCTTCCTGAAGACATGGGCGAGCAGGAGAGAAGGGACGGGAGAGTCGCGCCAGGAGAAACACACAGCCCGCCAGGGCAGGACCGCCTCTGAAAGGCCCAAGGTCAGGCTGCCAGGGGTGGGGCTGTTTCCAGCCAGAGGGGCCCCAGGGCAGCTTCCACCTGGACACCCACCACCTCCTGGGGCAGGCCCGAGCAGCCCGCGTAGCAGACATCTGCTCTTCCAGCCACCCAGCACCCACCTGCCCCCCGGCACTCTGCTCGGGGTGAAGACGGCTCTGTCCACCCTGGCCTCACCCCAGCTCTAAGGGGGAGGCACCCAGGCCAGGCTGGGCAGGTCAGCAGGCCTGGAAGCCCCGATACAGAGCCTGATGCAGGAGCATCAGTCTGACCCAGAGGAAAGCAGATGCTCTCCCGACGGACAAGATGCAGCCTTGGGGGCCGCCAGACGGAGCCACAAGGAGCCAAGGAAACGAAGCCAGCCCGAAGTCCAAGCCCCACATCAAGACCCATGCAGACCAGGTCAGATGTGTGGGAGTCAAAACAATTCTCTTTACATGTATTTTTTAAAATAAAAGTGTCAATATTTCCTAGGGAAAAAAAATTCTCCTTTTCTCAAAGTTGTTTTCACTTAGACGTTAGGTCATTAAGCCACAAAAGGAACCCTGACAAACAGGCTGTCCTGGCCCATCCTAGACTGACTTCAAATAACCTTGCTCCTGGCTGAGCCTGGAGTGAAGGTTCACTCCTAAAAGAGAGGCTCTGGACAAGGAAGAACCTGGGGGCCGCGGAGCGTGTCAGACCTACCCCTCGAGCCCCTCGTGAAGTCTAAGAGGATGGACACCCTGAGGTCGGAAGGAAACTTCGCCTGGAGTGACTTTTCTAGAGTGCTTTCTAGGCAATCCACCTGCCAAGAAAAGAGCAGCAAGAACAGAAGTGAAAGCTCTGAAAAAATGGGTACATGTTAAAGAAATGAACCAACCTGTCAGCTAATGCGCCGCCCCAATCCTCTTTGAACACACAGGCACACACTTATGCACACACCATCCAGACTCGCCCAGGAGCCAATGCTGTGAAACCTCTTCCCAAGGCTGCCGCCCCGGGCACAGTACTTGTAAGACACGGTCAGGCACCGCACAGGTCAGGGGCACGGTGCCCAAGGGTGTGGAGCTCGCTGCTCTTGAGAACGCTTGCTAAGACACGTGCTCCCACACAGATCTGTTCCAGCAGATCATCCTCACAGGCACACAACAAACAGCGCCCCACACATGGAGAACACTCAGTAAACGTTGGCTGAACGAATGAATCCAAGACACGGCCTGCCCACTGGCCGCTCTCCATGGGCTGGATGTGGCATTCTTCTCCCGGGAGGACAAACAGGCTTCTCAAGCTG
This sequence comes from Antilocapra americana, assembly GCA_007570785.1. Classification (NCBI taxonomy): domain Eukaryota; kingdom Metazoa; phylum Chordata; class Mammalia; order Artiodactyla; family Antilocapridae; genus Antilocapra; species Antilocapra americana. Next base: position 2,851,746 of record ML664177.1, on the reverse strand, counting down.
GCAGCTAACAGTACGTTCTGAAAGAGGGGTGGCCCCTTCCTCAGACAGGAGGGAAGGGGAAGGGCTCTCCTGCCCCCGACCCTTCCCCTCACCCTGTAACTACAACCCCATCCTGAACTAGGATGAACCAAGAAACAGCACTTGCTATGGGCAAGGGGCCCAGCCTCTCCCTCAGAGTTGAAAATCACCCGAGGACTCAGACAACACAATGACCTCCTTCACACTCCGTCTGGCTCAACCTGCAGACTCTGCGCTGGGCTCATCCCGCAGGAGCACCCCTGTACAAGAGGTGATGTGCTCCCCTTCCCAGCCCTGCCTGTCTCACTGGAGGGGACAAGCGAGGCAGGACAGCGAGTCTAGGCGGGGGCCCGGCACCCACCGCCAACCCTGGACGAGGGCGGTGGCCAGCCCGACCTGCACGCTGGCTTCTCTGTCTAACGCAGGCCCAGAAAGCCTCTCAGTGATAAATATTTGGAGCTTTGCAGGCCAGATGGTCTCTGTCACAGTTACTCAGTTCTGCCACCATGCAAGAACGCAGCCACAGACAAAACAAAAACGAGAGTGGGGATGGAGAGCAGTAGGCGTGTGAGCTCGGTCGTGCCCGGCTCTCCGAGTGAGTGGCTCCAATGAAGCTTTAGTTATGGACACAGAAGTCTGCATCTCACATGCTTTCCATGCGGCACAATTACTACTGCTCTTTCGACTTTGGCTCTACACTGAAAATGTGAAAACCAGCCTTAGCCCACAGGCCACAAACAGGTGGTGGCCAGATCTGGCCTGCAGGTCTCAGTTCTCGGAGCCCTGGCCTGGGGCCCCCATGCGGGCCGAGAGGACATGGGCCAGCGAGGCCAGAAGGCCCAGGATCACATCTCCCCACAACCCCAGACTCCGGGGCCACAAGATAAAGAGCTGGCCTGCAACGAGGGCGGCTCTACCCCAACTCCACAGAGCCCCACGGCCCGAGGTTTCGGGGTGACCCACTGCTGCCTCTAGGACCCCCCAAACCTTACCAGTTCCTGTTCCAGAGGACCTATCCCCAGGTAGAGGGATGCCATCACAACCCGCCTCTTGGCTACTTTTATCTGCCCCTGAAGAGAAGAAACAATTCAAAATTCAGTCATTTTTTATGATTTTTTAAAAAGAAACATTTACTTTTATTTATTTGGCTGCGCCAGGTCTTCAGAAGTGGCGCGTGGGATTGTTTAATTGCTCCATGCAGGATCTAGTTCCCCGACCAGGGATCAAACCTGCGCCCCCTGCATAGGGTGTGCAGAGGTCTCAGGACCACCAGGGAAGTCCCTCATGGCCATCATTTTCACATTCACTAAGAAAGACATAGTCCTTTGATGCTGGAAGGAAATAACACTCCAAGCTAAACTACCCTGTATCTTCACCAATTAATATTTAAAGAAAGACCCAAATCTGTATGGTAATCTCACAAATAAGGACCCACAACTCTAAAATACGCAGCCTGAAAGTAAGGCATGAGCTAACCATGCTACAAGATACAGCGCAGCCTCGAGAAGGAAGGAGGCCCACGCAGACGGCCTGAGGGAAGGCCCACAGCGCGCTGCAGAGACAGAAGCACATCACTGAGCAGGACACAAACCGTGCTGCCCTGCCACCACCCCACACACTGTACGTGTGTGCATGTGTCCGAGAGGCAGAAGCAGAGGAGGCAGGACGGGTGCAAACTTGCACCCCACCCCCATCTGCACTACGGTTTTGTAATGAGCACGTAACGTTTCTGAAATGCAGACAGACAGGTACCGACCTAGACACACCACCAGAACACACAACATCCAAAGATGACGCCATACCCTCGCCTGAGACCCGCTCCAGCCACAGAAGACCAGACCACTCTCAGGAGCTGAGCGGCCAGGCTCTAGAGGAGGTCCAAGGGCAAGAAGAAGGGCAAGCTGGCAAGGGCACCTGGAGAGGCAGGACGCACACCCCAGCTTGCTTTCCCGCGTGGCCCACACTGTCAACAGAGGAAGAGAGGTGTCCTGACGAGATAACTCACCGGCACAACAGGAGGAAAGGCTTGTATGCAAGGAACAAACAAAGAACTTCCTATGTTTGCTGTTTCCTTCATTTTGTTATTTACTAGATGACTGCTTGTGGGGAAAGTGAGTAGGAAGACAGGAAAGAGGAAAACAACAAGGAGAAAGATGATTTAGTTAAGGCAGCAAAACACAAAAGACAATGCGATCGTCTGCTGAGACGCTGGGTCCTCTGGTGCTGGCTTGGCCGTAAGGAAGGCCTGGGCCCAGGCGGGCACCACACCGCACTCTCCCCTCGGGGAATGTGGGCCACTCTGTCCCAGGAAGAAACACAACTGCTCCGCATGGAAATGTGCCAGGGAACCTGCCCGCGACTCAGTGCAGGAGGCAGGGAACGGTGGCCTCAGCTTCCTTCTGGCCTAAGCCCTCTGGCCCGGCCCAGACTCAGCAGCCACATTCACCCGGGGCAGATGAGAGCACGGCCCGTCTCCAGACCAGGAGAGCCCCACGAACAGTCTGTTGTTTCCCAGGAGTTGACTGGGACACCAAGACCAGCCTCCTTTGAAAGATCTGTTTCTTAAGCCAAGCAGAGGACCAAGTAAGAGCAGAGGGTAAAGAGCTTCACCATCAGTTCTACACACACAAGGACACACGGGAGAGACAAGCAGAGCAGAGAAAGGGGGAGTGTGCGCGCACACACACCATACTGGAGTAAGCTAGCAGGAAAGTAAGTGGGATCTACAAAGTAACAGGGAACAGGAGGAAAAACTACGCAAGCATTCAAGTGAACTAGAGTTTGTTGTGCAGAAAAAGGAAAGTCTACCCGTATCTCCTGTTATCTCCCAGCACTCCTGACCTCACCATACCTTAACTCTAACATCATCGTTCATACACTCAGAATTCACGTGAATAAAAGTTAATGAGCGCTGAATTACTTCATTCCAATTAGCAGCTTAACCACAAACAACTAGATGTGACATGAACGCCTGAGTAATGCACTAAAACTTGAACCCCCAAATGCAAAGATTAGGGTGTCTACCAGGAGACGGAAGGTACAAACTTTAGGCAGAATTACCAGAAAGAATCAGAACGCCGAGACCTAAAACCAGATGCCCAGACTTCTCAGTCCTCTGTAAATCCTCTCCGCTGAACAAGAGGCTTCCAGCCACTTCCTATGTATCAAATCTCACCCCGTAGGTCATCTGGGTCTCCATTTCTTGTCCACCATCGGATGGAGCGGCTGGGTTCTGGAGATGCCGCCAGGGACCCCCAGGGGTCTGCTGTGCCCTGATCAGAACGAGGTTCGTGCCCCACGCCCCTGGGCATGTGCAGCGTGCACAGCCTCAGCAGGAACCACCCGTGTGGTCCCCAAGCTCTCACTAGCCTCCCAGCTAGCCCCCGTCGCCGACACGCAACAAAGGGAAATCAACCCGTCCACGAGAACCGACAGGTGGGGCCCGACCCTCACGGCCCCCATGCTCTGAGCTGTTCCACCTGAGACCTCGGCCGTGCAGGGAGCCTCTGGTCACGGCGCGGCTCAGCCAGGGCTGTGCCGGACACCTGACGGGCAGAGCTGAGCAGCCATCGGAAGCTTCTATGATGGCTGTGCCGGCTCCGGACCCACCCAACCTTACAGCCCCTACACCGGACCCTCTCTCCCGCAGACACGACTTACCTTCATGAGCTCAAAAAACTCTGCTGGGGAAGAGAGTACCCTGACGTGCGAGCTGGAGACGCCAAACTCTGGAACCAGGTTTCTGATCCACTGGAAGCGATGCACGCCCTCTGCACACAGGCAGCACGGAGGTGAGGTGACCGCGGGGGCCGTGGGCGACAACAGAGGTGCCAGCAGCGGCCATGGCGACCTGCGGAGACACACAGTCACATGTCTCAAAGACTCCCTCACAAGCCTCTCTCAGCTCCTGCGCGCAAATAAGGTGAAAAAGAAATAACTTTTTCTTTCTTTGGAGAACTTCAGATTGTCGAGACCATTTTAAGCGAGCCCCAGTCAAACCCTGCACGAGTTTTTCTTCAGCCCTGACGAGTCAAGCAACTTAAGAAGTGCCAAAGCCTATAGATAAACCCCAAACTTTACGCTGATTGCAAACTACTAAAAATTTAGAGCAGCCACAAGTAAACTCAGAAGGCTGAGTTAATACCCCCCACAAACTCACCTGCAGAGCTGCCAAAAGCCACCCAGAGCAAGGGCAGGTCTGGCCTCAGTCTGGTGACCACAACCCAGACCTCTGATTCTCTGATGAGCTACACGGCCTTTATTTAGGGAAGGAACCAGAAAAAAAAAAATGAAGTTTTCTCTTTAATACTCGGCTTCCCAGGAGGCACTAATGGTAAAGAACCTGCCCGCCAATGCAGGGAACGTTTAAGAGATGTGGCTCAGAAAGATCCCCTGGAGAAGGAACTGACAACCCACTCCAGTATCCTTGCCTGGGAAATCCCATGGACCAAGGAGCCTGGTGGGCTACAGTCCATGGGGTCACAAAGAGTCAGACACGACTGAAGCGACTGAGCACAGCACACAGAGGAGGGAAAGCTGGAAGAGGCTGGGGAAGTGAACATCTCAAGAGGGGCCAGTGATGACAACAACCGGCCCTTCACCACTGGACCAGCCTCCTCAGGGTCACAGCCCATCTCTGGCGAGCTCCCAGCCCCGGAGGCCGAGCCCGCAGTGAATGGCCTCCTGTCCGCTGAGCCTCATCCCTGTCTGACTTCCAGCAAAGAGCAGCAGGAAAATCCTCTTCAGCTTGTGACCTTCAACCACGGCCTCATGAGAGACTCTAGGGAGAGGATGCTAAACACCCCGAGGCCTGCAGGGCCACAGATTCCAGGAAGATGATTTCATTCACTTGTCTCCTGATAAAACACTGAATCTTCCCAGGGTTCGTGAATGTCCCTCCACACATGCCAGATGGCCGGCAGCTGGGCTTCCCAGAAAGCCCACCAGGCGGTCACGGCGACTCCCTGCCAAGAAAACGTTAGTCAGTGGGTGGAAGGCACCGGCTCCGGACCCTGGGAAGCCAGGGTTCGCCACAGGCCTCTGAGCAGAGGTCTCTTCCTGCTGCCTCTGAGGAGGTGGGGACCACACTGCCAGGCATCACTTGCTGCATTTCTCCTCCAGCTTCTTGCTGCATTTCTCCTCCAGCTTCCCTGTAAAGAGCAGCAAATGAAAGGCCTGGATGTGCAAACGAGGGGCTGCAGCCTCGATTTCCAAAACGGAGGCTGTGCCTCTGCTGTGCTCCAGGCCACCTTCCGGGAGAGCCTTCAGTCCGGAATGTGCTCAACACTCAACATGAGGCCCCAAAGGGGGCCTGCAAGTCGAACGCGTGCTAAGTCGCCTCAGTCGCGTCTGCCTCTTTGAGACCCTGTGGACTGCAGCCCGCCAGGCTCCTCTGGGATTCTCCAGCCAAGGATACTGGAGTGGGTTGCCGTGCCCTCTTCCAGGGAATCTTCCCCACCCAGGGATCGAACCCACATCTCTTATGTCTCCTGCATTGGCAGGTGAGTTCTTTACCACAAGCGCCACCTGGGAAGCACCAAAAGTCTAATATTCAGTAATTAAATAGTCTGCTTAAGGTGGAAAACCCCTCAGCACCACAAGATCAACTCATCTCCCAGCCTCAGAGCACTTACACTGCTCAGACCAGATAAAACAGATTCAGGGCGATGCCTGTGCCCCAGGCCACACAGTCAGCCCCCCACGCTCTTCAGATGAGCCAGCAGACTCAGAGCCACTCCCAAAAAGCAGGATGAGGAAACACCTCTTCGCCACACAGCGACCCAGGAGAAGGCAAGTGCCAACGTGGGCCTCGATCCAAGTGGTTACGTGAGCACTGATGGTGTTTGGGGGAGGCACGGCCAGCCTAGGGCTCCGCCGCCCACAAACCTGGTGGCCTCACCAGCTTACACACCTGAAATCATCTAAGATCACAAAGGAAACCGCTAAGACTGATTCAGGAAAAGTCAAGATGCACAAACGGCGCATGTGCCTCAAGTGATCGCACAGGGGAGCTGCTGCTGTCTGCGCTGCTGGGGAAGCCTCGCTTTGATCACCTGGTGGGATTCAGACAGGAAGTGCGGCAGGGGGCGGGGGGGGGGGGGGGGGGGGGGGGTTCCCAAGCAAGGACAGGTGGGTGCAAGGGAAAGAGGCAGAACTGCCAAAACCCACTGGCACCACAAAAACCCAGGAGGGGCTCAACAGGCAGTCCAGAGCAGACACACGGTGAGTGCAGGGGGGCTGGGGCCCTGCCACCTGCGAGAGGGGCTCAGCAGACTGGCTGGCCCGGGGCCACCATGGGCAGGTTTTGGGCCTGCCCGGCAGTTCTACCGGGCACCTCTCCCGGGAAGCTTCCACCGGAGCGGGTTCCAAGATCTGCTGGAGGCTTTTTTACCTTGTTTCCTGTTTAACCTGTGTACTGACAGGTTTATTTTTGTTAGAGAGGAGAAGGAACTGAAAGCTAATTAGGTTTCAGGAGGAGACTCAACCCTAGAGAGGCAGCTTTACATTCCAAAGAGTAAGGTGCTTGGAAAAGGAGCACAGAGTTTAATAAAGGTCCCACAAGGTCAGCACAGGCAGGGGAGCCACACCCAAGCCCCAGACCCTCAAAATCTAACTGCCACCCCCTCTCCCACCGGGGCAGAAGCAGCCAGCCCGCAGTGGGGCGGGGGGGGGGGGGCGCAGAACTGCACAGGGGCCCACGTTCTCTGATCAGCTCAGCCAGATCCCCATGGGGGTGAGTTCTCGCTTTCCACGAGGGACTCCTGGGAATCTTCTCAGAAAAGGTCTCCCCCGTCACCCGCCACGCCGTGCCAGCCACAGCCCCTGCTGCACTGTAATCCCAGCCTCCAGGGGCCCACCACCTGCACAGGCAATTCCCCCAACCCCAGGCAGCAGTCGCAGGTCAAAACCCTAACCCCCAGGAGGCAAGAGGAGGCAGGGAGCTGTGGTTACTCTACAAAGAAAGCAGAGCTGTCGCACTCACCATTTAGAGAACTAGACCTTCACACACACAATTTCCACACCGAGCCCTGCGCTCCCCTGAATCATCTTTCTAGATACCATCAGCTCCCATTTCCAGTTACAGGGAGGAGGAAGTGGCAAGGGCTGCGGGGCCAGATAAGGTTCTTCCTCCCTCTCCCTCCCTGACTCCGGGTTGCAGGGGGGTTCAGAGGACAGGGCTTGGGCCACAGTAAGGGCGCACCCTAGAACTCAAACTCAGGCAAGCTTAACAGCTTCACTACAGCCCTCAGCTGCAAACAATGCAAAACAATGCAAAACAATCCTCAGCTCCCAATTCTGAAGGTGCAATGGGAAAGCAACCTCTCCACAGGGCTGCTCCGGCCACCACCCACAGGACACCTGACTCAGGGAAAGGGTCAGGACTTCCTGTAGAATCTGCAGACTAATGCCCTGAGCTGGGGAGTGCACTGGGCCTAAGCTGAGGACCCCTGACCTGGGCCCACTCCCTCCACCAGGGAGAGGGGCCTGGGGGCATGGGGTGAGAGGATGGGGGGTGACTAGGAGGGCCCAGTGAGTATGAAGGGGGGCAGCGGGGAAGAGAGGGAGGCTTCTTCCCAGCCTCTCCAAGAGGAATCCACACCTGACCCGCGTGACCAAGAACCACGTGCCGTGATGCTCTTGTCTGCGGATGGGACCACCATTAGAGCAAGGACGGCAGAACCCTGCCCAGCCGTCCCAGACGGCACAACGCGCCATGCCGACTCAGGAGAGGTACCGGACGGCAGCAGGACCAGGGCTCGGAGGAGCCAGCAGAACCGAGAGAGGGGGCTGCTTTCTTTGTAAAGAAGAGCTGCTGAGGTGCCATCAACACCCCTTTGTGCAAAGGAAGCCGGGGAAAATGGAGAAGGCATTTCTCCTTTGAGTGGGAGGACTGGAGTTTTCCATTCCACCAAACATTCCGAAACTGCACGTTCTCTGGGGGAGAACTGCCACACATACTGCCTTCCCCCTTCACGAGGCTGCAAGACAGTGCGCGCGGAGGTCCGACCGAGCCCTCACAAGTCCTCACAGGGACAGCGGAGGTGCCAAGGAATGCTGACACCCGCGAATCCCACCTGCACTTCACCTCCGCCAGGCCGCCCGCGGCTCTCACAGCTCCAGAGGACACAGGGAGCTCCCCAGGGTCCGCCACGGTGACACCCGCTCCCTGTGGACAAGAGGAAGCAGGCCAGCCTCCTAGGGTCTTTGCAAAACAGGGGTTGTGAGGCTCTGAAGGAAGAAAAGGGGGGGTACCGGAGGACTGTCTCCTACAAACCACAGATCCACCATGGACAGCAAGGAGCTCGTCCCCTGTACCACACAAGGGCATTACCCAAGTGTCCCGCACTCAGGGTCGTGGTCTGAATGTCCACAAGCTCTCCGGGAACTGCACGATAAGACTCGTGGTACACACGCTGTGGCCTGGTTCCCACCCAAATCGGTACAAAACAAGAAAAAGAAAGACGCTTTTAAAAGAAACAGAACTCTGGACTGCAATTATTTTCAGAAACTGCTTTTTAAGAAACCCCCACCTTACCCCCGTCACACACACTTAAACGTAAAGAGGTGAAGTGATGAGAAAAGAGCAACAGTCATAACACTCCCTGAGAAAGGCTTGAGGAACTACGCGAAGGGGCCGGACTTCCTGCGGCCCTGGCAGCAGGCGGCCCTTGACTAACGCAAGCCCGAGCCCCAAACAAGGGAGATGAGTGTGAATTCCCGTCGGCCACTTCAGAAGACCGACGGCCACTGCACTCCTGCAAGAAGTCCGGCACCAGGCCGGGGCTGCCAGTGTGAGGTTACACGCGGCCCCAGTGACTCTCTCTCGGCTGTCCAGAAGAAAGTCGATCACATCGAGGGGCCAGGGACCTAAGGCAGATTTCTGACCCTGACACTCCTCGGGAGCCACGGGGCTCCCCGGCAGAGCAGAGCGCCTGCCGAGAACCACTCACACGTGCCGCTAATCCACACGGCTTCAACCAGCCTGACTTCCCTCAATCAGCTTGACTTCCCGGTAGCTTTGAAAACAACTCAGCAGCTTTGAAAACAACTCGTTTACATCACTCAGATCACTTGTTTACCATGGGATTATCTATCAGAACACTTTAATCCTGGGCGAGTTTCTATCCATCCACAAGGACACAGCTGGCTGACCAGCCTAATTTCGTCACCAGCAGCAATGTGCTCAGAGGGTACTCAGATTAATAAAATCTTAATAAAGCTACCATTTAAAGGTCAGTCAGCTGCAAATCTTAATTTAATTCTCTACAAGATCTAATTTGAATTATTTGGGGAAATCATGCTTCGATTCTAAATGTCCTCCCCCACCCCACCCATTCTACTACTCTAATAAATAACCAAGAGATGGCTCTACTGAACTCTAATGAATAACAGAGAACTGGGAAAATTCAGAGAAAAAGTAATTTCTGGAAATCTGGTGGTCCCTCAGAGTGGAAACCACTTAGAAGTTGAACAAGAGTAGGTTGAGCTGGCATTACAAGGTTAAAAAAAAAATGCAATAAAAAGAGCAGTTTGCTGGTGACACTTCGCTCTGACAACACAGGAAAGTCAGGACACCCCACCCCCACAACACCTCACTCCCCCACACACACACCTAGAATTAAGAAAATAGACCTTGGGTTTCAAAAATAAAGATTTTTCTGCACATAGCTCAAACTGAAAATAGCTTTTACAAAAGAAAAAGGAGACCACAGAGAAAACCTCTCCTTGTGTGGCAGGCAAGCTCGGTTAGGAGCTAAGGCCCTCTGACACAGCCCCCCCTAGGTCTCATCTGCTCCAAACAACAAGCCAGCTCTGAGCAGTCTGAGGACTCCAAGGAACTACCTGAAGTTTCTGTCTCCCTCTCCAGGGCAACCGACCTGCCAGTCACCTCAACAGGGAGTGCCTCCACTTGGACCCACATGGATGCTAACTGACATGCCCTGAACTCACCTTATCATCATCCCCCAGACCTGGTCCTCTTTCCCACTGTTTTGGTGAAGTATGCCACCATCCCTGTGGCTGCCCCAGTCAGAAACATGACCTGCCTCCTCAGCAACCCCCAGGCAACCCGCACCAGGGATGACTCCAATCCAACCCCCTCACCTCTTCCGCAAGCAAGCCTCACCCCCTCAGGCGAGACGAGCTAGCCAGAGAAACTGCTCGGGGTCTCTCACTCAGAGCGAGCATCCCCTGGGCTCGGCCCAGCTCCCCTCTCTCCTTCCCGTCCCTCCTCCGTACCCAGCTGGCTCACGAAAACAGTCTGAGGACCTGTGGGACCTCAGGGCTACCTTCCACTGCTGCCCCATCGACCTACTAGCACATCACTCACTATCCTGCGACCACTGGCCCCCCACTTCCCCACCTAGCCCACTACGACACGCCTCAAAGACACAGGTCCAAGACCACCATAACCAGGAAGCCTTGTGACTTCCAGGTGTGCGTCAGGGCTGCTATGACCTCTCCTACCTTACTTTACTATTATTACTGTCTGTTTATGGGTCTGAGCACCTTGAAGGTGGCGCTATGTATTTGTTTCCAGGTACCTAACACAGGCACAGCAGTGCTCTATACACGCAGGCTGAATGAGTGAATCCAGCTGTCCACAATGAGTCAGATGCCTGCTCAAGAGAAAAACAACAGTATTTCCAGATCACTAATTAGAAGTAATTTTAAGTAGTGTTCTCTGTCACTACGGCTGTCTCTTTAACTACAAGGAAACAACTGCAGTAAAGAACTGTTCCCTCTCACCACTCCCCTCGCTAGCCACAAGGAATCGCCAGGCACTCCAACAGTTGAGTCAGACTGGCAAGCTAAAATCTAAAATAATGTTAAGTTCATGACTACACAGAATTATTATCAATGAATCAATGATCAGAGTTACAAGAAACCACATCATTCGGGGAATGAGGAATTGGGAGGTGCAACTGAATAATGGAGAAGAAACGAAAGTCACCAGTCAACTAGACGTGAGTGGCCATAGAGACATGAGTAACCTCAAACACCCAAGCCACAGAGAAGCAGAAAAAAACCTGCAAACCGAGTAAGACAAAGAAAGGGTCAGAAATCCACAGTATTGTAGTAATACCGCTCAATGTATCCTCCACCCTAGCACAGGCATCATAAGACGAAAATTTCGGGCAACTGTGTTTCTGTGATTTAACTGAGTTCCTGGTTTAACTGCCGACCCACAGAAACAAGTCTCTCAACTTAATAAGAAACACAGAACCACCAACACCTGCATCCACTGATGCTATTTACAAAAGACCTTAAGAAGTCAATTTAGGTGGGAGGGGGGGGTTCTAGAAGGGAAACACATGTATACCCATGGCGGATTTATGCCAATGTATGGCAAAATCAACACAATAATGTAAAGAAAATAATTTATTAAAAAAAGTCAATTTAGACTATCCCCACTGCCCCCTTCCCCCCACACACACACACAAAACCACTCAAGAGAAATGTCTTTCTTAGAAGAATCTGTGGCTATTGCCTCAACATCTTTTAGCAATCAATTCCAATGTTAAACAATGATTAATCATGAAGTGTTTTCTTGTACAGTTTAAATATATACAAGGGAAATGACAAAATGGCCAAAACATCTCATCCTTCAGAGCCTTTTTTCAAACTTTAAACCAAATTTCTTAGTGGGTTGAGGTCAGGACATAGAAGTCATTTGACTTGACTATCCACTGTAGTGAACAGGTCTTTGTTAAGCACCAATTACAGAAAAGGGAGGCCTCCTCTTCTATACACCACTCCCACTAGGTTCAGTGATGGGAAATTTAAAGTTGTTCTGATCAGTAAGCATCCAAGAGTTCCAACCTGTGCTGATTCTATCACAAAAACTTCCCCTAAATCAAACTTTAATTTTTTGCTGAAAATCTTCCAAGGTCACCCAATATGAAGCAAGTTCCTTTCCATATCTAGAATCAGCACTGGACTGGACCACAGATGTACCAAATGCCAGGAGGTCAAATTTCACCCAAGTAGCAGATAAAAATCCAAGACAGGGGCAAACTCTAGGAAAGGATGCAGTTCTACGTTTGTTTTCTTAAAAAGTAAGTGTAAAGCTCGAGTCTCTTTAACAAAAAAAAACTGTGCACAGATTTTTTTTTTTTAATATTAGCAACAGCAGCAGGCCTCTTAGGTCAACATGTTCTTGGTAAATATTTACTTTTAAAAATCACTGCCTGGGAGAATTGCTTCAAAGCCTCCTTCACCACTTTCATAAGTCACTTCAGTACTTTTCCAGAACACGGGCCCTTTGCAAAGTGTAAAAGGGGTTTCGAGTGGTTCCTCTTCCCTTGCCGGAGTGTTCCTGACTCAGGATTGCTTCACAGCCCCCTGGCAGGATGTGAGAAACGCTGCATGCACAGAATCCCAGCAGGGCTGATTCACTCCCGCCAAGTCACCCCCCCGCCCCCAGCTAGGATTACTTAAGGAAAAGACCCCTCCGGACCCAAGTAGTCTCTCGCCAACACTCTCCAACACTCACACCCTGGGGCCCAAAGAAAAGCACGAACTCAGCACCCCACCCCACCCCCCGCCCAGACTGCACACACAGGGGCCCCTTCGCTCCAGCGGACAGGGGTCGGGCTCGGCCAGCGCGGCCCCGGGCAGGCCCAGCCGACCTCGCTCGCGGGGCCCCCGTTCCCCGGGAGAGCTGGCGGCCAAGTGGGGCCGGGAGGGCCCGCGCGGGGGACACGGAGGTCTCGCCGCCACGCCAGGGGGCCTGGGGTCCGGGCCGGCGGGGAGCGGGCGCGCCTGCAGCCCCGCTGCGCTCTCACCTCCTGCGCCGGCGGTCCGGGTTCCTGCCGAGGCGGTCGGACAGGCGCCCCAGGAGCGCAGCCAGCCCGGGGCGGCCAGGCAGAAGGCCCAGCAGCCGCCTCCAGAACACAGGCCCCGCCGCCGCAGCCGCCGCCGCCGCCATGGAGACTCGCCGCTTCCGCTTCCGCTTCCGGCGCGCGAGAACTTTATTGACACCCGCGCGCGCGGACAGCGGACAGCGGCCGCGCGCGCGCGCGCGCGTCGGGAGCGCCGGCGGCCCCGCCCCTCGGCTGCGGTTTCCTGCCAGGTGCGCACAGGTGTGCTGCGAGCTGGAGCCAGGCCGCGGCAGAGCAGAGGGCGGGCCTCAGCATCCCCGGACCCGGCCTCGGTACCGGACCGCGGGTGGAGAGTAGTGGGAGGGCATCGCCTGTCCAGGTCCCGTGACCGAGTTCTGGCTGGACTTGAGAGGCCAAGCCCCACCTCCAAGGTTTGGGTAAGATGTCCAGAAGAGGGTGACCCGTTGATTTACCCCAGGGCACTGAGAACGGAAAAGTCCACACCAGACCCAAGCAGGACCATGTTTCAGCTGGTCCGCTCCGGGCCTGCAGCTCAAGGACACAGAGCGGCTCACCCAGTCCAGGTGCAGTGAAGACACCTCCAGGAGCCCAAATGTATACTACACACGTCATAACCTCCCTCTGGGAACTGTGGCCCCATGGCCAAAGAGGCTGAAGGAGCTCATCCCTATAGCCAACCAAGAACACTTCTTGCCAGTCAGTTCAGTCACTCAGTCGTGTCCGACTCTTTGCAACCCCGTGGACTGCAGCACACCAGTCCTCCCTGTCCATCACCAACTCCCGGAGTTTACTCAAACTCATGTCCATTGAGTTGGTGATGCCATCTAATCATCTCATCCTCTGTTGTCCCCGTCTCCTCCCACCTTCAATCTTTCCCAGCATCAGGTTCTTTACAAATGAGTCAGTTCTTCGCATCAGGTGGCCAAAGTATTGGAGTTTCAGCTTCAACATCAGTCCTTCCAATGAACACCCAAGACTGATTTCCTTTAGGATGGACTGGATCTCCTTGCAGTCCAAGGGACTCTCAAGAGTCTTCTCCAACCCCACAGTTCAAAAGCATCAATTCTTTGACGCTCAGCTTTCTTTACAG
>ML664177.1:2768951-2837693 GCA_007570785.1 Antilocapra americana | reverse complement strand
TCTCATCCTCTGTTGTCCCCGTCTCCTCCCACCTTCAATCTTTCCCAGCATCAGGTTCTTTACAAATGAGTCAGTTCTTCGCATCAGGTGGCCAAAGTATTGGAGTTTCAGCTTCAACATCAGTCCTTCCAATGAACACCCAAGACTGATTTCCTTTAGGATGGACTGGATCTCCTTGCAGTCCAAGGGACTCTCAAGAGTCTTCTCCAACCCCACAGTTCAAAAGCATCAATTCTTTGGTGATCAGCTTTCTTCGTAGTCCAACTGTCACATCAGTACATGACCACTGGAAAAACCATAGCCTTGACTAGATGGACCTTTGTTGGCAAAGTAATATGCTTTTTAATATGCTGTCTAGGTTGCTCATAACTTTTCTTCCAAGGAGTAAGCGTCTTTTAATTTCATGGCTGCAGTCACCATCTGCAGTGATTTTGGAGCCCCCCAAAATAAAGTCTGCCACTGTTTCCACTGTTTCCCTATCAATTTGCCATGAAGTAATGGGACCAGATGCCATGATCTTAGTTTTCTAAATGTTGAGTTTTAAGCCAACTTTTTCACTCTCCTCTTTCACTTTCAATCAAGAGGTTCTGTAGTACTTCTTCACTTTCTGCCATATGGGTGGTGTCGTCTTCATATCTGAGGTTATTGATATTTCTCCTAGCAATCTTGATTCCAGCTTGTTTTTCCTCCAGCCCAGCGTTTCTCATCATGTACTCTGCATATAAGTTAAATCAGCAGAGTAACAAGATACAGCCTTGATGTACTCCTTTTCCTATTTGGAACTAGTCTGTTGTTCCATGTCCAGTTCTAGCTGTTGCTTCCTGACCTGCAAACAGATACTCAGGAGGCAGGTCAGGTGGTCTGGTATGCCCATCTCTTTCAGAATTTTCCAGTTTGTTGTGATCCACACAATCAAAGGCTTTGATATAGTCAGTAAAGCAAAAATAGATGTTTTTTCTGGAACTCTCTTGCTTTTTCGATGATCCAAAGGATGTTGGTAATTTGATCTCTGGTTCCTCTGCCTTTTCTAAAACTAACTTGAACATCTGGAAGTTCACGGTTCACATATTGTTGAAGCCTGGCTTGGAGAATTTTGAGCATTACTAGCGTGTGAGATGAGTGCAATTGTGCGGTAGTTTGAGCAGTCTTTAGCATTGCCTTTCTTTGGGATTGGAGTGAAAACTGACCTTTTCCAGTCCTGTGGCCACTGTTGAGTTTTCCAAATTTGCTGGCATATTGAGTTCAACACTTTCACAGCATCATCCTTTAGGATTTGAAATAGCTCAACTGGAATTCCATCACCTCCACTAGCTTTGTTCGTTGTGATGCTCCCTAAGGCCCACTTGACTTCACATTCCAGGATGTCTGGCTCTAGGTGAGTGATCACACCATCATGATTATCTGGGTCATGAAGATCTTTCTTGTATAGTTCTTCTGTATATTCTTGCCACCTCTTAATATCTTTTGGTTCTGTTAGGTCCATACCATTTCTGTCCTTTATTGAGCCTTTATTCTTTGCATGAAATGTTCCCTTGGTATCTCTAATTTTCTTGAAGAGATCGCTAGTCTTTCCCATTCTATTGTTTCCCTCTATTTCTTTGCATTGATTACTGAGGAAGGCTTTCTCACCTCTCCTTGCTATTCTTTGGAACTCCGCATTCAAATGGGTATATCTTTCTTTTTCTCCTTTGCTGATTTTAAGATAATAATGGATGGGACTTCCCAGGTGTCATAGTGGATAGAAATCTACCTGCCAATATAGGGGACATGGGTTCAATCCCTGGTCTGGGAAGATTCCACATGCTTCTAAGCCCATTGGTTGCAACAACTGCCGCCCAACCACCTAGAGCCCGTGCTCCACAAGGAGAAAGCCACTGCAATGAGAAGCTCATGCACTTCAGGGAAGACACCCACTCCCCACCAGCAGCAACTAGAGAAAGCCCATGCAAAGCAAAGCAAGAAGACCCAGTGCAGCCAAAATAAATAAATAAACTTTAAAGAAAAGCTAAATGATAGCTTCATGTATAACAAGTGTTTCCTTGGCAGAACCCACATAGGCTGGGAATTGGAAACTGGAAAAGCTGTAGGAGATGATGATATTGTCCTTATTCCAGAGAAGATATTGTGTGGTTAACAGACACATTGGATACAAAATATTCTGAATTCTGCTTTCATCAAATTATCCTGAAGAAATCAATTACACATTCTCTACAAAAATCTTCATCTCAACTTTGTTTTCCAAAAGTGTGAAAGCATTCAACAGTGGGGAAGTTAGTTAAATAATGGTACATCAGTATGTTGGAAGACCATGCATTCATTCTAAAAGTATGTTCTAGAAGAACAGCTAAAAAGAGTCCCCTGGCAGTCCAGTGGTTAGGACTTCGTGCTTTCACTGCCGTGGCTCTGGAATTCAATCCCTGGTTGGGAATTAAGATCCCCAAGCCATTCCCCCATGCTATTCAGTGCAGCAACAATGAAAAGAAGAATGGTTAATGAAATTAAGTGTAAAATCCAAATTTCAAAGAGTAGTATAGAGCGTATGCCATTCTGTTAAAAATTGGGGAAAGAGTGTGTGTACAGACAGACTGAAAGTAAATTACACCAAAATGTTAACATTGGTTATTTGGCGCTATTTAAGATTTTCCAGATTGTTTACAATCAATGAGTATTTCAGATTTTCATTTTTCCCTTAAGTTTCAGATAGTTTTACAAATACAGGGTGGAATTTGATTCAGCTCTTCCAAGTTAGAAGTGGTGAATCATCAAATTGCCTAATTTCCAGGAACTCAAATGAAACTATCCTTTGCTTGGTTCCACTTTTACATGGTGCCTGGCACAGAGTAGTTGCAGAGTCAAGTTGCCGAATGGCCACACCGTGATGCTGGGCAATGAGTACCACGTGAACCACAGGAGCATCCTGAACATCTGGAGAAGAGCTGGCAGTTTCTTTTTACATGTGATGCTTTGCTGAGTGAGGCGTTAAGTGAGAGAAACAACAATAGTACCACCCCACTGGGAACTTCTGATCTAAAGTAAACTGCAGTAGCACACAGTACGGTAAGTTAAACTAAGGAGTGTTTACATGAAGCATAAACAGCAAGCAATGACCCGTCCTTTCTGAAGCCACACACAGAGAGCCTCTGGCCTTCATGGCTACTTTGAAATAGAGCTACAACCAGAATGAGGCAAGTATGACTTTGCCCTCCAACACGCACACTGAGAGGTTGCAAAAATTTTAAATAATGGTTTTAAGGGGTTGAGCAATTTTTTACATGGTTACATTTTTCCATGGTGACAGGACAAACACTGCTTCCTCCAAGAGGTCTCGTCTGGTCTAGTCCGGGAGAATGAATAGAGGAGATAAGTCATGCTCAGCTAATACAGGTGACCCAAGTCTGCCTGGTAGTGCCCCAAGCTACTTGGAGGACAAGCAATCTGGGCAGACACAAGGACAGCTGCAAGTCACACCTTGATGACCTCGGGCAAGAAAGCATCCGTCCTCTGAAAACCCCTAGGTGTCTCGGAAGCCCATCTGCTGAGTCTCCCTCCCTGACCTCCTGTGCTCACCCACTGCCTTCTGGTTAGTCTGCTAGCTTCTTCCCAAACAGGAGGTGCCAGGGTGAAAAAGACAGGGTTGATGGACTGATGACCAAGATCGTATCTTCCCAAAAGGAAAAGGAAATCCATTCATGAAAAGGAGAGTTGACGTCAAGGAGTGGTGGGCTGCCACCCCTGATAGCGGGGCTGCTCTTGCAGGCAGGAAACACCAGGAAATCCTGAGCCAAGGACCCATGCCTCACTGTCTGTGATTCACTCCCTGAGCCGAAAATCATGCCAGTATAAGAGGAAGGCCCCTCCCCCAGCTTGCTTGGTGACCGAGGGTCTCTCCCAAACACAGGGCTACTGCAAACTCAAGGGCCGGCCCAGCTGGCTGGCCAGCCCATCAGTGATGAGAAACTCTCCTAGGACAGTTTGACATGGCGTCTGATTGCCTGTTTCTGAGGAGCACGCTCGAGTTTTGTGCAGCGTTGGTGCAAGGATGGCATGAAACCTCGGGACCACTGCCTCCATTCTTCCATGTGGGGACTGCCCGGCCTCCCCAGCACATGTTACTGCCTTAGAATCTGTCCTCCACCTCCCACCCCGCAGCTCTGTCCGAAGGTCCCTTAGACGCGCCTGGCCTCCCCAAACCCCATAACAGGACTTTATTTTCTTTCTATTAAGAACTGTGATCTAATCCTATTTATTGGTGAATTGCTGCGTCTTTTGTCTCCCTGTCTCTACTCCAAATGTGAGCCCTTAAAGCCCGGCACTGAGCACCCAGAACAGGACCTAGCCCGGGAAGCGGCTCATTCACTCGGGATTGACAAATGCACCGAGGGTAGGAGCTGTGGGCCCTGGAGCCTCCTGCTACAGGAGGGAACTGCCCAATTTGTGGAAATGGGGGTGACCATGGCTTGGCCCCCTGGATTTTACTGACCTGCTGCCACAGATCACATTGCAAACCTGGCACCTCAGAGACTCCCTAGGTCTGGCCACCAGCCCTTCTCTTGCCTTCATTTTCCCTGGGGTATGCTCTCCCCACTGAGCTGTTACTTTGATCTTTCCCAGACCCTGATACTCGTTTTTTTTTTTAATTATTATTTATTTTTGGCTGTGCTGGGTCTTCATTGCTGTGCATGGACTTGACTTGCAGTACACAGGCTTCTCATTGCAGTGGCTTCTCTTGGTGCAGCGCACAGGCTCCAGAGCATGCGAGCTTCAGTAGTTGCAATTTGTGGAGCCCTGGATACTCCCTCCCCGAAGTAAAGACCTGACCCCTGTCCTCCCTGGCATGAGACAGGCTTCTGTCCCCCCACAGCAGGAATTGCCAAATATTTTCTTACAGGGCTCGATGGTAAACGCTCGATAATCTCAGTGGCATCTACTCAAGTCTGGTGCAAAAGCCACAAGCAAAACAAACCAATGTGGTTGAATTTTCAATAAAACTTTATTTACAAAAGCATCCTGCCAGCTCTGCACTGTAGTTTCCCAATGTCTGCTTCAGAAAACAGCCTTTCCCTGTGCTGCAGCCATGGACTGGCATAGACCCCACCAGGCCTGTAGGGCCTAAGAGAAGAGGTCTTCTGGCACCTAGGGTCTGAGTTGGTTGGAGTTGTGGGTGGTGAGGGACAAATTGTCCAAGCCACTGAGTTCAAACCATCAGCCTTGCTGACAGGGGTGGGGATGTGGTCAAGATTCTTGCCTCTAGCATTTAAACTTTTCAGTGTGGAAAATCTTGTCATCTGCAAAACAAAACACCTGCTGCTCAATGGCTCTCTCTCACCACAAAGAGGGCCAGGATAATCTGGCATTTCTTCAACAAGAAGCCAGAGCCCAAATTTCTGGAAATGCCTCCTGGGCAAAGCATGCCGGTTTGTTTCAGAGAGATAAATGCAGCTCTCAGCTTCAGCGGAATCTCAGCCTTTTGTGGTGTGGCAGGCAGCCAGCGCCACCCCAACCAGGAGCTGGAGGCCTCCTCGTGATCCAGCAGCCCAGCCCGCGGGGAAACACGGCGGCCGGTGGCCAGTTATGTCCCAGGGAATCCCGGGATCCCCAGGCCCCACTTGGGTGGTGGAGGCCAGTCTGCATGGTGCAAGAGGCTAGGTGTGCCCTAGGGCTGGCAGCAGAGCCTCCAGCAGGCCAAGTCTTTTTGTTAAGATGAGACGAAGTCAGACCAGGTCCCAGCAGGTAGGAGATGAGGCTCCAGATGCCCAGGTTCAGCCTTGATTCATATCCAGCCTCCTGGAACTTAGGAAAGACGCTTGAAGGAAATCCCCTGAAGTCAATTGCCTTTCTCACCCCTTAGCCTAGAGAGGTGGGAAGACACAGGCCAGGTAGAGGTGCCACCTCCGTGCCTGTAGTTCTTGGCAGGGAGGGGAGCACAGGGAGGGCAGTCATCCTGGGAAGTGGTCTGTGCAGAGCTGGAGAGCCCAAGTCCCAACTAGAGGGTCCACCTAGACCTGCCGGATCGGTCCAAAGCAAGCCCTCAAGGCAAACGCGAATGTGAAATTTCCAGATTTTTAAATGTTGTCTCTGGCTCCAATGGTAAAGAATCTGCCTGTGACGTAGGAAAGCCAGATTCAATCCCTGGGTAGGGAAGATCCCCTAGAGGAGAAAATGGCAACCGATTCCAGTATTGTTGTCTAGAGAATCCCATGGACAGAGGAGCCTGGCAGGCTACAGTCCATGCAGTCGCAAAGAGTCAGACATGACTAAGCGCCTAACAGTTTCACTTTCAAAAATTTTAAATTCTGAGCTGCATTCAGCATGTAACCCATGCTGTGCATGCATCTTTGGAGATTTTATATACATATAAAATTTTATATATATGTATATAAAATGCCCCAGTTACCGCAGGAGGAAGGGTAATTGTAGAAGGTCACAGCAGTTCATCTGTATGTTGCAAATGTTGGCCTGTGGCTGTGCAAACAGCCGTCCTGTCTGTTCATGAAACATCTTTGAGGTTTACAAAGTTCCAGAAGTCAGAGGATGCACCTGATTCTCCTCCCATAGACTGGAGTAGAATAGACCATCTTCTCTGCTTGGAGTTGCCTCAGGTGAGTTCAGAAGCTGAGCTAAGGCTTCTATCCCTGGTGGGCAGGGGGGAGAGTGTGAAGGAAGACAGAAGTGGACAGTGGGAAGACGCTCGGCGGCAGAGCCTGGCACCCTGGAGCTGGTGGTGTGTCTGTCCCAAAGCTCCGCTTGCTCCTAACACTTGGGAGCTGGGAGACATGTGGAGGAGACCTCTCCAGACCTCAGCTTCCCATCATCTGCACATGCCCGTTCCTCAGGGATTCCCTCCAGTTGTCTCTCCCACCCACAGACTAGGGGTCCCCATAGTATGCTCACACAGCCCCTGAGACTTCGCTGAGTACTTAGCACAGTTGCAATTAATTAACCATGACATCAATTGTGGGAGAACTTTGTTCTTCTGGAAAGAATCTAAGCTCCTTGAGGGCCCAGACTGGTAAATTCCAGGCACCCAGACCAATCTCCGATACGTAGTAGGGACTCAAAAATTACCTCTTAAAGGAATGAGACATTCCCTGGTGGCTCAGTGGTAAAGAATCTGCTTGTCAGTGCAGGAGACACATGTTCCCTCCCTGATCTGGGAAGATCCCACATGCCACGGAGCAACTAAGCCCAGTGCGCCACAACTATTGAATCTGTGCTCTGGAGCCTGGGAGTCGCAACTCCTGAGCCCAAACGCCGAGATTGCTGTAGCCTCAGTGCCCTAGAGCCCATGCTTCACATCAAGAGAAGCCACTGCAATGACAAGCCCAAGCCCTGCAACTAGAGAATACCCTACGCAGCAACAAAGAACCCAGCACAGCCAAAAATAAATAAATAGAATTATTTTTAAAAATAATTTTAAAAAAGAATGAATGAATGAGGACTTCCCTGCCAGTACAGTGGTTAAGACTCCTCGCTTCCAATGCAGGGGGTTTGGGTTCTATCCCTGGTCGGTGGGGGAACTAAGATCCCACATGTGAATGAATGAGGGACTTCCCTGGGAGTCCAGTGGTTAAGACTCCAATGCAGGGGGGTTGGGTTCAATCCTAACTAAGATCCCACATGCTGCGTAGTCTGGTGCCTCCCCCAAAAAAGAAAACAAAGGAATTAACGGTTTTGTAAAACAAGTATTGAGAGAGCAAGAAGTGGCTCTAGATAGGTCCAGTTACCCCAGAAATCTGAACTGCCATCAGCAATTTTGTTTACAGTTATAGGGGTCTTATGAAATCTTCATGTGCCCAGGTGCAGACACTCAGAACTCCACCCAGGTGAAGCAGGTGAGTGCACCAGGGGTGAGGGGAGAGCTGGAAAGGAAGGGCTTGAGAGAGCCAGCCCCCAGGGTCACCAGTTGGAATCTCACCCGTCCCTGCTGGAGACTCCCACCTCCCAGTCCTTCTGAGCCACTTCTCTGCCCTCCTGGCTGGTTTCAGCCGGAGAGAAGATACATCACATCCCTTTCAACTTGTCCCAGAATCAGTGTGTGCCAATGTGTGATTCACATTGGAGCCGGGGACCTTGTAGGTGGGAGTCACCACCTGGATGGGGACTCAGGAAGTTTTCCTGGTGACCCCAGCATGGCAGGGAGCCTGAGCACAGACCCACCCCGGGGAGGTCAGTTCAGATGCTGTGAGCATCTGACCCAGGGGCCCAGAGCAGCTCAGGAGCTCCCCCACTGCCTTGCTCCGGCAGCCAGCCCATCTGGCTATTGTAGGGCAAGCCAGACCACAGTGCCCACCCAGTCCCCACCCATACCAGCTCTCCAAGGGCGTCTGGGGCCCAGGAGCCTGCCTCGTCCTCACCCCCCTGCTGGCTCTCCCTCCAGAGCACTGCCACTTCAGCTCCAGGCACCAGGCCAGGCCTCATTTGCATTACAGCCCAGATGGTTCACCACAGCCTCGCTTCCCAGAACTGCCCACTGCTCTGGTGTCTGTTCCCGAGCACAGGAAAGGGCACGGGCTGTAGGCACAGCGGCTGCTTTAGGGCGAACAGAGCCTCTTACCATCCCCCTGACACGGCAGGGCTGATTTGGTTTGGGGTCAGGGGCGATAGCTGGCTGGAAGCCAACTCCCCACCTTCTCTACCCCCAACTCCAAACTTGGAACAGATGGAGATTCCGACTGGAGCCACGGAAGAAAGCCCTCTCCCCTCCCCGATGCCCCCCACCCACCCCTGTACTCTCCAGGCCCCCCAGAGTCTGAGCCGAGGACTTGGCTCCCCAGAGCAGGGGTTCTGAACTCAGGCCCAGCCCAAATGCCAGAGGGAGGAGGAATCTCAGCAGGCAGGGTGGGTAAGTGGGTGGGTGGGTGGGTAAAGTGTTTTCTTTCCCCTCCCTCGGCACTTTTTCTGGGAAATGCCAGAGGCTGGCTGGGCCTGGAATGTCAGGCTTGAAAGAACTCCTCCACTGTTCACAGACATCTGAGCCACAAACCTTTTCATTAGCTCTCGGCCCCTCCCGACAGGAACAAAGGCCGGCAAACTGGAATGGCTACAGACCATTGTCCAGGCCTCCCCAGCCCATCCCTCAGCATTGTCTGAAGCCGGAAGAGAGAGGTCGGGGTCAACCTGCTACACAACCCTTGGACCTTTCCAACCGCGCGGGAAAGATCAGGTCTGCCATCACTCTGGGCACCAGCAAGCCTGGCTCCCACCATCAGTCCTGGCGGGCAGGAGCTTCAGCTAAGAGGGGCTAAGATTCCCAAGGAAGCCCAGCCCTGGGAGAGCCTCGCGGAGGCAGTGGGGGGCAGGGCTTCCAAGAGATCAGGTGAGACACTGCCTCCCCCAAACACACACACACACACACACACACATACACACATGAATTTTTTCCAAACTGTCCAAGAGAAAGGCGAGCAGGAAGGGAGAGGCTTCATTGCCTCCTGCGTATCTGCAGTAACCATCAGCCCTCGACCAGAAGCTCTAGAGGGAAGGAACCAGTCTTCTCCTCACCATTCTGCCAGGCTCCTCTGTCCATGGGATTCTCCAGGCAAGAACACTGGAGTGGATTGCCATTCCCTTCTCCAGGGGATCTGCCAGACCCAGGGATCGAATCCGGTGCTGCTACATTGCAGGCAGATTTTTTCTTTACTATCTGAGCCACCAGGGAAGCCCCTATTGTGTCCCCAGGCCTCGCCAACTGTCACACAGGAGACGCACAATCACGCGTGTAAGTCATATCAGGCCACTGGACAGTTGAACCCAGGGTGCCTCCTGGTGCTGTGGAAAGCCCACCAGTCTTGAGACAGAGGGAGGCCTTGGGCTTGGCATTGAGCAATTCTGTGGTCTGAGGCCAGTCTCCTAACCCATCCGGCTGCAAAGGCAGCCACCAAGCAGAACAATGGCAATGTGGGTGCTGGCCCCCAGTGGACACTGAGACCAGGCTCGCAAGTGTGGGGTCTTGTGTTCGCCAAAGCGGCCAGAGCTTCCTGCGACCCCCCGACGGGCGCCAGCATTCCGATTTAGGAGGCTTGAGCAAGAGCTCATTGTCTGTCACACACCATGAGTAAGTGAAGCCCCACGGGCAGCTGAAACCACTCTGTACTTCCCCTCCATCACGAATGAATCTCTTTATTATCTTTATGACCAAACACCTTTGCCTGGAAATGGGATTCTGACTTCATAAGAAATGCTGCAAAGGGAGAGATTCTGAAAAGGCAGGAGGCTCCTAAATTCCTTAGCCAGGAAAACAGCGGGGAGGGACAGAGGGGCTAGACTTGGATAACGTTTCTCTCCACTAGAGTCCCCAGCAGACAGGGAAACTGCCTTAGGTCTGCCCCGGTCTGGGCATCTCTCTTGCCTCGAAGAAGGCCCCTGGGAGTGTGCCCAGTATTGGACTGTTGTCTCCTCCCTGACTTTTCCAGCAAAGTTTGAGTCTTCACTCCCTTTGTCTTCTGATTAGCAGGCCTAACAGTCTTCACCAGCCACACAGGGCTTCTATACCCTTCTACCCATCTAAACAGCCATTCCTTAGCCCTTCAGGAAAAAAAACAAAAGCTACTCTAGAATAAAGCAAGTGGTGGTATCTAAAAATGATAGAAAATAAAAGTCAACACAATACCCTATTTAAAGATCCATTGAGTACTTTCTATGGACCAGTTGGCTAGGTTTACAAAGAAAAAAAAATCAACGACAGTTCTTTTCCTCTAGGTTATCAGTGGAGGAATAAAGCATGTTGGTCAGCATAGAAGAAGCTACCCTGAAAGTTTAGACTGAGTCTCTGCCAAACCTTACAGGAAAAGTAGAAATCAGCCAAGATGTGGAAGGTAGTCCAACCCAGAGGGAAGCAAACATGCAAAGACCCAGGCCTGGGGAAAGTTTCGGACACAGCCTAGAGCTCCAGGTAGCTGGGGCTTGAAGTGTCAGTGGGGCAGAAGTAGCTGATGAAGATGAGATGGGGGCAGACAGCCTTAGACATACACTCACTGAGAGGTGTTCGCATGATCCCAAAGGAAACAGGAGGGGCTTCCCCGGTGGTGAAAAAACCTGTCTGCCAATGCAGAAGACATAAGAGATGCCCATTCGATTCCTAGGTCGGGAAGATCTCCTGGAGAAGGAAATGGCAACCCACTCCAGTATTCTTGCCTGGAGAATCCCTTGGACAGAGGAGCCTGGCGGGCTGTACAGTCCAAGGGGTTGCAAAGAGGCAGACACAACTCAAGCGACTTGGCATGCACGGAAGCCCCTGGAGATACTAGAAAGCCAAAGGGAAACATGACTGGCTGAACTGTTTGAAGACAAACAGCTTTTTGGAATGTATCATATAGGAGATATATAGCTCTCCAAAACATCAAGCCATGTAGAGCTGCATCCTTCCCCTAGTAGCCTACCCCTCCTCCCTCTCCCCAAAGACTCCTCAATGCTTTCCAAATAATTACAGCTGACATTTGTCCAGCATTCACTACTGTTGCAAGGCACTATTCTAGTACGTTGCACGCACTGGCTCAGTCCTCACAACCACCCAGTGAAGTAGGTACTATTTTCAGCCTGTTTTACAAATAAGGAAACAGAGGCACAGCTGGGGAAGTCAGTGGCTCAAAGTCATACAGCTACTGGGTGGTGGAGCCTGAACAGCAGTTCAGTTTCCTGAGTCAGCATTCAGGGAGCCCTGCCCCCCTCCAGCAGGGTGCACGGTGACCCTGCCCCTTCTCTGTTCTTTCCATCATCCCTGTACTCTTGGACCTACTCGGTGCTCCCCCGCCAGTCACATACCCTTTGCAGCTGGCCCTCAGCAGACCCCAGGCTCACTGGGGTACCATGCTGTTGACATTAGGACTTACCTGTTGCAGAACTTTGTCTCTCCAAGCAGACTGGGAATCCCAAGCTCAGGGGCTGTTTCTTCCTGCTTGTCTCTCCTACCCTCACTTCTAATCCCCTCTCCTCCTAAGAATGAATTATCAGAGTCTCATAGGACTGATGGTAATAACAACCACTCCTTTCACATGACACCCATCACATGGGGGTCCCATGTCCCCTCACCTCATCCGCATCCCTGCAAGATTCACCCAGCATGACTGTGTTCCCAGCACTTTGCCCGGTGCCTGGCAAAAGCAGGCACTCAATGAGGGTTTGTGGAATGGATGAATGAACCTGACTTGTGTCAGAGCCTTATAATTTACAAAGCACTCTCTCATCCATTAACTCAAGGGCTATTCCTTGCGAGCCTTCCTTGTCCTCCACGGGGCTCAGCACAGAAGTGGATAGTCATGGTGCAGCCTCCTAATCAATGGATGAGAAAAAGAATGAATGCCTGAGTCTAAGAGAAGAATCCGTTTCATTAGCCTGCAAAGCTGGAGGGCAAAGACCAGGTCTTCTTTGTCATTATATTTCAATGCCCAGCACAATGTCTGGTACACAGAGTCCAATATTTGTGAAATGTGTTGAATAAATCAATTCCCCCCGCCTCTGCAGAAGTAACAAGAAGACTTCCTCCTAATGACTGCTCTCCTAACAGAATCCAAAGGGAGAATTGGACTGAATTACTTCCATTTCTAGCACATTTTGATGTGCAGAATCTTTTCTTATCTTTTTAATCTCAGATCTCTGATGGGAAAAGATTATTATTCCTGCTTTACAGATGGCAAAGCCAATTTCCAGATAGGTTGGGTGTCTTGCCCACAACTCATTTAGTCCTCTGACATCTGTGGGAAGAGAGGTGAATGCACAGAGGAGACAGTGGCAAATCCAAGGCGCGGAGAGGTGCTTATCAGCTCCCAGAGACACCAAGGAGCCAGGTCTCTGAGTTTTCTCTCCCCCTTCCTTTCCTTATCTTCAGAGGCGAGGAGTCCGGGAAGAGGGCAGGGTCAAAGCTGTCAGCCCCTGCGTTCTGAGATATGACAAGCTAAGCGCCTCCTAAGCTTGTTCTCAGGGGTCCCCAGCACCCCACTGCCTGTTTGGGGTGCAGAAAACTTTCCATCCTTCATAAAGCTGGCCCTGGTTAACCCAAACCACCCACATCCACGCCAGTGTGACCAAGAGCAAATCCGTTGTTCACCTCAAGCACCTCCTCTTCTCACCCCCAGGGGGGCAGATCGGACCCCCACACTGGGGGAGCAGAGGGGGAATATTCTAGGCGGTACTGGGGTATCTGGAAGCGGGCTAAACTGAAAACTGCCTTCCGTAAATTCTCCTCTGCTGGATTTTTTTAATCCCAGGTCTAATTCCAGACTGTGATGTGGATTCTCCCTAGGTCCCCCACCCCCAGCTCCTGAGCCAACAGCCCCACCGCCCCTGCGGGCTCGCGTTTCAGGGCTTGTGGGGTGCAGCCCAGAACTCCAAGCCATCTCGCAGACCCCAGGGCGCCCTCTAGCGGACGCGGGGCGCGGGGTGGGGCCATCGCTCGCCCTCGGGCCCGTCCCGCTGCTTAAGGGCACCTGGCAGGTTTGGAGACTCAGAGGGGCCACAGCGGTTGTTGCTCGCGTTTGTGGTTTTGGAGCGGTGGGAGGCGGCACCCGTGTCGGCAGAGAACCTAGCAGGGGGCCGATGGACTGAGACCGGACAGCTGCCACGCAGGCTGCGCTCCTTCCACGCTTAGCACTCCCGGCTTCACCTTCACCTCGGGGACAGGCCCACGGGTGACACTCGCGCTTTCTCCCGCCCCCAGGCTTCCAGGTCCGGTCCTGGTTTCGAGGCCCGGCTTTGGGAGTCGGGAGGGGGGGTATCCCCAGTTCCCTAGAGGCAGGCACGGGCCTCCTGGGGCCGCGATCGGAACCTCCGGCGGGCGTGGGTGGGGGGGGGGGGGGGGGGGGTGGGGGGGGTCTCCCCGCGAGGTCCGAGAAAAGGGAAGAGGGGGAAGCCAGGAGCCTCTCCCGCTCGGCCTCCTGGAACTGCCCGCGCTCCGGGAGCGGCGCCCCCGCCTCTGCCAGAAACTGGCCTTCTTAGAAGGGAGGGGGAAAGTGTGAATGAGAAGTTGGGGGCGGAGCGCGCGCGGGGGAGGGGCCGCTGCCAGGAACGCGCCGCCGGGGCTGGCGCCGCGCCCGCCGGGCCGCCCGGGCCGCCTCGCGTCGCGCTTTGTCTCCGCGCGCGTCTCTGCGGGTCCCCGGCCCCGCTCGCGGCCCGCCCTCGGCCGCCCGCGGCCCCTCCCTCCGCTCGGCGCGCAGCCTTTCATTGCTGCGAGTAGTGACTAAACATTACAAGAAGGCCGGCCGAGCAGTTCCAGGAATCGGGGGGGCGGGGCGCCGGGGCCGCGTATATACCCGCGAGCGCGGCCTCAGCGGCGGCTCCGACTCGCACTCCCCGCGCCGCCGCCGTCGCCGCCGCCACTCCGGCCCCGCACGCAGCCCGCCCGGCCCAGCTCCGGTCGCGGCCCCTCGCCTCTGGCCCCCCAACCCCCCACCGCCCGGCCGGCCCGGGGGCGCGCAGGGGGCAGGGCGGGCGCCCCGGCGAAGCCCGAGGGACGCGCGCGCGAGGCCCCTTTGTGGACTTCGCGGCTGCCAACATCTGGGCGCAGCGCGGGCCACCCACCGCTGGCCGCCGTGCCTTGGGGACCGTAGGAGGCGCAGCCCCGAAGCCAGAGACTTCGGTTTGGGACCAGGTAGGAAGGAGGGGCGCGCCGTGGAGCGGGGGGGTTTGAGGGGGTTCGCTAGTCCCGGGAGCTTTTCCCGGTTTCCCCTCCCCTTCCCGGGTCATTCCCGGCAGGGAGGGGACGAGATAGGGAGCAGAGCGGATGGAAGCCGGAGATCCCAGGTTCCCGGAATACCCAGGCTGGGGCCCTCCGGCTTCTCGGGTCCCCTCCCTACCCCCCCACCCCCCACCCCATGCCTCGGATTTCTTTCTCCGTCCCTGCTCCCCCCCCGGGGGGGCCACTGGACTGAGCGGCGCCCAGAGCGTCCCGGGGGCCCTTCTCCTGCTCGCCACCCCGACCACGCTCCTGGAGACCCAACTTCCGCTCCCGAGTTTCCCCCTCGGCGCCTTCCCAGTGCGCGCTGGGGAAAGGGCTGCCTGGAGGCGGGGGCTGGGCAGGCTCCTTGGGGCGTCTGGGTCAGAACGGGGGCCCAGGCGAGCGCCTCCGGGGCAGCTGGTGTCCCGGCCGCTCGGCAGAGGCAGGGTAGCCCGGGCGGGGCTGGCGCGCTGGAGGGTTCCGGGCACTCACGAGGCGCGCGCCTTCTTCCCCGCAGCCCCTCGGGATGCGGTAGCGGCCGCTGTGCGGAGGCCGCCGAACAGCTGCAGCCGCCACCGCCGCGCAGATCCACGCTGGCTCCGTGCGCCATGGTCACCCACAGCAAGTTTCCCGCCGCCGGGATGAGCCGCCCCCTGGACACCAGCCTGCGCCTCAAGACCTTCAGCTCCAAGAGCGAGTACCAGCTGGTGGTGAACGCAGTGCGCAAGCTGCAGGAGAGCGGCTTTTACTGGAGCACGGTGACGGGCGGCGAAGCGAACTTGCTGCTGAGCGCCGAGCCCGCGGGCACCTTCCTCATCCGCGACAGCTCGGACCAGCGCCACTTCTTCACCCTCAGCGTCAAGACCCAGTCGGGGACCAAGAACCTGCGCATCCAGTGCGAGGGGGGCAGCTTCTCTCTGCAGAGCGACCCCCGGAGCACGCAGCCCGTGCCCCGCTTCGACTGCGTGCTCAAGCTGGTGCATCACTACATGCCTGCCGCCGGCGCCCCCTCCTTCTCCTCGCCCCCCGCTGAACCCTCCTCGCCCTCCTCGGAGGTGCCCGAGCAGCCACCGGCCCAGCAGCTCCCCGGGAGTCCCCCCAGGAGAGCCTATTACATCTACTCCGGGGGCGAGAAGATCCCTCTGGTGTTGAGCCGGCCCCTCTCCTCCAACGTGGCCACTCTCCAACATCTCTGTCGGAAGACCGTCAACGGCCACCTGGACTCCTACGAGAAAGTCACCCAGCTGCCTGGGCCCATTCGGGAGTTCCTGGACCAGTACGATGCCCCGCTTTAGGGAGCAAAGGGGGCAGGGGTAGGGCGAGGGGGCCCAGGTCCCCTCTCCTCCGTGGCACATGGCACAAGCACAAGAATCCAGCCGCGAGAGTCCTGCAGCTCCCGGGTGAGCCAGGGGGCGGGGAGCCCCATCCCGCCGGCCCTCCCCCGCGCAGAACAGGGCGGGCGGCACCTGGAATGTGTTTGAGGGGAGATGGAGAGCCACCCGAGCGCACCTCCCCGACTCCAGCGTCTCCGGAGGAGCCAGCTGGCCCTGGGGACCACAGCAAGGACCGCAGTGGATTCTCTGTCCGCTCCGCCTCCTCCACCCCGCTGCGCTTCCAAACGGGGGACACCGCGGGGCGTGCTGAACTGTGAGAACTGCCGGGGAATCTTCGAACTTTCCAACGGAACTTGTTTGTTCTTTGATTTGGTTTAAAACAGAGCTTTAAACCTTCAGCGGGTTGAGAGCCTGGAAAAGGGTGGAGGAGAGAGAGAGAGAGAAGGTGCCTCCGGGGCCCCAGGGCTGCCGGCTGGCCAAGGAAATGGTCACTCCCACCTCTCCGCTCAGGTCAGGGGGCGGCTGCCTGCTCCACCTCGGGCTCTGGGGAGAAGGGCGACCCGAAGGGGACCTTTCTGCTCCCCCCTCTTCCTGCCCCTTAGACAGCCACCAGAAACACAGGTCCTAGAGTCCGTCTAGTGCCCAAGAGCCCAGGGTCCTTCTCCCGTTTTAAGGGGGGAGTGGCACTGGGGGCGGGGAATGGATGGGCTGGTCAGTAGTTCTGAACCCACCTGTGCTCTACCTTTCAGCACGGGGGGGGGGGGGGGGGGGGGGGTGGCTGGGGCTGGAGGGGCTGGAGGAGATGAGCCACCTTTGACCCCAGGCAGAGACGATGGGGCATTCTGCTTTGTGCCTCCTGATTAGATCTGGCTAGGAAACTTGCCTTAAATGCTCCCTGTCCCGTGGATGGGGACTGGCACACAAGAAGCCACACACTCAGCCGACCCCAGCAGAGGCCCAGGGGTCCTGCTAGGGGCGCCCAGCGGCCACTCACCATTTGGTGGCAGAGGTTGGAGATGGATGGGAGAGGGGGGCAGAGATCCACGCTGCCTTCCCGCTGAGTGCAGGAAGAATGCCAGCCAGCCCAGTGGATACTGGCCGGCAGTGGGACCTGGGCTCTGGTCTGAGGCAAAGCCACTGGGCCCCCCAGCCCCTACACAGACAGCCCTCCCTCCTCACTTTGGGGGACTGGCACCGGCAGGAAGTCATCAAGAGGCCCTGCCACCCAGCTGCTCCCGCTCTGCAATAGCACTGATGAGCGAAAACTTAGAGGAATGTAGTGGCCATGGAATTACCTGGAACAGTTCTTTTTTGGGGAAAACCAAACACAAAAGTTTTCTGTGTCAGGTATTGGGCTGGATGGGTCAGCTGTGTGTTGGGGTGGTTTTTTTTTCTTGTTATTTTGTTTGGATTTTGTTTTTGTTTTTTAATAATGTTTACAATCTGCCTCAATCACTCTGTCTTTTTATAAAGATTCCACCTCCAGTCCTCTCCCCTCCCCCACCGAGGCCTTCGAGGCTGATAGGAGATGCTTGAAGAACTCAACAAAAATACCAATCCAAATCAAACTTTGCACATATTTATATTTATATTCAGAAAAGAAACATTTCAGTAATTTATAATAAAGAGCACTATTTTTTAATGAAAAACCTGACTGGAGCCTTTCTCCCACCCCTACCTTTCTGCCTTGCTTTCTCTTTCACCCACACCCACACACTACATCAGAGGCTGGTGGCCCTACCCCCTCACTGCCCTGGTGCTTCTCGTGATGGAATCAAACTCGGCTTCACGTCACTGACAAGTGAAGGCAGCCACCTAGACTGTACCCGGGAGGGGTAATTCCTGCTAGTCTGATTCAGATCTGACCAGAATATGCAAAGCAAGTTCGAAGGAAGCGCTTCAAAGGGCTTGCAGGGAGTATAAACTGAGCTGTGGTCAAAGCTTTTAGAGGCTCCAAGCTATTAGAGGCGCTGGGCTCCTTGGCAGAGAGGTGTTCCGAGAAAGCCCAGACTATGGGGTCCTGGCAGTGACCCGTGACCTCAGCACAGCCAGGTCCCAGGGAGCTGGGGGGAGGGGCAGTCCCGATTCGAACCCTGCACTCCAACCCTGCACGCAGTGGGGCCCTCCCACGGATAGGAACCCCAGCCTGAGCAGTGGATGGGGCCACCCGCCTCCCAATAAGAGCAGCTGTCTATTCACCTGTTTTCAGCCACTCCCACCCCCGGGGCACTCAAACACCACCTGGGTTCACCTTCCTGGCCACCCCCACCAGGCAGGTGTTATTACCCCACATTCGAAGACCCAACTGCGTGTTTCCTGGGAGCAGGGACTTGGACTGGTCATTTCTGATGCCTAGAACTGGTGCTCAGTAAATATTTGCTGGCTGAGCCTGGGGGCAGCCTCTTAGGTTCTCGGAGGTTAAGCAACCTGCCCAAGGACACACCACTTGGGAATGTGGGAAAGATACAGGTTAGGAACCCAGGAGGCTTTGATTTTCCCAAAGCCCATGAATGCTCTGCCTCCCTAAGTAAGCATGAAGTCTATGCCCAGGGTTGCCCCTAGGTGGGTCCCCCATGCAAAGCCAAGAGTTCGGTAACCTCCTCCCCAACATGCACACTCAGCGCTAGGGCTCTGCTAAAACACAAACTAAAAATGCCTGTTCTGGGACTCTTCCCCTCCATGCTTCTTCCCCCAAGCCCCCAAACCGAACAGATGGAGAGATGAGTGTTCCCCCGCCAAGTCAGGGGCCCATTCCCTCATCTGCCTCCAATGCCTGAAACAAATGCCAAAGCCCTCTTCCTGGCCCCCGATAAGCTGCTCCAGGAATCAGTGTCCAAAAGGCAACTGAGAGTAAATAAACAAAATCGTTTTTCTTTCCCATTTCCTGGACTTTGGGGGGAAAATAACCTAAAGTGACAAAGGGCCAGACCAGGCGTGAGATCATTGAGTGTACAGAGCACATAGGAACCACACCAGACAGACTACCACCTCTGGAACTAGGAATGCGGACCCAGACAAGGTCACCTTCCCAGAGCGCCAGGTCAGGTGAGGGGACTCAGCGGGGCTTGGCTCCCCAGTGCCTCCCAGGAGGAGGAAAGCTTGGGAAACTTCAAGCAGGCTCTTCCCCACCCCAAGGCCTGCCAGTCTGCCACCATCTGCTGGCATGACAGCCTCCATGGAACCTTGGAACCCAGAGCATACCAAGGCCCCATCCCGATCCTCCACCCAGAAGGCAGCTGTACAGCCAGTGTCCAGTATTCACAGGGCACTAAAGAGGCATCCCTGTGGCTCAGACGGTAAAGAATCTGCCTGCAACTCTGGAGACCAGGGTTCGATCCCCGGGTCAGGAAGATCCCCTGGAGAAGGGAATGGCTACCCACTCCAGTATTCTTGCCTGGAGAATTCCACAGAGGAGCCTGGTGGGCTACAGTCCATGGGCTCTCAAAGAGTCAGACAGGACTGTGCAACTCATTTCATTCAAAGAAAGGGCTTGGTAGGGAAGTGGTTCCCTCACCCCTTGGAGGTTGAACTTAGGAGACGCCTGACTCCTTTCCCTCACTTCCCACCCCACCCTTCTTCCCATAGGTCTCTCCATTTACAGACCACAGACTGGACCACCCTTCTGATTTGGCAGACAAGTCAAACTGAGTCCCGAAGAAGGAAAGCAACTTACTGGAGTTCACACAGCAAGCTAGCTATCGGCAACATCAGGACAAGAAACTCTCAGTTCGCTCTGCTCACCAGCGCTTTTCTCCGTTTTTCCCTCCTCACCTCAACCCGCTGCAGAAATCTCTACTTCTCAATCCTTTCAGAGGCAGGCACCCCTCCTTCAGAGAACTTCATGCGGGGTACCCTCTGTCCTGGCCGCCAGCGGAGGGGATGCCTGCTTCCAAGATTTGCTAAGAAGCGTCCCACAGGGAAGGGGGACATTCTCCGCAGCTTGGGCAGACACCCACGCCTCGGGAGGTTAAGCTTAGCTGGGGGTGCTTGGCTAAAACACAGGCTGGAGATGCTCTTCCGCAAGCCCTGAGTCCAATCACCCTGCTTCAGGCGCTGTAGGAATTCAGCCCAGAGAGGCCCTTATCCGCTCTCCGTTGGTGCTGTTTGGGGGCAGTCCTCCCAATGAGTTAAGAGCCAGGAACGGGAATGCTAACGCCTGCTCTAGCGGAGGGAACGAAGGAGGCCACAGACCAGGGAGCTGGAGATGGGAAATAAGCGGCCACGTGTGTCTTAGTCGAAGGAACGAATAAGAATGTTCCAGACAGGGTACGCCGGGGTACCAGGCAGAGAGAGAGCGAAAGAGACAGAGTGGGGCAGACAGAGTCAGACAGCCACAGAGGGAGTCGAAGCAGAGACAGAAGTCTGCGGGGTAGGGGACCACTTGCACAGGGGCAAACCGGGTAGACCGAGACTGAGGTGGGAAGAGCCCGGTCCCGGGCGCACCTTCCTGCGCGGCGTCCCGCCCCCTCCCATGCCGGCAGTCGCCGGGCGGGCGGGCAGGCAGGCGAGCGCGTCGCTCTGGAGGACGGCCTCTGCCAGGAAGAGTCACTTCCCGGACACCGAGGGAGCCCTGGAGGAGCTATGCGAAGAATGTCCGCGCGGAGCCGGGCGAGTGGCACCTCCCGAGCCCGCGCAGCGGCGAGCGCCGCTGCCCAGCGGAGCGTGCGCGGGGACAGGCCCCGCCCCGCCCCGCCCCCTCCACGCCCCCGCCGCCGGCGGAGCGGTCACCATAGCAACGGGATTATAGGCGCAGAGTGCTGTTTATTCTCAGACGAGTGCCAGGAAATTCGGCCGGGAGGCTGCCAGGCGCACCTCCCTGGGGTGGGTGGGCGGGAGAGGGAGGAGAGAAGGGTGGACCGGCGCTCCCGGGGCTCCTGGGGGGAGGGAGGAGAGAGAGGGAGGGAGTCCTTCGTCGCTGGGGGGGGGGTCACTGACCCCTCCGAGGGGAGACTGCTCAGGACGCCCTGACTCTTTGCTAGCCCTGAGTGGATCAAGTTTTCCCGGGGGAGCCGAGATTCCACCTCCAGGCCGGCGGCGCCTCCACCTCCCCAAAACAGGCTCGCAGCCCCTGCCTGTCAGTCACTCACTCATTCATTCACTCAGCAAGTACCTATTAACACATCCTGTGTGTTAATAGGATTGAGCGTGAACAAAGTCCTGCTCCTGCTCTCCAGAGACTTCGTGCGAGTAACAGACACCAGTTAAAATGTAAATAAAATGAATAGACTGCTATCTGTGCCCCGAAGACCCATCTTTAAACCTCATTTCCAGTACCTCAGACATCCACAATCCTATCCTTAGGCATGGTGACCAGCTTGTCCTGGGTTAGTAGCCCTAAATGTCCAGGACATTTGATCATCCTTCCCTCGGGTTACACAATTATGTCAGTGATAGAGAAACTGACGCTTGGATTACAAGGACAGTTCTCTCAGGGTAGCGGGGATCATTAGAGAGAGTTGGAGGTCCTACCTGAGAATCCAGGGCTCTTTTGCCTCAACCCTTTTCACCACCCAGGGCTGCCCCCCTCCCAAGGCTCAAAAAGCCAAAGAACCACCTGCAGCCGTCCCCCAGGGAGTGGATGAAATTGCCGGTTCCCGGACTCCAAGCCCAGCTTTTCTGAATCAGAAGCCCCAAGGAGAGTCAGCAATCTCAACACTCAACACCACCTCAGGTGACTCTGAGACCACTCGCTGCCTTTGGGGAAGACAAGCCTCGGTCCTCACTTCCTGGGACAGGGGATTTCCTCCCGGAACCTTGACTAAGCCGGAGCTGGGAAAGCAGCAGGGGGGGAAGGCCCAGGTTCACTGCCCGCTCGAGATGCGGCAAGTGCAGACAAGTGCAGCCCGTCCCCCTGCTGGGCTCCAGCCCCCAGGCCCCAGGCCGAGGGTGGCGGCGGGCCGGGGAGGAGTACGGTGTGCCTTCCCCCTGGTGCTGAGCCCTCCCAGCTGTGCTGTGCTGGGAGCAGGCCAGGCATTTGTGAAACCCTGGGTTAGCCTGACCCACTGTCATGAGGGCCTGCCTGTGGAAGCTGGAGCGGAGAGGGGGGTGGGGGGCTGTTCCCAGAAGTGGGGAGAACTCTGGACTTCCCACTCCTGAGTGCTCCAGATTGCAGCACAGCCTTAGGCAACAGCGGTGGCCTGGAAGGCTGCGTTGCAGAGAGAACCAGAGGCCCCCAGCTCTCATCTGAAGAGAAGCCAGGACTCTTGAGTGCTAAAACTGCATGCTTTCCTCGTTAATAACATCACGGCTGCTGTTCCTAGTAATAATCAGGCGCAGCCTTAGAGAAAGGTGGAAAACCTAGACTTCAAAGAAGAAACACACAGAAGGCA
The DNA here is from genome assembly GCA_007570785.1 of Antilocapra americana. Lineage (NCBI taxonomy): Eukaryota > Metazoa > Chordata > Mammalia > Artiodactyla > Antilocapridae > Antilocapra > Antilocapra americana. The sequence continues at coordinate 2,815,383 of ML664177.1, read as the reverse complement.
AGTTCAGTATTTACATCATACAAGAAAATGTGTTTCCTCTCTTTCACCTCCCCTCCCCCAAGTCGTAAATCTTTCCAGACAGGAAACACTACGTGGTGTCCATAATGTACAGAATGATGAAGGTATAGACATGAAACATAAAACCCACGAGGACCCGGTCCTCCAGGAGACCTATGTATACACAACCACAGGGGCTGCTTGTTCACGATATGATCTTTGTAGGTAGGGTCCCATGACATTGTACGATGGGACTGTAGTGGCTCTGAGCTTTAGGCTGCATTAGTACCTGATGCTTACCTGCCCAGTGCCCCCAGGTGATGTCAACGAAGGTGGGAACCCTGTTCTGGGCACTGGGGCCAACGCTGGGGAGACCACTGCCAACAGGACACATTCAGACTTCAAGAGGCATACATATAGTCTGAAAGAGGAACCAGAGTGAAAACCAAGAAGTATCCTAAAAAGGAATAGGAGTAAAAATAAAATGGTATACAGGGTACAGCTGAGGGCCTCCAGGAGGAAATGACCTACAGTGCTTTCCCAGAAGAGATGACTCTGGTGGTGATGAGAAGTAGCAGGTGTTCTCTCAGCAGGCGTGGGACAGCCAGGCATTCTGGTGATCAAAACAGGGAAATGGCCAAAAAAGGGAAAAGAAGACTTTGGGGAACTTTAAGAAGTTTAGCGTGTCCCCACCAGGCACATCCAGGCTAGGCTCATCTTCTAGAAACGCTGCTTTCGTCATCACATGACACATGCAGTCCTTTCCCAGAGGATGCACACTGCTTCCCATGGTGCTTTCCTCTAAGAAGGTTCCAGTATACTTATTCTCGAGGAAAGCTTATTGTTTTCAATTCCCCCAACCCACTCTACCCCACACGGGGAGACGGACTTCCTCCCATCAAAGTGGTCTCCTCACCTGCCCACCATAGGCTTTCCACCTGTGCCCACCCGTGAGCTTGGTTCATACCGGGGTCATCCCCCAGCCCAGACAGCCCTTCTCCCTCCTCCAATTTTGCCTCTTTTGTGGCTGCCAGGTTCTTCCAAACTGGACCATGAACTCTTTGAAGGAAGAACTCACTCTTCTTCATTCCCCCGCAATAATTTATTGAATGCCTACTCTGTACCAGGCACTTGATCTTCACAAAGTCTAATAAGAGGGGGTCATGGTGCCTGGTAGAAGCCCACCAAATGCTTGACCCCAAACGCTTGACTGTACAAAAGAAATTTCTTTACACAAAGGGGTTTCTGGAATCCTTAAAATATGATTTCAATCATTTACAACTTTTACTTTGAGAAGCAAAGAGGCATCTTTTATTTTGAATACGTTGCATTTTGTTTCTTTCAAGACATCTTAATATGTATCTTACTCCTACCTGAGCCAGCCCAGATGAAATATATTGCATTTTCCAGATAAGCAAACTAAGGTGTCAGGGGATTTAGGCTTGCCTCAAGTCACACACGGACTTCCCAGGTGGCTCAGTGGTAAAGAACCTGCCTGCCAATGCAGGAGACATAACAGACCCAGGTTTGATCCCTGGATGGGGAAGATCCCCTGGAGGAGGGTGTGGCAATCCACTCCAGTATTCTTGCCTAGAGAATCCCATGGACAGAGGAGACTGCTGGGCTACAGTCCATCAGGTTGCTAAGAGTCCCACAAGACTAAAACAACTTAGCACGAACACACAAGTCATACACGCGACCAGTGGAAGGAGCAGACTTTTTTTTTTTGGTTGCACTGAGTCTTATGGTGGCTCGCCGACTGCGTTGACATGCAGCATGTGGGATCTTAGTTCTCTGACCAGGGATCGAAGCGGCATCCCCTGCATTCCAAGATGGATTCTTAACCACCAGATCACCAGGGAAGAAGTCCCAGGAGCAGACTTAGAACACCGACCACCTGCCCTTCCCACCATTACCTGTATGTGCATGTGACCGCCCCACCATCCAGGGTCTCCACATAGCAGCTACTGTGAAGGCTCCCCAGGGGACCCAAATGGCTTCGGGATCCACACCTGGCTCTCATCAGAGACCAGTCAGCCTTGGAGGGCAGACCTGGGGCTGCCATTCCAGCCACTGAGGCCTTAGGAATGCCAGGATCTTCCCACCTCCCAGCAGCTGGGAGCCTTAGACATTCAGGGCTGGTATTCCCAATGGGCCAAGGAAATACTACTGAGACCTCTGGCCAAGCCAACGTGCAGAGTTTTGTGTGAAGCCTCAGAGAATCTCCTGTCACTCTAAACTATTCCTCTGGAAGCCAGGGGAGGGATGAGATGACCTCTATGCCCTGACCTCTGTATCTCTTTCTGTTATAGAACTCTATGAAGAGGAGGCTGGAGGGAAAGGAGGCAATTCAGGAGGGAGACAAGCTGGCTGGCTTCGGAGCATGGTCCTCCAGCCACTCCTGCTCTTTTCAGTGTCCTTTGGCACCTGGTGAAAGTAGGCAAGGGGCTCTGGAGGGAAGGCCACCCAGGAGCTATTCAGAAAAACCGCCAGCATTGCCTGATGAGAGGGTGGGGACAGTCCATGGCTATGAAATCTGCCCTCCACACTGGGGCTTCCCCACTGGACTTCTCAGACCATCACTCCAGGGGTTGCCTGGGAACTCCAGCAAGGACCCTGACCAGGCTCTGGCCAGAGCCCTGGAGTGGAGGGGAGGAGCCCAGGAGAGCAGTCCAGCCCTCCCGCAGGCATCCTGCCAGGCCTCTCCAGCCTTAGAGGAGTTGCGAAGGTCAGCCAAGGGGCCCCACTGCAACAAGAGACCTTATGCCCACACCAGGATAAGGACTGAGCTGGTCCGTCCTGAGTGGGGGAAGGGAGGGTCCTCAACCACGGCCGAAGATACAAGGATCTGGTACCATCGGGCCGGACTCCATCATTGGTATGAGAGACATCTGGAGAGGAAGAAGTTATATGGGCCAGATTCCCAGTAGAGGCTGCAGGCCCCTGAAAAAGATGGAGAAATGGCCAGAGGTGCCTGGAGGACTTCCTGCTCATGCCCGGGGTGGACGCGTTGCTGCGCGCACAAGCTGCTCAGCACATCCAGAGCTCTGTCTGTAAACTCGACGCCCAGCACCATTCCTCCCATGTGTGCAGTACATGAGCTTTCCACGGGATGATGCGTGATGGTGAATCACCCCAGTCTAGCTTCCCATCATGAGCAACACAGCAAACCCGGAGATGACGGACCAGTATTCAGTGGCGAGGTGATGGCAGGGGTCCGATCTTTCTTCCTGGAGGAGAAAGTGGGCCTGGACCAGGATCACAGGTTTTCTAGGCCTCAGAGGCACGATTAAGCAACCAGGTCAGCCTGCTCAGGGTTCTGCTCCCTGTTGCCAAGGGCCCTCCCTCTGCAGGTTTCAGGAGGTTCAGCGGGAAACAGACAAGGACTGCAGGAGAATGCTGTCAACCGTGGTTCTCCCCAGGCCTGTGGAGTAAGAATAAAGATGGGTTCACCATCCCATAGCCCTCTTCCTGGCCCCAACCCAGCAGGGAAAGAGCCCACCCCCATGTGTTTTATGTATTTCACATACTTTCAAGGCCTGCTTCTGATGCGCCAAGCACTATCCTAAGCCTGTGATAGGTAGGAATGCATTTAATTCTCCAGTAACCCCCTGAGTTAGGTCCTATTACTGTCCCCATATTTATAGTGGAGGGAACTACAAAACAAAGATGTAATGTGATGTGCCTAAGGTCACACAGCTACCCAGGAGCAGAGGTGGATCCAAATCCAGACATTTGGTCCACACATCCCTGCCCACGGCCAGTGTCTGCCAGCCTCACTGAGGCACTGCACACGGGCACAGGAGCCCTGGACTGGCAGGGTGCCAGTTGTAGGGCAGGAAAGTCAGGTGGGTACGAGTCTCAGATCACTGCTTCCTGGCAAATGACCTGGAGCGGGTACCTCCAGGTCATGTGGGTAGTGACCCGGTAATGGTCTTGCCTTGGTTCTTTTTTAAAGATATTTTATTTATTTATGGCTGTGCTGGGTCTTCATAGCTGCCTGGACTTCTCTCTACTGTGCTGCTGCAGGGGTGCCCCTCTAGTTGCAGCGCACAGGCTTCTCTTTGTGGTGGCTTCTCTGTGGAGCACAGGCTCCAGGGTGCTCAGGGCACAGGGGCTCAGGAGCTGCGCTCCCAGGCTCTAGGGCACAGGCTCAATAGTGGTGGCCACAGGCTCAGCTGCTCCAGGGTGTGTGGGATCATCCCGGATCAGGGAGCCAACCTGTGTCTCTGCATCGATGTGTGCTCAGGTCCTTGGTCGTGTCCAAATCTTTGTGACCCCCATGGACCGTAGCCTGCCAGCCTCCTCTGTCCATGGGGATTTTCCAGGCAAGTGTACTGTCATTTCCTGCATTGGTCGGCAGATTCTTTACCACTGAACCACCAGAGAAGCCCTTGCCTTGGTTCTTAATCTATACACAGGCATCTCAACAAAACCTGACTCATGGGTTGTCGTGAGGTGGAGACAAGATCACTTCACAGGGTTAGTTCTATTAACAAGGCTTCCCTGGGACCAGCAAGATTCAAAATGACCTCCCACAGTCACCCCCATCAAACTCCCCACCCTCGTGCTATGAGAAAAGTGGAGACCAACAAGCCTTGGCCAAGGTTTCCTGTCCTGAGTGGGAGGAGGGTGCTTAGGAAGCATTCCTTCCTGTCTCCTCATTGGTCTCTTCCAAGCTTTTGCTTTCTGTGCCTGCTGCATTTCCTTCTTGTTTTCCACAACTGCCCTCTGTCTGACATTTGGTGCTCACAGGAGTTTCCTGGGGCTTCTGTAACAAAGGTCCACAAACTAGGGGGTTTAAAACAACAGAAACGGGTTTTCTCAGTCCCGGAGGACAGAAGTCCCAAATCAAGATGTCACCAGGGGGCTTCCCTGGTGGTCCAGTGGTGAAGAATCCATCTTGCAATGTTCCATCCTGGTCCTGGAAGATCCCACGTGCCACGGAGTAACAAAGTAACAAAGCCTGTGCCTCACAACTCCTGAGCCTGCGCTTACTCTTGAGCCTCCAGCCGCAATTACTGAAGCCCCTGGCCTGTGTTCCCCAACAAGAGAAGCCACTGCAAGGAGAAGCCCACACACTGCAACTAGAGTGTAGCCCCTGCTCAGCAATGAAGACCCAGCATAGCCAAAAATAAATGATTAAATATTAAAAAAAAAAAATAGATGTGCCCTCTGAAGTCTCTAGGGGAGAATCCTCTCCCCAGCACTTGGCGATCACTGGCAAGCCTCAGCATTCTTTGGCTTGTAGACATATCACTTCAGTTTCTACCTGTCTTCAAACAGCCATCTTCCCCATGTGCCTGTATCCAGGCGTATCTCCCTCTCCTTGTATCCAGTCATTGGATTAGAGCCCAAACAAATCCAGGATGACCTCATCTTAACTGAAGACATCTGCAAAGACCCTCTTTCCCAACAGGGTCACACGCAAGACTCTAGGTGGACACGCATTTGGAGGATTCTGTTCAACCCGGTACTGCCGACTGATCTTGCAAGATCTAAAACTAAGAACATTTTATTTATTTATTTATTTATTTCCTTCCCTCTTCCAGGAAGAGAGTCTGACCAATGTGTCCTTCTTTGCTCTTGGGAGGAGGAACGAGAGGAAGGCCCTTCTATGTTCCATCCAAGACACCTTGAACAAAGAAAAGATGCCCGGGGATGTACCCAGCAGATGGCCTGGCCAAGGGCAGGGCTGAGAGGCAGTCTGCATGGCCAAGGGCAGTCCTCTTGGGGAGGAGGGAGATGCGTCTGTAGCCTGCTTGGCATGGCCTGGTCCTCCTCAGACATTGCCTCATTTAGCTGCAGGGATATTTCCTACATTTCTCTGGTGAAGAGCTTCAGTATTAGCAACCTCAGATGACCCTACACACAAGAAAGAGCATCCTCTAGAAAGCTTATTCTGAGCTTCCGCGGGCAAGAGACAGGAGGAAGGTGAAGCCTCAAGGCTGGGCATAAGAAATCCAGCCAGTGCCACACGGTTCCTTGGCAATGTCACCTAGGGAAAAGTCCAGGGGGTGCCCAACAGCAAGCTCTTTGCAAAGCCCTGGGTATCTGATGGTGAGCTGGACACAGGTGCACAGCAGCGTCCATCCCTCAGCTGTTCCTGTTGGACCAGACAACCAGGTTAGAGAGAGAGCTGGGGGTATGAAGTGAAGGGACCTCCTTCTGCACCTTTCATCACAGCACTGTTATCACCATCAGAGAGGAGGCGTGAGGAAGAAAGCTCCCGGTGGTCTGTCACAGCTGAAGGGGAAGTTCTCAGGTCCTGCCCTCACCCAGGGCCTTGCAGCCCTTTCCCTCTACCTCAGTCCCTCACCTACAATTGGAGACTCTGGACAAACCTCTGGTCCTGAGAGGCTTTCTGGGGCCCCCAGGTCTGATAATCTAGAGCTTGGGAAAGCAGAAAGGGAGGAGGCCAAGAAGGCAGGGGCTTCTGCTCTTACCTGAACCACAGGAAGGGGACCGCCCACCCCAGCATACCCGCAGGTGCTCTTCCGGGGACAGGAAGTCAGCTGAGTACTGAGCAAACAGCACGGGGGAGGGGCTCAGGCACCTGGGTGGCCAGCGCCACCCCCGACACTACTCTTCTGCTTTTCTGGGCCACACTGTTCTCATACTCAGGAGGCCAGACCGAGTGGGGATTAGGAGCCTGGGTTGTCTCCCCAGTTCGGTTTGCCTCCTCAAAGTTAGGAGACCTAGTGTAGGTCTGTGAATCTGCTCCCCACCTGTTACAATGGGGATAATACATCCCCACTTCCCAAGGTTGTTGTCATAGACCAGTGAGCGAACATAGGGAGCATGAGTCCACACTGGCTGTTCTGCTGCCCCTGGGAAGGGGCTGAGCGCGGACAGACTACTTCTTGCAAATAATCTGGCATTTAAAAGTGGTCTTACCTGCTTAAGGGAGACATGGCGCCCTCTTGGCAGACCTACCTGGTCTACTAACACTCCCTGGGAAAACAGTAATTCCTGTCTCCACTTCTCACCCTGCGTGAGCTCTCACCCCACCAGGGCCCCTCTCTGGCTGGCCTGCCCAACCACAGGACAATCAGGCTTTTAGCCAGGCAGTTACAGTAAGCCAGGCCCGCCCTTCCTTACATGGGGTACCACGGCTCTCAGGTCCTGGAGCCTTGGTTGTTTTCCCAGAGAGGAGATAAATGGGGGCTCACCAGCCCCTCCCCAACCTGGAACCTTGGGCTGGCTCCTAACCCCACCCCCCAGGACATGCTGGTGTTCCCAGCGATTTCTAGGGGCTGCTTAGTCCTGGCAACCAACCGGTCCAAGCTGCAAAGGGCAGCTGAAGCAGCAACTAACGTTTCAGGAGCGACTGACTCACTTCAGCCAGGCTGGGCCCTCTGTTAATATTCTTGGACCGCAGCCTGGGATTCCTGCAGGTTCCGACAGCAAGTTAAGCCATCCCCTTGTAGGAGGCGGCTTCCAAGGTAACCCCGAGAGGAGAGGAGGAGGGGAGAGCCCTGGCAAGGGTATTGATTCACCCAAGAAGCTCCAGGCCTGGGGGACAGGATAGCCCCCGGCCTGGTTAAACAGGGAGTGGGGAGAAGGAGGGAAACAGGACCCTATCTACAGAGTACAGGACACATTACATAATTATTCTATTTTAATCACAACCACCCTGTACGGTAGATATGACTAATCGCTGGTTAATAGATTAGGAAACTGAGGCTGGGAGAGGTTAAGGAGGCTAGCAGGTGGGTGGAGGGTGGTGAGGGATGAAGGCTGCACGGGCAAAAAGTGAGGTCAGTCCTTTCGGTCCAAGGAGGGTAACAAACAGCCGGCAGCCTGTGCTGCCCCGCCCCTCTCCCAGGCGCACCTCTCGGTGGACGGGGCCGACACAGAGCCTCCTCAGGACCCCCTGGCCTAGGACTGCATCTGACCGGGACCCGCAGGAGCAGGGTGTGGGCTCGGATGGCGGTGGCCCTGGAGGTGGGTCCCTGCCACCCCTCCCCCAGTCGGCGGGATCTCTCAACTTCACTGCCCAGGCGGGGCCTGGCGCCAGGACTCGGACCCGTACCGCGGTCCCGGGGCGCTTTGATCCCGATCCCACCCACCTCGTACGTGCCCATGGCAACTGCGCCTCCGCTGGCTGCGTTTAAAGGGGAAGTGTACCTACACAGACACACACTCGCCCAAACGCGCCGCCAGCTGCGGATTCGTCAGCCCTTCCATCAGCGCGGCCGGCCCCCGACGGGCTTTCTCGCGGGCTGAGGTCAGCGGCCCGGCCCGCCGTCCCGCACCTGGCCTCGCGCCCGGGATCCCCGCCCCGGGTCCCCGGTCCCTGCTGCGCTCCTGGGTCCCCGCTCCCTGGCGCGTCCCCGAGCCAAGGCGGCCCCTCGCGCCCGAGGCCCGCGGACCTCCCGGCCGAGCCCTATTTCGGGCGCTGGCGCCGCTGGCCGGGGCAGCCCTGCCCGGAAGGCAGGCTATTCTGGGCCGGGTGGCCAGAGCAGCTGCGGCCCCAGGGCTTCCCGGCAGGGTGCGCGCCTGGGACAGAGGGCACGCTGGGGCAGGCCTCCCCTCCTCCCCTCACCGCCCCACTTTCCTCCCAGTCCAGGCCCAGCTCCCCTCCCCTTTTTTGGCCAGACCCAGGTCCTTCCCTCTGCCGGGAACATTCTCTGGTGCCTGATCGCTGACAGTGTCCAGAGCCTGTGGCCGCGATGCTCCTGCCTCCGGTGCCCAACATGCAGGTGTGGGCGCCTGAGCCTCTCGGTCCTCTGCTCCCATCTCTCCCTCTGGGCTGGTCTTCCTAGCGCCCTGTGCTCCCCTGGGGACAGCCACTGCCCCCGCGTGTTCCATTTACCTGCCCTTCCCGACTGTCACCCCTAACCCATGCCTCTATGTGGTTCAAACCCCGAATCCCCAGTGTCCAGCACAGGATAAGGTTTAGAGAGATTCAGTGGCTTGCTTCCGTGGCGAGGTCAGCGCCCAAGCCCAGTTGGACGGCAGAACCCATCCCCTGCCCCTTGAGCCTTAGCTGTTGGGTGCCCCACCTTTAGCCCCAGGCTCTTTCCCTGGCAGTTTACACCCCTCGGCTTCTTTATTTATTTGGCTGTGCCAGGTCTTATTTTCCGCGCTGGAGATCTTTAGTTGCTGCATATGGGATCTTAGTTCCCTGACAGGGGATTGAACCCAGCCCCCTGTATTGGGAGTACACAGTCTTAGCCACTGGACCACCAGGGAAGTACCTCAGCTTCTTTCCTTTTTCTTTCAAATTATCACACTAGTTCAGTTCAGTCGCCCAGTCATGTCGGACTCTGCGACCCCATGGACTGCAGCACGCCAGGCCATCCTGTCCATCGCCAACTCCCAGAGTTTACTCACACTCATGTCCATTGAGTTGGTGATGCCATCCAACCATCTCATCCTCTGTTGTCCCCTTCTCCTCCTGCCTTCAGTCTTTTTCAATATCAGGCTCTTTTCCAATGAGTCAATTCTTTCCATCAGGTGGCCAAAGTATTGCAGTTTCAGCTTCAGCATCAGTGCTTCCAATGAATGTTCAGGACTGATTTCCTTTAGGATGGACTGGTTGAATCTCCTTGCAGTCCAAGGGACTATCAAGAGTCTTCTCCAACACTACAGTTCAAAAGCATCAATTGTTTGGTGCTCAGCATTCTTTTTTTTTTTTAGAGTGAACTGTATTTTAATTTACTGGTATTGTCAATCTATGAACAAGACAGATATTATTTTGGTTTTTTTTTCCATGAAGGGAGATGGTTTCCAATCTGCTACAATGTGTGCCCACAGCTTCATTTTGAACGTGCAGCATTCAGGCTGTACTCAGGGTAGATTATTCCTTTTTCACTTCCACAATTTTTATGCTGCTGCCGGAAGTCTTCATGGTGTTTTCTTTGAATTCGGTCTTCAGTGCATCTCTGACTGCTTTTGCACAGATCTGGGAGTATCAGATGTAGCTGAGTCCAGCCTGTCGCCAGTACGCCACCATGATGTCTGCTCAGCCTTCTTTTTAGTCCAACTCTCACATCCATACGTGACTACTGGAAAAACCATAGCTTTGACTAGACGGACCTTTGTTGGTATCACACTAGTACTTGTGAGTAAAACATGTGTACCTACTGTATACTTAAACTCAGTTAAAATAAATTGAAATCAATGATATGTGGATAAAAACTTAGTGAGTAGAACACATGTATCTGATGTATTCTGGAGGAGGAAATGGCAGCCCATTCCAGTATTCTTGCCTGGAGAATCCCACGGACAGAGGAACCAGGTGGGCTACAGTCCATGCAGTCGCAAAGAATTGGACATGACTAAGTGACAGAGCATGCACCTGACGTATACTTAAACTTAGTTAAAATAAATGAACAACCAGTTATATATGAACAAAAAAATAAAATTTAGTGAGTAAATTACATGTACCTGATGTATAGTTGAACTCTGTTAAATAAAAAATCAATTATATGTGAATTAAAAGGAAAATTTATCCCCATGTCCAACTTATCTGGCCTCACTCCCCAGAAAGAGAAATATGATCTACAGTCTACTGCCGATGCTTTATGGGTATAGATTTGTTTACATCTTGAGTTGGTCAGAGTTAACACCGCAGGATATGGTAAAAGGTCAGCCAAAAAGCCACCAGACCTGCGATGGAAATCAGGTGAGAGAGAAAGTGTGGTTCAAATATGGGCCCAGGAAATGTTAGGAAACCACTTTCTCCCCAGGGCCCTTTGCTTCCAGCTTGCAGGGCAAGCTGAAACAGGTGAGGGGAAACCCAGCGAGATGGGCACCCTGGCTCATGAATAAGTAACAGCCACCCAAGGGTTTGACTCAATAGATGGTTGACTTCCTGACAGAGAGGCTAACGTCCTCACACTCACACGTGGAAGTCAACCAACCGGTAATCAATTGACGATTCATTAATTACAAGTGGAAGTTACTGGGACTCCAGGACTCAGGCAAAACTTGCCCAGGGAAGGCTGCCCTTTCCAGAGGTGCGTCTGTGTCAGAGGCCAGAGGTGCAGCTGAAATACACCAAAGTGGGGTCCTAGTTTCCTGAAAGAACAGCATCTTGGGGGCTTACCGTGGGGGCAGGCAGTGGCCTCAGGGCCAAAATGTATGGGAACTTGGCTGGCGCATGAGGTCAGGTCCCGATCCTGCCAGGCACTCACTGCCAATGAGGGTGGAGACACCCTTCAGAGAGCTCTGGGTTCCCCACCTGACACATGGCAGGGGTTTGGAGTTGGGGGAGGAAGAAGCAGGGTACTCCTTTCCCCCACATTTGGGGCACCACCACTAGGTGCCCAAATCTAGTCCTCAATTCTGGGGCCCAAAAGAGGCTTGCAAGTCTAGTTTCTTTTCGATCTTGGGTAACTGGGGAAAAGTGGAAGGTCCTGTTTCTGAGAGGGAAGGGGGCCCCCAGGGGATGGGGGGGAGGGGGAGGAAGGACTGGGAAGTCTCAGGTTCTCACTTCTGCTTTGCGGGTTATGGGCACTGAGCTGCCCACAGCCATCTCCTCCCAGAACTTCCTCCGAAGAGCCCGCTGGCCATTTGCATATATCTGGTTGAAATTCCCGATCAGAGCGTCACTCTCTCCTCCCCTCGGCCCCCAGAGGTTGGCTGGAACTTCACTGGGGAACCAAAGAGTGGGGACAAGTGGCTGTGGGACCGCGCTGAGGGCCCCAAAGCTTCCCCAGCTGATTCACCCTTATTCTGTAGGTGGGCCATTTTCCCTAGAATGTTGCAACAGGGGTATTAGGGTTTTTCCAGAACTTTCCGCCCTCGATGACCCAACTCTGAACCCTTCAAGTGGAACTCAAGATGACTCCCACTGGCAAGGGCTGGGCACTTGCCCTCTGACCTTGGTGTCCCCTCCATTTCAATGCTTTCTCACGGGGCAGAGCTCAGTCTCCTGAGAACAGGCTCATTGTACATCCAGCTGTGCACAAAGTAGGCTCTTGGCCTGTATTTTGCTTTCTTAATACATATTTGTTTAGTGGATGGGATGACTGGAAATTGCCTCCCCCTGATGAAGAAATAGGAAGGCAACACCACTTCAGAATTCTTTCAAAAACAGAAAAATCTATCCCTCTTTTACCTGCTTCATCTCTGTGCTTCTTAGGTTGTAAGCCCTCCGATTCCAAAGCTAAGTTCTTAGTCATTAGAGGCAAAGCTCTTTGGGGGCAAGACCAAGTCTCATCTTCATCTGTCTTGTCTTTCCCCACACCCTGGTTCATAGTTACAGAGTCGATGCCCAGTAGATTTTGTTTGATTGTGCTGCGTTTTCTTAGCCATTGTTTAGAAAATCAACCCCTTACAGGGCCAGGAATAACATCAATAGTTAATCTTGGCCCTTCTCCGGTGGTCCAGTGGTTAAGAATCCACCCGTTAATGCAGAGGATACCGGTTCGATCCCCGGCCCAGGAAGATCCCACATGCTGTGGAGCAACAAAGTTCACACACCACAGCTACTGGAGCCCTCACGCCTAGAGCCCATGCTCAGCAACAAGAGAAGCCACCACAGTGAAAAGCTTGCATATCACAATTAGAGAGAAGCCCATGCAAAGCAACAAAGACCCAGCACAGCCACAAATAAAGTTTTTTTAAAAATAGTTAATCCTTGGCTGAGCTGACGATCACAGTGGCGGTGGGAATGATGTTCTTTATCCCAGTGAAGAGTCTGATGTGCTTGAGATCCAGGCTAGGAATTTCACTGTGGGATCTCTTTAGGGTGATTTCCTATGAGTTAATGATAGCTGAGGAAAGAGACGCTGGGGATTGTCAGATGGGTTCTCTACACTTTAGGGGATGTTTTTCCAAAAACTTCAGGGAAACTCTGGCCCAAAAACGTTAAAGGTCCCAGTGAAAATGGGTCAAGGAAAATAATGAACTAGGGGAAAAAAATCCACATATCAGACAATCTAATCACAAAAGAGCTCTAGGTGAAACAGTGTTGGTGGGTGGGGCTACTAAATAAAGCACTTCTAGTAAATTCCCTGGCAGGTCAGTGGTTAGGACTCGCTTTCACTGCTGGGGCCTGGGGTTCTATCCCCAGTCCCCTGTTGGGGAATTAGACATGTGGTGTGGTCCCCCCCTCAAAAAAAGCACTTCTAGGAAGCTGAGGTCATATTTCAAAAAGATGAGGAGAGAAGAGAGAAGGGAAACAAGACAGACGGGAGAGAGGAACCTTAGGGGGAAAGACTGAATTGCGTCAAATGAAGGCAGAAGAGAGAGAAACCGCCTTGGCTGAGCACCTACTGTGTACTGCTCTGCCCCCAAATTCTGTCAATCTCACCCAAGCCCTGAAGAGCAGTGCCTTTCACATCTTCCTCACAAGAGAGGCACTCAAGGCAGCCGCACCCTCACCCATTCCCCAGATGGTCTCCCAGGGCCACGCAGACTTGCTCTAAGTTTACCTGCTCCTCCATCAGATTCAGAAAGAAAGGAGGGCAGAGTGAGGCTAAGAGGGAACCGCAGTCCCAGATAGGAAAAGAGATCCTGAGGGTGGGCGGGGAGGCTCTGAATCAACTGGTGTCAGCCCAGGGCAAGGCCATTGTCTGGGGCCAGGGGGGGTGGGGGAGCTAGCACCCCTGGCTGGGCAGCAATGCACTTTCCATCACCCCTGAGTTCCAGAGGGAAACCAGAAGATGGGCAAACCCCGCTGGGGCAGAAACCAGACTTGGGGAACTGGAAACCAGTGGGTATGATGTTAATCACCAGCAAAACTCTGGAATGAATCATTAAATAAATTCATTTATTCAGCCCTTAGTCAACAAATATTTATGGAGTGTCTCTAAGTATAAGCTACTGTGTCAGGCATTAAATTGGAGTGGACTAAAGGATTTGGCGGCTACAAGCAGGGAGATGATATTGTATAATTATGATAATGGAAACAGGCTCACATGAGGACAGATAAACACTAGGGGATACCAGACACGTAGTTAATAGGTCTGTGTAGCAATGTGCATAAAGGAAAATGACCAGAACCTAATAATGTAGACTCGGTTGAATACATGTCCTTATAGAATGGAAAGTCACTTAGTCATGTCCAACAATTTGTGACTCCATGGTCTATACAGTCCACTGAATTCTCCAGGCCAGGATACTGGAGTGGGTAGCCTTTCCCTTCTCCAGGGGATCTTCTCAACCCAGGGATTGAACCCAGGTCTCTGCCATTGCAGGTGGATTCTTTACCAGCCGAGCCACAAGGGAAGGCCAAGAATACTGGAGTGGGTAGCCTATCCCTTCTCCAGTGGATCTTCCTGACCCAGGAATCAAACCGGGATCTCCTGCATTACAGGCGGATTCTTTACCAATTGAGCTGTCAGCCAATCAAGACAGTTCATAATGGAATACTACATAGCCAATCAAAACAGTCTATAATGGAATACTGTATAGCCAATCAAAACAGTTTAGCTGTACACTTATTCATATGTGAAGATAGTCACAAAATATTAGTAATTTAAAGAAGCAGATAATAAAAGAGTATTTAGGTATGATAGAATTTTATGAATTTTTGATGTATGTACTTTTAGACGTTTTTAGAAACTTGTAGAAATATATACCAAAATGTTTGAAGGGCTTGTCTTGGCCTAGGGGGATTTAGAATGTTTTACAATTCTTGTCTTCTAACTGTATTTTGGAATCTTAATACAATGAGTATTGACTATCCTTTTTTCAAGGATAAAAAAATGTTAAACCTAACTATTAACAACTCAGGCCAAATAAGTCCTTGCTTCTTGGACAAGACTGTCAGATCACAGAAATACTATAGACAGGGAATTCCTTGTTCCCTGGAAGTTCAGTGGTTAGACTCCCCACTTCACTGCAGGGGGCCCAGGTTCTATCCCTGGTTGGGGAAATAAGATCCTGCAAGCCATGCAGTGTGGACAGGAAAAAAAAAAAGTTGCTATAGATGTAGAATACCTTGATTCCATGAGAACATCTGGTGGCACAGTGGATAGGAATCCGCCTGCCAGTGCAGGGGACATGAGTTCAATCCCTGGTCCGGGAAGATTCCACATGCCGCAGAGCAACTAAGCCTTCGTGCCACAACTACTCCGAGCTCTAGCGCCTGCAAGCTGCAACTAGTGAAGTCCAAGAGCCTAGAGCCTGTGCTCTGCAGTAAGAAGCCACCTTAATGAGAAGCCTGCACACCACAACGAAGAGTAACCCCCACTCGTCATAACTAGAGAAAGCCCATACAGAGCCATACACAGCAACGAACACCCAGTGCAGCCAAAAAATAAATTAATTAATTTAATTAAACTTAAAAAAAAGAAAAGGTAGGCTTGAAAATAGTATGTTAGGTTGTAGCAGGTAGAAATAGTTACTAAAAACAAAACAAAAAGTACCGGACTTCCCTGTTGATCCAGTGGTTAAAACTCTGTGCTTTCACAGAGGGAGTGCAAATTTGATCTCTGGTCAGGGAAGTTTCACATGCTGCAGGGAGACACAGCTAAAAAAGAAAAAAAAAAAAAAGCAATTGCATGGGACTTACCTGGCAGTCTGGTGGTTAAGACTCCTTGCTCCCAATGCAGGGGACATGGGTTTGATCCCTGGTCAGGGAACTAAGATCGTGCAAGCTGCTTGGCTAAAAAACAAAACCGAAAAAAGCAATCAATTAGTAAACAATGCTCAATCTGAAGGTAAGTCTTCAGAGATATGCCACAAATCTCTGGCCTTCTTGTGGAACATTTTCATCCGTGACTGGAATGAAGACCATGAAGGCAAATCACCAGATTTTCAAATAAAACAAAATTCAGGGGGATAATCCCATTCACCTGGACTCAGACATGATGATAGGCCAGAACAGCAAGCTGAAAGAGACAGATGAAGTTGAAAAGGACTGAATAAATAGTCCTGAATCAGATGCTCCAGGGGCCCTAGAACTGAGAGGCCTTGGTTGGGGGAGAGAGACACAGAAGAATGAAAACTCACAATCTGTGAGGGGGAGGACAATGAGCTTCACCAGCTAGTTGATGATCCTGGGGAGATGGCTTCCCCCAGATCAGAGGACACGGGAAGTTTCCATGAGGCTGATTTCAACACAGTACAACAAAAGAGGAAACAGTGCTCCTCTGAGTGCCAGGTACCCACCCCATCATCCCCAAAGGAACTGGGGGACTGTGGGGAGTGGGGATGGGGCAGGACAGGACTGCTCCAGCAGAGGCTGGCTCACCCCTAGGAGGCTGGACCAGAGGATCCCCATCTCCTTTTTCCAACTGGCTGGGAGCACCTCGCCCTCAGGTTTGCACCAAAGAAGTGGGAAGTGACCTCACAAAGCCCAGACAGGGCCCTTGAGTAGGGCTGTCCCTGGGGAAGCCAGCAGTCTGCTGACAGTGCAGAGAAGGAGGTGGAGCAAGGGAAGGAGGGAAAACAGAAGGGGAAAAAAAACCCAACAAATGAAGAAAAAACTGAAGAAACAGCAAAACAAACAAAAAATAGGGGAAAGAAAAAAGGGAAGGCAGGAAAGAAGAAGCAGAGTGGGAAATCAAAAGGCAGAAAGAGGATGGACTTCCCTGGTGGTCCGGTGGCTGACTCCACACTCCCAATGTCGGGAGCCAGGGTTCGATCCGTGGTCAGGGAACTGAATCCCACACACCTCAACTAAGAGTTCATATGCCACAACTAAGATCCTTGCAACGAAGATCCAGTGCAGCCAAATGCATTTATTTATTTTTTAAATAAGAGAGAGAGAGGAACAAAGGGAAACACACAGGAGAGGGACCATCAGGAACAGATAAGGAAGCTTCAGAGGAGGCTGCAGAGAGACTGGCCTGGAGGTGGGTGCCGGCACCAGGCAGCCAGGGAAGGGATCTCTCATCCACCAAGGAGGTGAAAGGAACAGGCGTGGGCTGGGGGTGGGGGAGTTTGAGACGGAGGACTGGTCCTGGGTCAGAGTCACCCTCAATCAGACACTTATCCACCTGAAGCCATGCCTGAGCACCCATGTGTCAGGGTGTGCAGGGTGCAAGGAGGTTTCAGAAAATGAGGACACCCTCCTCCAGGCCACCCCTCCTGATTCATCTTGAAGCTGGTAGACGAATGTGGACACATGAAAGACCACCAACAGTCAAGCAGAACTCACAGCTCATCTCAAGGAGTGATAAAGACATGGTGGACTCTCGAGGCAGGAAGACCCCAGTTCAGATCCAGACCTGGTGCTGTGTGGCCTCTGGCAGTACCTTAACATTTCTGAGCCTCGGTTTTCCTCTGTGATATGAAGATACACGAGACAGTGGGTGTGCAAGCGCTGGGTCACTTTCACCCCCATAAATGTGATCACACCTTAACTCTGAAATGAGTAATCCCAGCCCTAAGTGAGAAGAAAAGCTGGAGAGGTCAGGGAGTCTCCAAGGGAAGACACAGCCTGGGCCCTGAAGCAATCTTCCTTCACTAACTATTTTGGTTTTTGAACCCACCAATCAGAGAGTAGACAGGCTCCCAGCACAAATCTTGGAGGCAAGTGGAAAATGCCAGGGGGCTTGAGCCTTCCCAGGCTGGAAGGGCTGGACTCTAGGGACCTAGACAGCTGGGCGGCTGCATGACTCCTGGGTGCTAACGAGGCCTTTGGCCAAGGGACCTGGTTGTGGGTAGCCTGTAAGGTTGGACACTTGGGCAGCAGCCGCCGGCTTTGCAGACAGTGGGGAGTCCATAAGGAGTGTCCCACAGGCCCACAGATGGCCACACAATGCCACAGCTGTGGGCAGAGCTAGCAGAGGGCTCATTCAGCCAGTCCCAGGAGGGTCCGGCTGGGGGAGTGCTCCAGGTCCAGCCTCCAGAGTGGCACTCCCTGGGCGCGCCACCGTGGGGTGCAGACCCCCCTCATTGGGGGCCGTCTCTGGCTGGGAGCCTCGGCTGCTATCCCAGCCTCCAGGAGGGATGGGGCAGAGCCACCCATGAGTCACTGTGCCCACTTCCTGCCACATGGAAGCCGTGGCTGAGTCACCGGCCCCCCAAAGGGAAAGACTGGCCACAAGGCTGGAAAGCTGGAACCCGATGGTGGCAGGAGTGTGTGTGGGGTGCTGGCACTGCGAAGCCACTGCTGCCCTGTCCCACGGCCAAGGTGCCTCCGGCCCAGCCTGAGGTCCTCCAAGCAGGACCGGGCCGCCCCCAGCTATTTCTCCCTTCTCCCCCAAACCCCCATAGTAACAGTTATAAAATGCCCTTCAGAACAAAACAGAAAAGCCCAACATTTTATTTTGAAATAACTCAGGCTTACAGAAAAGTTTCAAAAATACTACAAAAAACTCCCATATACCTTTCACCCAAATGCCCCAGATGTTCGTATTATGCCACATTTGTGTTACCATGTTCTTTCTCCCTCTCGCCTCATTTCCCCTGTCGGCTATTTGAGAGTAAGTTGCAAACATGATGCCTCTTTCCCCTGAAACACTTGGGTGGCTTGCGTTGCCCTAAAATGAAAAGTGCCTCACCACAAGGTATGCAGAACTTCCCTTCCCCGGGGATTGAACCCATGCTCCCTGCATTGGCAATATGGAGCCTTAACCACCGGACCACCAAGGAAGTCCAACAAGGGCATAACTTACAGAGGGAACATCAGCATCAGGAAAGGAACTTCACATTGGATGCTTTTTATGCACCTTCTCAGATGCTTCTGGCCTGTAGTGCTAGCCATGGGTGTGGGGTGGGGTCCCCACCTAACCGCACCTGGCCCAGGCCTAGCACCCCAAGCTCTTCCCTCTCGCCCCACCTGGAGTCCTGAAGAACCACTAGGCACCCATGATGTTTGGGACATCAGTTTTCTGGAGGGTGAATCTGAGGGTCAGTTCTCCCTTCCTCTCGGCATCTGTGCTTTAGCTCATTTTATTCAGTCTCTTGGAAGACATCACAGGCGACAGCAATCAGTCACTTTATGTGCTCAGGGGCAGGCTGTCACAGAGGACCTGCACCTAAAACAAAGCCCCGTGTTTGGGGGTTAGTGCTCTGCAGTCCCCTTGAAATTCTTCACAATGTTACCTTTCAATCCGTGTTTTCTATGTGAAACCTAATGGGATGATGGAGCTTGCACTAGGGGCTGGAGCCTCAGCTCCAATGGGGTCCTGCCTCCCAACTTCCATGGACGCATTCTTGGTCACAGCTCTCCCACCCCCAACCACTGACCCCTGCTACCACCACCCCAGCCCTGCTGCTCCCACCATGCTCCTGCTTCTGCTCACACCGCATCTAGCCCCCAAATCCCTAAGTATCCAGTCTCCTGGGCACAGGCCACCATGGGAGAGGGGAGCAGAGCTTCCTGCTCTCCCGATAATCACAGCAGAAATGTCCTCTTCATTTCTACAGCCACTCCCCAAGCTAAGCCCCCAGCGCTTTGTCAGCATCCCCTCCAGCAGGTACTGTTCTGCTACCCATTTTACAGATGAGATAACAGAGTCTCAGAGAGGTTAACTCTCCAGAGGTCCACCAGCCATGAATGGAGCTAGATTCAAACACAGCTCTTCCTGCTCTGAAGTGCGAGCTGTCACTCAGCCATTGATTTGGTTCTTTATGAGGTCTCTCCTCTGATCATCTAGAAGCAGTGTGGGTGTGGGTGTCCCTGTGCTCAGTCGTGTCTGACTCCTCGCAACCCTAAGGAATGTAGCCTGCCAAGCTCCTCTGTCCATGGAATTTTTCAGGCAAGAATACTAGAATGGGTTGCCATTCCCTTTTCCGGGGATCTTCCTGACCCAGGAGTTGAGCCCGCGTCACTTGTGCCTCCTGCATTGGCAGGCGGATTCTTTACCGTTGCGCCACCTGGGAAGAAGCAGTGTAATTGATCTCATTCTGTGGACCACTTAAGAAAAAGCTTGGGACCTGGAGCTGGGAGTGAGGTTGGTGAGACCCATGGGAGTGACGCTGGTGCTTTAGGCCACGTGGGCCCAGGACAGGCTCTCCGAGGTGGCCGAGCTGGGGCTGAGTCTGGGCCAGTCCTGTGTTCTTGCCTGCGGCCCAGTTCGAATTTCCACCAGCTGGGGAAAACGGGTCTGAGTCATCAGAGTCCCTGTACCTGACTCCTCACCCACATAGCTTGCATTCTGGCCCCTGGATCTCAGCAAAACCTAATTAACTTCTTAGCTCTCCCCACCTTCTGCCCTGAAAGAAATGAAAATCTCAAGCTGGGGAGGAGGTCACTTGATCCAAGCTCTTTAGTTTGCAAAAGAAGGACCTGGGTTTCAGACAGAGGTCCTGATGGACTGAAAGAAGCCTGGGCTTGCACCGTGTGTGGAATTCCATCCCTGCGCCAATCAACCTCTCGGAGTCTCAACATTCTCCTGGCTGGGGCTGATGATAGTGGTAACTTCCAGGAAGAATCCCCAGGACCGTGAAATACAAGGGCCTTCTGGAGAGAGCTCTAAGGACTGCACCTGACACTTCATGACCCCTGGGCAGATCTGTTAGGGAGGCACTATTAGCTTCCCCACTTTACAGAGGAGGAAACAGAGGCTCAGAGAGGCTAAGTAACCTCTCTAAGGCAGCCCAGCTAGCAAGGCAGAGCCAAGGTCTACCAGACAACTGTGCAGAGCAGCCACCCTTCCCATCAGACACTGGCCCCAGAGGAGCAGCAGGCACTGGCCACCCACCTAGGGCTCCTAGAGTCCACGGCTACAGCCATCCCACACCAGAGGCCAGCCCCGGAGGAGCAAGGAAACCGACCCCCTCCAGATAAACAAAGCACTTCCTCCCCAAAGCCCGGGCCCAGAAGAAGGAGGAGGTGCCCCGAACAACTGTTTATAGAGACAGATGTTTGGGACGGAAAAAGAGAGACAGCCCTCCTCCATCCCCATGGAGACAGAGGAAGTTTGCAACTTGGGCAGAGGCAACTGGAATTGAAAACGGAGAAGGAGAGAGAAGGGAGGGAACCAGATCTGACCCGCTGGAAACAGTCTGACATTTTCAGATGCTGGTGCCTAACAAAGAGGTGTTGCTGTGGCAACCAGGCCTGCGGGCTCTGGGCTGCCAATCTCGGCTGGACCCAGGAGCCAGAGCCAGAAGATAAATCGGCACACATGGGATAAATACCGCCGAAGAGCAAATAAATAAGCACATACACACCTAGGGGCCTCTGAGCCCCGGGGCCTCCTGGAGACCACGGCGAAGTGGGGAGGCTGCTCCCGGCCTCTCCTTCCATCCTCCCCCTCTCCTTTCATCCTTCTTTATTTTCTTCCGTTTCCTCCTCTCTCTTCCACTCCCTCCCTCCCTCCTTCCCTCTCTTCCCCCACCTCCTTGCTTCGTTTCTCCCTAAGCATTCAACCCTTGCTCCTGCTCTGGCCGAGGAATCTCATGCTCATCTTCCTGGTGGCAGCCGGCAGATGACCCTCGGCTCCATTCACAGCAGAAGGCTGCTTTTGAGGTAGAATGAGGCCCCCGGCGGGGGACAGGGGCCCAGCACGGCCATGTTCTGTCTCTGGCTGGAGAGCCTGGGCATTTCAGGCTGTAGTTATGGGGAAGAAGACGGGGAGAGCTGGAAGAGAGCTTTGGGCTCCTACTAAGGAATCTAGCTCCTCAGAGTTCCTCTGCCCGGCTCATCAGCCCCTCGTCTGCACTTACTTCCCCTCCCCAGCAGAGCCATCCATCTCCCTGGGGTTGACATTGCTTCCTCAAGCCCCTGGATAGAAACACACACGTCTGATGGTGACGTTGTCATCTCACTAACCCCCAGAGCCATGATGTGAACTGTGGGATCCACACAGTGGCTACCCACAGTCTGACCTGTCCCGAGACCCTGCTGCCTCGCCACACCCCTGTCACCAGAATCCCAGCCTTCTCCTCCTCCAGCCCCGCTGGAGGAACCCATCTCTTTCCTCCTTGTCTCTTGCCAGGAGAGAAGGGGGGATGGGGGAACTTCCGATGAACTCTGGCCGAAGTGATGGGAATCCCTGAAGCCAGGATGTTCTGTGGGAAAGAGCTAGAAAGGCGAGCTGAGCTGCAGTGGTCCTGGGGTCAGGACCTGCAAGTCCAGAGGAGGGGCCCATACCTTCCTGCCTCCAAACTCACAAACCTCCTGAGATGCCCATGATGGGAAGGGAGGCCACAGCTGGATCACATGTTTATCCAGCCTGGCCTGCCCAGGAGCGCGCCCCAATTCCCAGGCTGACAACGGGACTGGAAAGGTGTCAGGGTAATCGTCCTCCTCTGACATATGGGGAGGCTAACACTTGGCAAGAAGGATTGGAATGGAGGCTGAATAAAGGTCATGGCCAGCAGGGACGTGTCCACGGCTGGGGGGCAGGGAG
This sequence comes from Antilocapra americana, assembly GCA_007570785.1. Lineage (NCBI taxonomy): Eukaryota > Metazoa > Chordata > Mammalia > Artiodactyla > Antilocapridae > Antilocapra > Antilocapra americana. The sequence goes on along the minus strand of ML664177.1, from coordinate 2,793,178 downwards.
GACAGCTGTTACAGGCTGTGTTCTGGGAGGTTCAGATGGGAGGCTGAGGGGGGTGATGAGGGACTGTGGAATCAGGGATCCAGCTCCCTGGGTCTATCGCTGAGAAGGAAGCCCAGAATTGAGTCACAAGGAATGCTACCATAAGGGCAAGGGCTGATGGGAACCTCCATCAGTGCCAAGCAAGCTTGATATCAAGGATGAAAGGCAGCCTGGGCTCCCCAGCTGACGGCTGGAGCAACCAGGCCACACCTTCTGGAGGCCAAGCTTCAGGACAGAGACCCAGGACCAGGTCAGTGCTGCCCAGCCACGCAGGAAACAGCACGTAGGCTCAGTTCCTCCTCCTGTCCCAGCTCGCTGGGTGACCCCGGGCAGGTTACTTAACCTTTTTGGGCTTCAGTTACCTTGTCTATAAAATGAAGATAAGAGCTATGCTGTTCTCACATGTTGTGAAGATCAAAAGAGACAACCCAGGGACTTCCCTGCTAGTCCAGTGGCTAAGAGTCACTGCTCCCAGCGCAGGGGGACTGGGCTCAACTCCTGGTCAGGGAACTAAGACTGATGCCTCAGCTAAGACTGATGCAGCCAAATAAATTTTTTTTTTTTTTTAAAGAGGGAGACATCACCTGAAACTACCACAACATCATCAATAGGCTATACCCCAATACAAAATAAAAAGTTAAAAGTTTGGGGAGGAAAGAAAGAGAGAGAGAGGGAGAGAAAGACAACGTGTAGGAAGCACACTTCATTGGCAAACACTTATTGAACACCTACCGTGTGCCAGGCCTGGTGCTAGGCTATCAGGCATCAAGCAGTGCAAGGCATTGGGTGTGTCCCACAGGCTGGGCCCACCTGGTCAGGGAAGGGATGTGTTGGCTGTGGCCCAAGAGGGGGGCAGCCAAGAACAGGGGGGCAGCAAACCGTAGCCCACGGGCCAAATTCAACCTGCCCCCGGTTTTGGCTCAGCCCACTAACAAAGAAAATGGTTTCTACATTTTTAAACCGTCAAAAAACAAACCAAAAGAATACCATTTCAGAACATGTGAAAAGCATATGATTCAGATTTCAATGTCCATCAACAATGTTTTATTAGAACACAGCCACACGCATTGGTTTGTTAATTCTCTACGGGCACTTTGAGGTGACAGCGGCAGAGAATCAAACAGGGAGCCCCGGCCTTTTTCAGAAAAAAGTTTGCTGACCCCCGACCTTGAGAAAACATGTTTGCAGGCCAGGAGGTGAGTGAGAGTAAAACCTTCTGGACCCTGGGAGAAGCCCACTGCGGATGGGGTGGAGCTTGGTGAGGCCGCAGGCTGGCAGTGGTGGAGGAGGAGAGAGGCTGCAGAGATGAACTGCCCACCACATCCCAACAAAGCTTGTAGGTCCCCACCCAGGAGAGGACAAGAGCTGGCGATGACTGGGCTCTGCTCAGCTGCCTCCAGCTGAGCCCCACCCTGCCAAAGCCTGCTGGGGAGAGGAGGGGGAGGTAGGAGGGGGACAGAGTCCCCCATTCCTACTACTAGGAAGCAAGGAGCTGGCCTTGGGAGGGCTTGGAGATCAGAACACTCTCTCCTCCCTTCTGTGGAGCTTGACTATGCCTTCCTCTCTCAGGAGGCCAAAACTGGGCTTGGGGCTCAGGGAAGGGGGATAGGGAGGGTACTAAGCTGCTGTCCTGATTCCAGGGGGGCCCCAGTGAGGCCCACGGAGCTGTGCCCTCCACCTCTCTCCACTCCTGCTCAGTCACAGAGCAGAGGAAAGACTGTCCTGGGGCCTGGGGTGGGCCCACATCTGGCCAGGGGGTGCCGAGGTCACATGGCCTTCAAATGTGGGCAGAAGGGAATCAATGTTCAAGAGGCTCCCGAGGAAGCTGGGACCATGGGGGACCCGGGGCATCTGTGGAACAAACCATCTAGCCATGGGGAGAGTGGTACCCTCTCCCATCCCTATGCAACTGGGGGAGCTGCAAGACTGGGCTTGGGCGGGAAAAGTGGTACAGGTCCATGAGCCTGGGGGTTGGCGGGCGTTGTTTCTCCCTTGCATGGCAGTGGGAGGGCAGGGGCCAGCCCTTCACTGGAGTATGCAGGAGAGATGGAGTTCAGGGCTCTCTCCTCACCCCACCTGCCTGTGGCCTGTTAGTCCCTCAGTAGTGTCCAACTCTTTGCGACCCCACGGACTGTAGCCCACCAGGCTCCTCTGTCCGTGGGATCTTCTAGGCAAGAGTACTGACGTGGGTTGTCATTTCCCTCTCCTCCCTCACCCTACACAGACCTGCAAACAAGCCCTCTTCAAGAAGCTGCCTTTGTGCATTTGTCTCCAAGCTCCCCTCCAGAGGCAGGGCCCCTGGGCGGCTGCCTAAGGATGAGCCCCTCCAGGGCCACCCCTGGGAGTATTTGAGACCAGTTCGAGTGATTCTAGAAATCCCTGATCCTCAGTCATTTCTGGATTTCCCAGAGTCGAGGGCGGTCTCAGAGGCAGGGGTGGAGATGAGAGAAAGAAGTGAAGTGAGGAGGGGTCTGCACCCTCACCCTCTGGGCCCTTTAACGTGGCTGTATTCTCTGTTCCAGGGGTCAGACATGGAAGGTGCCTGCTTGGCTGGTCCAGGTAGGAGGCGGTGGTAAATCAGGTACAGGCTGCAGGCGAGGGGGCTGGGCGGGGGTGAGTCGTTGGAGATGCAGGTCCATTCCTGCGACAGGGCTGCGGGAGAACCCATTCCTCCAGTTGGACCAGGGGAGAGCTGGCTAGAGGCGGGGATTCCTGCTGCCGCCTGGCCTGACTTCAGAGGCCCCCGCCTCCTTCAGCCTTGGCACAGCTGCAAGAAGTGGGAGCCTGCGACCTCAGCCCTCCTAGCTCCTCCACACCCCCTGCCCTGCCCCCTGGGCTGCAGCCACCCTCCCTCCCAGGTTCCAAGAGGCCTCCATCCCCAGGGCGGTGGCTCCAGGCCTGGGCTCCAGCCCTCTCCCCTGGGCCCACACCCAGTGGGTTCCATCAGGCAGGGGAGCCCCACCTCCCGCCATTCTTGGCCGGGGAACCCGGAACCCTCAAGCCCCTGAATGTTGCCTCACTCTTCGCAGCATCTCCCAGCCAAGGTCCCCACCCATGGCCTTTCCCACTCTTCCCTCCCTCTCTCTGAACTTCCTAGAGCCCCTCCCCTGCCTGCCTGCAAGTCACCTGACTGGGCCGCTGGAGTCCTCACCCAGTTCTCTGGGCTCTGGAAATGTCTGCCCCCGCCAGAGACTGAGAGTCACTTGACAGCTCAAGAGTCATCCGAGCACTACCAGGCCCCATCCAGTCCCAGCCCCACACTCCAAGAACACACCCACACCCAAACAGGTGCACACACATTGTGTAGGGAATGCACACGTGTGTGCACAGGAATGCACACGTGTCCACCTGTGCACATGCAGTGCACAGCCATGAGGACCACAGGCATGCATATATGTTGCACACGTTCATGGATATGCCTGCACATGTGCACGCGTGCACACACACGCACTCTCGCACCATCTTATTGGTATCATCCACGCTCCTTCCTCCCACACTCCTGCAGTGTTCCTTCTTGCATGTCAAATCCCCTCCAGGGGCCTGCACTTGTGACTTGGGGTCAACATTAGCTCCCCCAAGGCTCCTCCCAGAGTGTACCCACCTCGCCCCTCAGGACAGTTGCACTCTCCTGCTCCAGGGAACTGGTATCTTAAGCTACGATTCATTTTTTACAGCTGAGATTGGAAGGGAAAAAAAAAATTCTATCTGCTAACACTGTCCAATATTGGTGAATGATTGTGAGGAGGGAGAGATCGCCGCCCACAAGGCTGTTTCATCGGGAAAGGGACTTTCCTTGGAAGGAACCAAGGCATCTTGTATCAGATTTGGGAAGGGAGACTGAATAGCTCTTTACTGTAATTCGAACAACTAAATTATTCATAGAGAGCAGCAGACAGAGACTGGACAGTGACCAGAGAACCAGGAGACCCCAGCCCAGCCCGGTGACCCGGGCCTGGGGCTGCCTCCCTGCTCCTGAGGGGCTAGTTAGTTAGAGGGATCTGGGAAGACTTGGCACCGGGGTCCCACTGGGAGGAGGGGGTGCGGCTGGGAGGAGACTGAACAGGGCCCTGGCCGTGTGGGGAGCCACAGACCCCCTAGCCCTTCAGGGACTTGCCTTAATGGAGGGATCTTACCTGCTCTGGCCAGCAGATCCCAGGCTGCAGCAGGCTGGCACTGTCCTGAGAGGCCTGCAGCCTGGAACATTCCCTGCTGTCCCCAGGGGCTGAGGTTGGAGGGGGCCTGCCAGAATCCTGCCCAGAGACAAGGCCTGGCCTCCTCCTTCCATAGGAGCCTCAGGATGGGGAGACACGGAATAGGTGGCCATCAGCCCCTCCCTCAGATTCTAAACACAGCCCGGCTTCCCAGCACCCCTGACCTGGGCAGCACCTGGAGGAACAGTGGGTGAGGACTGCCTCCCCTGGCTCTTCTGCCCGCTTGGTCGGCCCTCCCTAGGCACCCCCTCGGCCCTCTGCCCTGGGCTCTGATGTCCCTGGGCTCTGACTGGGAGGTAGGCAGGGACAGAGAGCTCAGAATCAAGTCCTCAGGCAATCTGCTGGGGGCCCAGCTCTGGGTGACCCAGCGGAGGGAGTGACGGGAGGGGTCGGGGGAGGTGGGAGGATGGGGAGACTAGGAACATCCTCCAAGGTCTTCTAGCAGGAGTCTCCTTTCCCCACAAAGCTCAGGGGCCGGGGAGGCTTTCTCTCTTTCTTCCCTCCAGCCCGCAGCACCCGCACCTGGCAGGTGCGCCGTAAATACGCGCGCAAAGGATGCAAACCCTCGGCCCTGGCCCTGGAGGGAGGGCCGGTGCTCAATGAGTAAGTGCGCATGCGTGAGGCCACAGCCTCGGCTGAGAGAGGCCGGGCCATGGAGCAGGAGGGGAGAGTCAGGGGAGGAAAGGAAGAGCGAAGGAGAATGACAAAGGGGAGCCTCGCGGGGGCAGAGAACGTGGGGAGGTGAAAAGTCAGGGTCCCCGGAGCGGGGACAGGGAGGGGCCGGAGGGGGGCAGGGGAAGAGGGTCCAGCTTTTTGGAAAGTGGAGCCCTGGGGCCAGCACGTGCTGACTCACCCGCCTGCCTTCAATTTTCCCTGTTTCCTGGGGATTCTCATTTTATTTTCGGGAAAGCTGCCTGCTCCGTGACTAATTTGTTCTTAAACAAACCAAACCCAGGCTGTGGGGAGGTTGGGAGGGGCCTGAGTCACTCTCCGCCCAAGGGGGCCACACCTCAGCTCTGGGCCTAGCTGCACCCCGCCACCTCAGCTCCTGGGGGCCCCTCAGCCCTGGCCTGAAGGCGACTCCGATGCTCCCCAATGGGGACACCCTGGGCGCCCAGGGATCCCAGGCTGCTGAATGAGCACCCGGATTGTCCACTGCCCAGGACAGTGCTGGGCACGGAGCAGAGACTCTGTGTTTGTTGACTGACTGACTCTGATTCCTCCCTCTTCTCTCTCATCGACTCCTCCTTGAACTCTTCCTCTCCCTTGAAGCGCCTCAGTTTGGTGACACAGATTTTACTGTTATTAATAATAATGTCACCCTTCACCGTGAAAGTGAAAGTTGTGTCCAACTCTTTGGGACTCTATACAGTCCATGGAATTCTCCAGGACAGAATACTGGAGTGGGTAGCCTTTCCCTTCTCCAGGGGATCTTCCCAACCCAGGTCTCCCGCTTTGCAGGTGGATTCTTTACCGTCTGAGCCACCAGGGAAGCCCACCCTTCACCGTAACCTAAGCTAAAAGTGTTAGTCGCTCAGTCTTGTCCGACTCTTTGCAACCCCATGGGTTGTAGCCTGTCAAGCTCTTCTGTCCATGGAATTCTCCAGGCAAGAATACTGGAGTAGGTAGCCATTCCCTTCTCCAGGGAATCCTCTCAATCCAGGGATCTAACCCAGGTCTCCAGCATCGCAGGCAGATTCTTTACCATCTGAGCCACCAGGAAACTAGACACACAATAAATTCATTCTGTCTGAATCTATATGACCTGCCTGGTCCCTTGGGATGTGCTTCTAACTGCTGTACCATTTAGGGAGGCTCAGGGGTACCCATGGCCTTTCTTGGTGGCTCAGATGGCAAAGAATCTGCCTGTAATGCAGGAAACTAGGGTTTGATCCCTGGGTCAGGAAGATCTCCTGGAGAAGAGAATGGCTACCCAATCACAGCAGAGCCAAATCAGGGGGCAGCCTGCACCCAGGCATTCTGCTAGGCATTGAGGAAATACTGGTTCCTCAAGTTTACAAAAGAGGACCCTGCGGCTCAGAGAGGCCAGAGGTCACTGAGCCGCAAAGCAGCAGATATGAATTTGAACCCAGACTTCAGAGCACCCCCCAGTATGCTAGCATGCCATTTGCTACCCTCTTCTGAAGTGGGATCCAGGGCCCCCAAAGACAGCTCAGCCTTGGACCTGGAGGGGCAGGATGATATGGATCCCAGTGGGAGGATAAAGGTGACAGTCGGGCTGTTTTCTCCAACTTCAGGTCCAGCCCGGATGCAGCCGCTAAACTTAGGTCTCTGAAGTGGGGGTGGGTGCAAGACCAGCCATTGACATAGGAAAAGAAACACAACCTTTGTATTTCTACTCTTTATCTCATCCTTTGAAAATTGCAACCTTTGTGGGTACATAATATATAAACCTAGCAGTAAGGTGCCTATGGTTTACAAGTAAATCAATCCACAAACTCTGGAACATTTCCTAGGAAGAAACAGCCTGCCATCCCAGTGGGCTGCACCCAGGGACTCCCCGTTAGTAGGTGCCCAATAAGTATTCTGTGCTTGAAAGTGTGTCCAGGGGTTCTGGTTGGAAAGCAGCAGGGAGAGGGCTCTCTTCCTGCAGGGGAGACGCGCCCCAGCCCCTCCAGGGGCCCAGGCCGACCAGCAATCTCGGGGGGCGTGAAGGCGGCCGGCCCTGCCCCCTCCCGGCGCGGCACCACCTCCCTCGGGGTGGCCGCGAGGTTACCGGGAAGGGAGGCGGGCTCGCCGCTCAGCTGCTGACATCCCGCCCCACGGCTTCCCCGGCGGGTCCCCGCCCGCGGCAGCGCGCCAGCTCCCTCCCGCCTCCCACCCGCCTGCGGCGCGCCGGATCCCCCGAGGCCGGCCAGCGCCCAGGGCGGCCCTGAGGGGGTGGCGGCCCGCGGGCGCCGCGGTGCCCAGCCTGGCCCTCGGGCGAGGCGGCCCGGGGCTGCAGCCACCGAGCGGCTCCTCGCCCGGGAGCACGTTTCCAGGAAGCGCGCGAGGAGCCGGTCCGAGTTCCCGACAGCCGGCAGGGCGCGGGCGCTCAGAGAGGCTGCGTCTACACCAGCGATCAATGCACGCCCGCCTCTAATCCCGCCGAGGCCGCCCCCATCGTGAGAGTGCCCGGGCTCGTTTCAGGGGTGATTCCCTTACTCCTTCCTAGTGGGCAAGTCGCTTTGCCTCTTGGCATGTCTGTAAAACCAGAGAGCCGGTCGGCTCCTGGTTTTAGGAGCTCCTAAAAGAAGGCAAGCAGGGCCTTGCTCTAGTCAAGGAGTAGGGGGCGTAGGATTTGCCTTCCTAGTGCGGAGGATAGCCGTTTAATGGGGGGCTGCAGCTTGGGGCCGCCTCGCCAGCCCTGGGGGTGCAGGGAGAGGTGGCCCAAGTGTCCTTGGATGAGCTCAGGGAAGTGCCTGAGAGGGGCTTCAGCTCAGCTTACCCGGTCTCCCCCGCCCTGATTTGGGAGGCTGGTGGGGAGAGAGAGGGAAGAAGGGAGAGGAGAAAGATGGCGTGGAAGACCTTTGGGGAGGCGCAGGCATGGACCCCACCTTGATGGGGGGTCAGACAGGGGAACAGAGGGAGGGGGGCTGCAGTGCCTTTCCCCTCCCTGGGCCTGATTTTGGGACCTGAAGCATGATGGGGGGCAGGCTCCTACTCTTACTAGACTGCCTGTGTGAGCCCCTCGTTTCCACTGCTTTCCCAGAAGACAGAAAGGGAATTTCTAATTGGGCCAGGTAGCGAGGTCAGAGTAGGAACTCTAAGGCTGTTCACCCCTGCACAGGGTTCCCCTCCCCCCACCCAGGTCACTGGCTCTCTGCTCACCTGGATGGGGAAAGAGGCCTAGATCTGGGAGGAAATCTGGATCTGAGCCCCCACCCCCAGACCCCACCAGGTTCAAGGCCCTACTTCACAGGGATGGCAGTGTGGAGGGGAGACCCCAGGGATCCTCGATGGATCAGGTGCCTGGGGCTGGGAGGTTTGGGAGTGGGCTTGGGATGATATAGTAAGAAGTGCTGCTGTGGACTTGGAATTCACTTCTGGGTGTCTGGAAATGGCAGACAGAGAACCCTTGATTTTAGTTGCAGGCAGAGCTCCTTTGAAGGGACCCAGGTCTGTGTGTGGGCTTTTCATGGTGCAGTACTGCTCCAAGGTCCAAGCAGGGTTACCACCCTGCCCTAAGGCTTTGTGTCTTCTTCATCCTGTCTGGAGTGCATCCATTCATGCATTCATTCAGACTCACTCATGCATTCATGCATTCATTCATGCATCTCTTCATTTTCCCATCCATTCACGCTTTCGTTTAGTCTCTCATTCTACCTTTGATGAGCACCCCTGGTGGGTCAGACACAGCCTGAATCTGAAGATACTGTGAAGGGGCTCTGCCATGATGGAGGGGGAGCTGCCCTTGCAAGTCTGGGCAGCCATGAGCACAGGGGAGTAGCCCTGAAGCCCAGCTTTTGCACCAAAAATAAATTCCTTTAATGGAAATTTGTATTAAGATCAATGTAGATTCACAGGCAGTTGTAAGAAATACCAGAAAGGTCTCTCTGCTCAGTTCCCCCAATGGTGTCACTTTTCAAAGCTATTGCAATATCATACCCAGCACAATGGCCTTCATACAATCTGTCCACCTTATTCTGATTTCCCCAGATTTATTTGCATTCATTTGGGTGTAGGTCTGGTTGAGATACTCTGTGTCTGATAGTCAAGATGCTGACAAGAGTCACCAATGCAAGGACCCCATGCATGACCCTGTATAATCACACCCACCTTACCCCAGCATCCTCTGGCCCCCTGGCCAGACGTGTGAAATTTGAGCAGCAAGTAGGAGGTAGTTACTCTCACCCTCCCCTCCCCCAGCACTTGCAGGCTGTTTGGTGCCTTGACCTCCCCTCAAGGGCATCTCTCATCCCAGGCTTGGCCCAGAACCTGGTGCACATTGTTTGTGGGAGGAGGCCATCACAAATCAATGACCTGGAGGACAGGCCATTCACTGCCTTTGTCTGCCCAGCACCCCTTCCCCTTCTTCCTGTAACAGACCTCCAACATGCGCTTCTCCACTATTCTTGGTCTTTGTGGCTCATTGATGGCGCTGACCTCCCCTACCCCCTACAGGGGAGCATGACCCAGGAGGGCCCCATCAGAACATGCCCACATTTGCTGGTCCCAGCTTGGGGACAAGACTCAAGCAGCTCTGTGGCTAGACCGCCTGGTCTTTGCCCAGAGCTGCTGCAGCGATTTTTAGCCACCACTAGGGAGAGCCTGCTGTGGCTTAAGTCACCAGAGCTGAGAGATGGAGAGAGACAGGGTCTAGGTGACACCGATGGGGAATCTGAATTCAGTGGTTCAGTGCAGTGGAGCCTGAAGCCCAGCTCTTACCCTGTGCTTTTTTGTCAAGTGAGCCAGTAACATAACCCCTTTCTGACTTGCTTAAGCCAGTGCAAGTTGACTTCGCACAGTCCTAATAGGTGTTAGTTAAATGACCTTGGGCATTTTACATTATGTTCTGAGCCTCAGAAGATATAGTCAAGGACAATAATACCTGCTCATACGGTTGTTGTGATACTTATATAAGACAATGACTTCAGTTACCTAAGTAGGCACATAGTAAGCTCAGTTGTTAGACTCAAGTTATTATTCTATAGGAGCTGGGTCAGAGCTGCGTTAATCAAAAGACTATGTATGTTACAAATGAGATGTACTATCTTACCAGGGAGAAAAGCCTCATTATTGAGAAACCAGCCTTAGCTGGACTGAGATCAGAACCGCAGTGTCAGGAGGCAGAGACCGTCTCCCTCTCTGGAGCCAGCAAGACTCTGGCAGGAGGAAACCCCCCATAGCGTCTGTGGACAAACCCTAAGGCGACCACAGAGCATCACAGTTGTATATAGTCTCCTCTTTGTGATGTGAGCAGAACCCAGGACTAGCTTCCCACTCACAGAATATGGCGAAGCGGATGGGCTCTCAACCCCATGATTACTGTATGTCATGTAAGGCACCATCTCACAGCCTGGGGTGAGCACCACAGTCCCTCTCCCCGTGAGCGCCTTCGTGGGGTAGTTTGAGCATCCTCACGGAATGGTGACTGGCTTCCCCAATAGCAAGTGAGCCAAAAGACCGTGAGGGAAGAGGCAACATTTGCAGACCCTGCGCTGGAAACTACACGCTGCTACTTTCCCATATTCTGTTGGAAACAAAGACTCGGTGTGGGAGGGCCTACTGAGGCTGTGAATCCCAGGAGCCTGGGTCACTGGGGCCATCTTGGAGACAGGCCACCAGACAAGGGATAGCAGTGGGGACAGGGGCCTGTGGGAGCTTGGAGAGGGCTAGGGAAGTAAGCCCGGGACACTTGAGAAGCTAGAGTATACCCCGAGGCCCTAAAGTGGGATACCACGTCGGGTCCTTTATGAAGCGGTTCAGGGGATAAACTGGGTGAAGGGAATCACAGCTCCCAGTCTTGCTTCTCCAAACAGGGACGTGGACCCCTCTCCCGGGGAACTGGAGCCCTGCAGAAAGGGCAAGGGGAGAGGCACCCCATCCAGGCCACCTCTTTGCCACGGGGTCCTGGCTGGTGACTCCTCTCTCTGAGCTTCTGTCTCACTGCTCTCCATGTAGGTCAGCTTATCTGCTCCCTCCCTCAATGTGGAGATGAGGGAACTGGGAGGTGGAGGTGGGTGGGATAACATCTACTGTTAACATGTGTAGCCATGGGTGGCCCTCTACAGCTTTTTCCCATTTACATCCTGAAAGACTCTCAAGCTGGGTGTCATCCAACCACAGGATCCAGAGGAGGAAACCGAGGCTCAGAGGTCCCGAGGTGAGTAGGGTGGAGACTGGAGAAGAAGACTCCTGCAGCCAGGGCCTCCCTTCCTGGGCCAAGCTGGGGGTCAGGGGAGGAAAGAGAGAAGGAAATGTTCTGAGGCGGAGGCTGGGAAGAGGGTTGGAAGCCCTGCCCAAGGCAGTCTGAGACCCAGGTCCTGACGCCGCAGGCCTCTGGCTGCCAGCCTTCACCCCATTGATCCGGGGAGTTCAGGCTCATATCTGGCTGCACAGGCTTCCTGGAGCCATCCTGCTGTCTCCTTTGGGGCTGGCCCAACCTGGCTGCCACAGGGAGGCCACCAGTGGAAGGAGGAAGGTGGTAGGCACCCCTAGAGCTGGCTGGATATTTGGATCTCCTCTGCCCACTAGAAGGCCCTGGACTCAAGGCCCTGGGAAAGGTCTGCTGACTTCTCGGAGGGGGTCCAGCAGGAGTGCTGAGGCCAGATTTGAGCAGGGAGGAAAAGCTTGTGGGCCTCGAGTCCCAGAGGGAAGAACAAGATAATCTCCCAGTCACATATGTCAGGTAGAATCCCCAGGAGAGGATTCCTGAAGGCTGGCTGAGAGGAATGATATAGGAGGGGGCGCAGAAGTGAGGACAAGCTGCGAAGTTTCCCTACAGAGCCCCCCTGCCACGCCCTCTGGGCTCACTGCCCAGGCTGAGTCCCTCCTGCACGGAGCCCTCCCAGGGGCCACCTGAGCCTCCTCACCAGGGCCCCATGGGTGGGGTTATTCCCACTCCCCATGGACCAGCACAGTCCATGGGAGAGGTGGATTCGCCCACTTTCCCACTCCCCACAGAGTTGCAGATCCAGAATCTAACATAAAGGCTGACCTCTGGGAGGACCACGCTCACTGCTTCCTGTGTACGACGACCTCATCCCCACGTGAGAACCAGGAGACTGGGAGGTGGTGAAGGACACGGAGCCCGGTGTGCTGCAGTTCATGGGGTTGCAAAGAGTCAGACACAACTGAGCCACTGAACAACAAGGGCAACAGATCCCAGGTCATAGACGAAAGGTCCAGAGGCGTCCAGTTATGTGCCCAGGTCCCCACAGCTCCTTGGTGCCAGGATCAACAACCAGACATCTCAGCCAAAAGGAGGGAGCAACCCAAGTGTCCACTGATGGTTGAATGGATAAACAAAACATGATCTATCCATACAAGAGACTCTTCATCCAGGGGACTCTTAAAGAGGAAGGAAATTCTGACACACATGACAACATGACTGACCTTGAATACATTATGATCAGTGAAGTAAGCCAGTCACAAAAGGACAAATATTGTAGGATTGCGCTTTATACAAGGTATTCAGAATAGTCAAATCCACAGACAGAAAGGAGCGTGGAGGTTGCCAGGGGCTGGGGGGGAGGGAGGATGGGCAGTTAGTGTTGACGGGGAGAGTTCCAGCTGGGCATGATGAAGCGTTCTGGAGATGAACGGCGGTGAGGGTTGCCCAACGACATGAACGTACTCGATGCCGCTGTACACGTAAAAATGGTTAAAGTGGAAAATTTTATGTTCTGCACATTTTACCACAATAAAAAAATACTAAATAAAAACAAAAAAACCCAGGCAATGACCTCGGCGTCCACGGTGCAACCACCAGACTGCACAAAACCAGCTGTGGGGTCCAAACCTTTGCTTCTCCCCGTCCTCACATCCCGGGGCAGGGGGGTGGGTAGAGGGATGAGGTTTGCCAACACACTGGAACAGAAGATCCCAGAAGCCAGGAGCCTTGAAGACATCTGGAATAAGCCTCAAGGGCAGCGGCCCCTTGGGGCCGATCAGAGAGCGCACTGGGCAGCCAGGCCCAAACCATCCCTCCCCTCCACGGATGCAGATCCAGAAGCTAATGTGAAGGCTGACCTCTGGGAAGACTGCGCACATTGCGCCCCTGGGATCACCCCCACAGAGAAGACGGGGCACGCCCACGCCCTTCACACACCCTGGGATACCTCGGGCAGACACAGACCTGCGATCCCTGGTTTCAAGGCAGTGCACACACACAGGGCCCCTCCCCCAGGTCCCTGGAGCTTCCAGAACTGCACCACGGAAAGGGGATCCATCCCCCTCAGCTCCCTTCCCATCCCCCCTGCCCACCTCAACCAATGCCCCAAATAAGAGCTCAAGTAACCCCACACATGGGCGCCATGGCACCAGGCTTGAGGCAGGCTGGGGCCAAGACCTATACAGAGACTGCCTGGAAATAGGAGGGCAAAGAATGCAGTGGGCAGCTTGGCAGAGAGACAGACAAAGCTGCCGGGCTTACAGGAACATGCTGGCCCTGCCCTGACCTCGCCCACCGGCCCAGGGACTCAGCCAATGGATGCTCAGTCCTGGGCTCCAGCCCCCTAGCTGCGCCCGGCCCAGCACAGCTGCTGAGGGACCTCCTGGTCACCACCCCCTGCCCCCCCCCCCCCCCCCGCCCCCACCCCCCGCCCCCCGCGGCCCCCACCCTCCCCCCCCCCCCCCCCCCCCCCCCCCCCGGTGACAACAGGACGGGAACTGGATCCCTGTCCTCTCAGGGTTCCAGCCGTGCCGGGAAGGGGGTATCTTTAGCTTCCCTTCCTGGAAGCCCACTGGCTCCCGTCCCACCATGGCCGGCCTCAGAGCGCAGGCCACCTCCCCCTCCAGCACCAATTCCCCACAAGAGGAGCGGCCACCCTAGAAAGCTCAGCTGGGCTGGCTCGTTCCCCACTGGCCCCAGGACCCCATACCCAGCCTGACCCCTGTCCACGCCAGCCCTTCTCAAGCCCCATCTTGAAGCTGCTCATTCAGGGGAAGTGACCTAAACACTTTCCGCCCCTGATCTCATGCGAGGACCTTAAACAGCATCCAGGTGAGAGGGGAAGAGGGCAACCTGGGGCCACTACAAACCGGGGCTGGACAAGGCCCCGGACTGTTCCCAACAGCAGTGCGTTTTCCTGGCAGTATGGTCTGAATCACAACCTGAAAGATCTATCCCTGAAGTGACCTGCGCACCTCCTGGTGTGGAGCTGGGCGAAGTCGGGGCGCGGCTTCAGGGAAAGTGAGAGTCCAGAAAACACAGGATAGGGAGGGGCACATCCCCAAGGGCCATGGGGCACGGGGAGCAGCCAGAGGAGAAGGGCTGAAGTCTCCAGAGGGGAGAATAGCACCCAGCTGTGGGGCTTCTCGCAGGAAGAGGGCCTGGCAGATAGGTGATAAGGAGCTGAGTCAGCCACCCGGCAGAGAGGACCAGCCGGATCTTAAGCTGCAGGGTGGCCCTGGGGCCTTGAAACTGGCTGAGGGTGCAGTGAGCCCCTGGTCCAGGAATGAAACTGGGCAGGTCGGGCCTGGCCTTACTTCCCAGCCCCAAGAAGTCACTCCACCTTGGATCCCTGGATTGTTAAACCAAGACCAGGGTCCACTCTCATGCACCTGGACTGGGATGGAGGAAAGATTGAGAAAGTCATGCTGTCTGTGCCCCCTTCCCAGGGGCTTATAGTGCATGGAGGGAGGGAAGGCACAGGGGGTAGGTAAGAAGAGAGACAGTGAGAGCCCAGTTAGTTGCAATGTGGGCAGGGAGCAAGTGATATCAGAAAAAAAGAGTAAAGTAAAATGCCTCTGAAGGTGAGCAAGTTTGCAGCTGGCTGAGGAGAAGCTCAGGAGGCCTTCAGGGAGGAGGTGACATGAGGAGACCTGACAGGGTGAACGCAGAGTGATGGATGGCAGACAGGAGGGTCACAGGGTCAGGGGGCACAGTGTATGAACAGCATAAAGGGATGCAAGATGTGCGACGCTCATGCCTGTGCTTTCAGCCACAAGTAACAAAAGAGAGAGACTTAAGTCATAAAGACAATCACTGGGTTTTTGTTTGTTTCTCTAAAATTATTTTTATGTTATCCAATTTTAAAGGTTACACTACATTTACAAAACATTGGCTATATTTCCTTTGTGTATAATACGTTCTTGTAGCCTCTCTTACAATAACCATTGTTTATATAACAAAAACGTCCAGAGGTTACAGAGCTGGTTAACAACTCAAGGATATTGGCAAGGGCTAAGTTCCTTCTATCCTTCCTTGCCACCAATTTAAGGTGACTAATCATCCTGTTGCCCAAGACTTTCCCAATTTTAGTGCTGAAAGTCTTGCATCTGAGAACGCAAATTCAGACTTTCAGTTACTCTAGTATAGAAGATGTTGCTCCTCATGGGCACAATATAGTTGCTACCGCTCCAAACATCACACTCTCATGAAATGACAGTGTACTGAGCAAGAAGAAATAGGGTGCAAGCAAAACATATTCTCCTTGGACTTCTCAGAATCCTACAGAGACACTCCCCTTACATTTCATTGGCAGGCCTGAGTCTCACGGTCACCCTGGACCGATTGCTGGTATGACTGGGTAAGCCCCATCACTGTTCATCTCTGGGGCCAGGACTCTATTCATGAGGAGGAAGAGAGTATGGCAGCTTGGTGGCAGTTGATAGCATAAGGCTAGGCTGGACAAGTCGCACTGGGGGACTTGGCCAGCTTCGAGTCCCAACTCTGCCCTGTTACGGCAGGTTACCTGAGCCTGGTGAGTTTCACACTCCTCACCTGAGACTGGGGGAAACTAAGAGTGGTGTCCTTGCAGAGTCTCGGGAAGAAATGAAAACATGAAGAAGAGTACTGAGCGCAGTGTCTGGAAACAGGAGACAGGATAGAGCTGGTGTCCATGTAGACCAGCCATGCTCACCATTTTCAGTTCAGTTCCCCAGATGGCGGATGGTGAAGCACAGACCCTGGCTCTGGGGCCTCAGCTTCCCTGCCAGAGGATGGTGGGGGAGGGAGGGTCTTCAAGGGGAGCCTTGAATCTGCTCCACTGAATCCTGTTCTTTCTGCACAGCTCTTTTCTTTTATGTAGGATTATTTCTTGGAGGTGTTTTCCCAGAAGTGCAAATACTGAATCCAAGAGAATGGACTTTGAAATGATGCTTTATTTTAAATTATGTATGTAATAGATGATCCTTGTAGAAAGTCAGAAAATACAGAGAAGCAGAAAAACAAATAATAAAAACTGCCTGGTTGACTTTCTGTTTTTGGGAAAAAGTAAATCATTTTGAAATGTAGGCCAGGCCTATTTGGGGAAAGAAACGACTTGTGCCTCACCCCAGTCCTGATGGAAGCCTCCAACCTGGCCAATCAGGGAGCCGGGGAGTCACCTTCTCGGGCTGGAGGAGGGAGAAGTTAGAGTGCTCCGGGCCGGCTGGCTGGCCGCAGTGGGCTCAAGAAAGTGCCCAGAGAAGGGGAGGGGAGCAGGGTGTGAGAAGCAAGGGCTGGGCCCCTGGGGGACCCTCTGGGCAAAGCAGAGGCAAGGGAAGGCTCAGGGTTTCCCTGGGGCTGAGAGCAGGTCTCGCGCTGACACGGTGCTGGATGGTGGAGCAGAGCCACAGGGGTCTGGAAAGGAAGGATGATAGAGGAAGAAATGAGTGTCTTGAGGGACCTCCCTGGTGGCCCAGTGGTTAAGACGACTTCCACTGCAAGGGGCACGGGTTCTATCCCTGGTGGGGGAAGATCCCGCACGACGCACGGAATAAATGAAATGGTTACTTGAAAAAGAAAAAAACGGTGGAGGTGGGGAGGCCCCAGTGAGGCTGGAGCCCAGGGGGGGAGGGGAGAGAAAAGAGGCTGAATCCCACAGGGCCTGGGGGGCCCTAGGAAGGAGCTTGGGTTATTTCCTGCGTGTAACCTGTTGACTTCGAAGCCAAATAAGAGAATAACCAAGTGCACGATCAGATCTGTGTTTTAGGAAGACGTCCTTTCCTGCCCTCGGGAGGAAACTCCAAGGGGAGGGCGGAAGGAGGATCCGTGGGAGGCCATGCTGGTTCTGCCCCCCAGAGGCAAAGGGACCAGGACCAGGGTGCATGAGGAGGGGCTGACCTCTGGGTCCACCCAGAAGGCAGAGCTGGAGTCACTGCTGGACTGAATGTGGGACGCAAGAGGAAGATAGGGCCGGGGTGGGGTGTCAAGGACAAAGGCACTGTCGGGGA
Organism: Antilocapra americana; assembly: GCA_007570785.1. Taxonomy (NCBI): domain Eukaryota; kingdom Metazoa; phylum Chordata; class Mammalia; order Artiodactyla; family Antilocapridae; genus Antilocapra; species Antilocapra americana. Next base: position 2,776,106 of record ML664177.1, on the reverse strand, counting down.
CCTAGCAACTGACAGCATGGAGTTGCCTGGAAGACAGCGGGAGGGGGCGAGAAGGGCAGTGTGGTTAGAACAGTGGTACCAGGGGCTGGATGCTGATGGAGGCACAAGCTAGCTCCCTGTCAACGCTGGACCGGCAATCCAAGCTCCACACCCAGTAGAGTGAAGCAGGTTGCTTTTTGTTTTTTAATCTTTTTTAAAAAAACTGAAATATAACATGCTGTGCTGTGCTTAGTCTCTGAGTCGTGTCCAACTCTTTGCGACCCCATGGACTGTAGCCCGCCAAGCACCTCTGTCCATGGGGATTCTCCAGGCAAGAATACTGGAGTGGGTTGCCATGCCCTCTTCTAGGGGATCTTCCCAAGCCAGGATCAAAGCCAAATCCTGCATTGCAGGCGGATTATTTACCGTCTGAGCCACCAGGGAAGCCCAAGAATACTGGAGTGGGTGGCTTATCCCTTCTCCTGGGGATCTTCCCGACCCAGGAATCAAATTGGGGTGTCCTGTACTGCAGGTGGATTCTTTACCAGCTGAGCTCCCAGGGAAGCTCGAAATATAATATACATATAGGAAAACACAGAAATTCCAAGGGTACAGGCAGGTCAGTTTTTAAACTTAGATAGCTGAACCAGCACCCAGGTCAACAGAATATTACCAGCCCTCCGGAAGACCTCTAGAAACCTTTCCAAGCTATTCATAACCCCTCCCTGGACTCGTAATGCTGTATTTGTTTTTACTGTCTTTGGACATTTTCTTTTCCATGGATGGGATCATATAGTGTGAGCTCTTTTCTGCCTGGCTTCTTGGGCTAACATTGTGCTGAAGAGATTTGTCCATACTGATAACGCAGGCCCTTGTTTGTTCTCATTGCTGGGTGGCTGGACCAACATCCATTTATCCATCGTTCTCCTGTGGAGGTTCCAGCCGTTTCCACTTTCAGGTATTACAGGCAGTGTCGCAGGGAACATTCTAGTCCATGTCTGAGCGCACGCCTGGGAGTGGAATCACTGGGTATGAGCATGCGCAGCTCTAGGAGGTACCAGGAGGCTGTTTCTGAAATGGTTATGTCGGTGTAGCTCCCACCAGCACGGTATGAGAGTCCCATCTGCTCTAGATCTTCACCAGTGGGAGGGGTCTCCTGTCTTTTTCACTGAAGCCACTCTTCATGGGGGTAGGGCAGGGCAGCGATCGTACACTGCGGATTTAATTTGTGAGCCTTTTTTCGGCTTAGTAGCTGTTTGCCATGTGGGCATCCTCTTTGCTAAGTGCCTCTCCGGATCTTTTGCCCATTTCCCTTTTGCACCCTCCTTTCCAATGTTTTGTTGTTGTTTAGTTGCTCAGTCATGTTCAACACTTTGCAACCCCATGGACTGTAGCCCGCCAAGTTTCTCTGTCCGTGGGATTTTCCAGGCTAGAACACTGGAGGAGGACTTTCTCTGTCTCCTCACACCTCCCTCCCCTCTTCATTCACAAATGAACCTAAAACTGACTCCATCCCCGAGGCCACCCAGCCTCTGCAGCTGCATCCCCCTGCACCATGAGCAGGACCCTCCTCAGTGCAGGTCCTCTCTCAGGCCCGGAGTCCCTTCTCCCTTTTTACAGTCACCTCCCCAGCAGTCTTCCCGCTGTCTCCTCCGCAACCCCTTGCTGCCACCCACCCCCAGACCAGACACGCTGGGCCCCCTCCTGTCTCTTAATCCCTCTCTGGACCCCACAACTGCTCCTTCCTGTTTCTTCTATTTCCCTACGCACCTCCTCAACCTCAGCAACGAAATATCCCGAAATCAGCATCTGTGTCCCCACCCCACCCCCCAGCACCTCTTTGGTCCACTCAGGCTGGCTCACATCCTCACTGCACTTGTCAAGGTCGCAAAAGAGGCACCCCTTTGTCCCATCCGCTAGTCCCGAGCTCCCCTCACACCTACACCTGCTCCCAGGGCTTTTTCCCTCCACATCAAGCAACTCTCCGTGACTTCAGCTGCCTGTCCTACAATTTAACTCTATTCTGACACTGTCTGCCTGGAGATCTCGCAGGTTAAGGGCTCAGTCCCATGAGATTGCCCCCCCAGTTCCGATGCCAATCATAAGCAGTAGGTCCCCTGGGGTCACCCACAACTTCTGTTTCCATGACCTCCTCCCCCTTGCATTAGATTATTCCTTTAGAGCAGCTCACAGAAGTCAGGGAAACACTGACATTTTCAGTTTATTAGACAATGGATGTGTCAGTCGCTCAGTCGTGTCTGCCTTTTTGCGACCCCATGGACTACAGCCCACCAGGCTCCTCTGTCCGGGGGATTCTCCAGGCAAGAATACCGAGTGGGTTGCCACTTCCTTCTCCAGGGTCTGGAAGGGTTGCAAGCACAGGAGCTTCTGTCACAACCTAGAAGCTCTCCAGACCCTGCACTTAGGGGATTTTTCTGGAGGCTCCCTCACGCAGCCATGATGGATCCTTAACTCCATTCCCAGTTCCTCTTCCCTTCCCAGAGGGTGGAGGATGGGCTACACATTCCTGGTTCCCAGCGGCTAATCATGGGCTGGTGTTTCTGATGACTGGTCCCCACACAGAGTCGCCTGGGTGACTATCGCCCAGGAAATTCCAAAGGCTTTAGGAGCTCCATGTCAGGATCCGGGGTCAAAGACCAAATATTAGAACAAAAGATAATCTGAGTGCTCTTATCACTTAGGAAATAACAAGGGTTTTAGGGACTCTGTGCCAAGAACTGGGGTCAAAGACCACCACATATAATAACACATAATATATAGTACTACTAATAAATACATATATATATATGTATTTCTATTACTTCGCACAGACTCCTTTCATCATTTCTTCTTTTTCCCTTTTTTATGGCTGCACCTTGCTGCTTGCAGGAGCTTAGTTCCCCAACCAGGGATCGAACCTGGGCCCCTGGTGGTAAAAGGGCCAAGTCCTAACCACTGGACAGCCAGGGAATTCCCATCCCTTCCCCATTTCAAATACCGTTAAAGTGAAGACAGACATGGGAGCAGCATTCTCTTATAAACTGTACAAAGTACAACGCATGGGAGGCACCCCCTACTCCAGGGCTCCCCGGGGTTTCCCACGAACTCAGCCCTGGGCCAGCGTCACCATCCAGGCAGCTGACCCCTAAGATTGTGTGTTTGGGCATTGGCATGGCAACCCAGCCAGTACCCACGACTGGCCTGATTTCTGGGATATTCTCCCCATTTAAGGAGTGAGGTCCCATCCTGTGGTCACAAGCAGGGGACGTCAGCCAGGGCCCAGGCTGATAGCCAAGACTGGCACACGCTTTGCCACTTGGTGCCGACGTGCCCCAGAAACCCGGCAGGACAGGGTCCAGTGTCCACCATTCCCACGTTCTCAGCTGTGCCTCGTCCATGAACAGCTATGACTCCAGGTTCCTCCCCCAGCCCCGGGGGAGTTTACACTCCATCTGCCTCCTGGACCAATGATGGTCCTTCAGTGACCACTTGAAGGCCTCCATCCCTTTGAGCATCTCAGGGACCTCTCATGCCCTCCTTGGACACATCACTACCTGTGTCCCTCTCACCCCTATGAGGTTGCCCTGAGGTCCAGGTTAGGATCAAGTAGGACAAACCAGTATTGACTTAAAGACCCTCTGGCAGAGGGACTCTGGAGAGATGTGGCCTGAGGCAAGGGCTTCTAGTGTGCGCCTCCGGATAGAGGCAGCAGAGAATTCTTGGTGCAGGTTGGTGCGTGTTGGGACTTGGTGCACACTGAGTTGGCAAATAACTGACCCAAGACCAAGGGTAGAAAGGTCAGAAAAGCAAAATGGCAGATCTGGGGTCAATACTAGTACTCTCTTGAGTCAGAATGTTCCAGAAATCAAGAGGGCTGCCTCCCCCAGCAACAGGCCCCCCATGGACAGACACTCGAGGAGAGACTGACTCCTCCTGGGAAAATGGAGCCTGCTAGGATTCTCTGGACTGCAGAGACATGAAAAGCCAAGTCCTCCTAGCTTAAACCTCAAGGGGCAGCAATCCACGGTCCTGGGAAGGCTCTTCTACCAGACAGGTAGCCACGAGAGAGGCCTGCTTCCTGGGAACCCACTCCATCCTGCCAGGCTCTCCCGTGTGACGGAAAGAGGCCTTTAAGCAACTCCAGGGCTTGTGCTGCTAGGTCCAAATCCAACAGAAGAGGAACGCATCTAGTGCCAGCTAAAGAAAAAGTCCAGAATTGACATCTCATGGGGCCCATCTGGCCAGAGTTGGGATCTATGTCCTGAATTACTGTGGCCAAGGGGCTGAGGCAATAGTAAATTGGCTTAAATCAATCAAGGCTCAGCCCCAGGGTGGAGCTGGGTCCACGGGGAAAGTGGATAGTGGGGAGGAAAGCAAGAAATGTCCACTCTGAGAGGGGGCTGGGGGGCCAAAGTTCTGGGATTATGAGCACCAGAGAACATCTGTAGCAGCACCCTGTGTCCACAGGCTAAGCTGCTTCAGTCATCTCTGACTCTTTGTGACCCTATGGACGGTAGCCCACCAGGCTCCTCTGTCCATGGGATTCTCCAGGCAAGAACACTGGAGTGGGTTGCCATTCCCTTCCCAGGGGATCTTCCTGACCCAGGACTGAACCTGCATCTCACTTCCTGCATTGGCAGAGTAAATGAAAGAAAGGAAGGACAGAAGGGAGGGAGGAAGCAAAGAAGAGGGGGTGGGGAAGAGAGGGAAGAAAGAGCAGAGCCCAGGGCATGTGGCTGATTAAGAGTAGAGAGTTCCTGGGACTTCCCTGGTGGTCCAGGGGCCAAGACTGTGCTCCTAGGGCAGGGGACCCAGGTTCGATCCCTCATCAGGGAACTAGACCCCACATGCTGCGACTAAGAATTGAAATGCCGCAACGAAAAGATTCTTAAAGACCTGACGGTCAAATAAATAAGTATTTAAAAAAAAAATCCGTGGAGGGTCCCAGTGACAAGGAGAGAGTTCCTCCTGAGCAGCAGCTGAAGCCTGCTCTTCCCTGGGGGGAAGCCAAGCCAAAGGCGAAGAGTGAAGTGGGAAGGTGGCAGCAGCGGAAGGCAACTGCTCAGACCACATAGCTGTGGTGCGGGGCCCCAGAAGAGCGGGCAGAAGCGCCTGCAGATGAGGTGCGCTGACCGGGCTGCTCTTGGGAGCTGTGGCCCGACATTCCTGTGACTTCCTTCCTGGCAAACTTGGCAGACAGGAGGTGGACTCTTGAATCAGAGAGGGGTGGGGCAGGTGTGAGAGACACCCCAGGCAGGCTGCTGTCTGCAGAGACCAGGTGGGGGATGGGCTCCATTCCCTCTTAGACGGTGACCCCAGCAGCCCCCCCCCCCCCCCCCCGCCCCCCCCCCCCCCCCCCCCCTCCGCCCCCCGCAGGCCTGTAACAGGCGAAGACCTATGGCACCTGGGGAGGCCTCGGGGACCCCGGGTGGACCTGAGAGAGCCTCCCGCTCCGGCTCCGGCCCCTCTCCTGGCCAGGACTCGGCCTATTCCCAGAACACCGCCTGCCCCAGAGGCCATTCACCCTGGGCGGTCAGGCTCAAGGGCAGGGGCCCAGCCCAGGAGCCAGGGGTGAGGACTGAAAGGTGCCAGCTGGAAGGCCCCGCGTGCCCACTTGGGCTGCAGGAGGGGGAGGCCGAGGGTGCCCAGAGCCACAGGCCCGCAGGCAAGTGAACTGCCTGAGGGGAGCCGGATGCCAAACGGGGAGCACTCAGGCAGTGGCACTGCACGCTGGCCTTGGGGTTCCCCCAGGGTGAACTAGGGGGTCTGGGAGGACCGAGATCCCTGCTAATGACTTAGGGTGGACCAGTGTGAGCTCAGAAATGGCACCACTGTGACTGGGAGACCCAGAGGTCTTCAGCTTCCACCTATGGTTTAGGGGGAGCAACTGGCCAGGATGCCGAGTCATGTGCATGCCCCGAGAAAAGAGGCGGGGAGCTACCGAAGCCTGGGGAGGACCCACTCCCCTGTGCCATTCTGTGTGTCCTCTTCTCAGAAGGTGGTTCCTTGCCTGCTGGACAGGGACAGGAGAACTGGCCTGGCTGCCACATGGGCAGGGCCCCGGGGTCAGAAAGTATTGAGACTTTCAGGACGTGACAGCAAAGCATTAAGCCTGGCACAGGGTCCTTCTGGGCACAGCCAGAGGAAACAAGAGGAGAAAAGTCCATGGTAAGGGAGCAAGGACATGACAGTGGACAACTCAGGGGCACGAGTGAGGCCATATGCCAAGGGGCCTAACAAGAGCCCTGGAGTCTGCCTCCCCACACATCCTGTGTCTCAGTTAGGCCTCTGAATCATGCCCCTCCCACCCCAGAGAGTTATTAGCCCCATCTCTCAGAGGGGAAGCCAGGCTTGGAGGTGCAGAGACTTGCGGAAGGGGCAAAGAGCTGTCTCGGGCCAGTATTCCCTTCCCCAGAACTGTGGGCCCCAAGCCCCGACTCCCGCGCTCTAGATTCAAACATCAGCTCTGGCCTCCCCATAGCTCTTATGGCAAGTTACTTGGACTGTCTGGGCCTCAGTTTCTTCGTCTGAAAAATGGATCTTATCTGAATAGCTCCTGCTCTCCTTGAAGTTATTTCTCCTAATACACAGAATGCTTATCGCAGCACAGGCAGAGTCGTTGCCATCTGAGCCACCAGGGAAGCTTCATTACACAGTAAAGGACGTGAAAGGACACAGATGGAGAGCAAGCAGAGAGACACGCACAGGGTGGGGTCTGGAAGGGTCGTGAGCATTGTCACCCTTGGGGTGGTCACAACCTAGAAGCTCTCCAGATCCTGCACTTTGGGGATTTTTCTGGACGCTCCCTCACGCAGCCATGATGGATTGTTGTTAACTCCATTCCCAGCCCCTCTTTCCTTCCCAGGGGATGGAAAAGGGCATGGGCATGGAGAAGGCCCCCAGTACGTGTCCTCCATTCGACCTATTGTGGTTCTTATCTGTTGAACTTCCTGCCCGGGTGCTGGCTCCCACCACACCCTCTAGCTTCTAAGTAAGTCCTGCTGCCATCCAGTAAACAGACCTCCACCTGCAGGAAGCCAGGCCACTGCTCACCGCCCAGGTAGGAGACACACACATACATTTTCCTCCAACTGCAGGAAGCCAAGCCACTGCCCACCACCCAGGTAGGACACACACACACACACACACACACACACACACACACACACACACACA